>MU392182.1:63508-408210 GCA_022578495.1 Nemania sp. NC0429 | reverse complement strand
ACATACAAACCAACCCCCCCCGGGGGCCCCCCCCCCCAGGAGGAGGAGGAGAAAAGAAAAGAGAAGAGAAAAGAAAAAGTCACTCGATGACTAAAAAATTCATGTTCATCGGACAAAAGAAAGAATTTTGATTTCGCCCGGACTTGAACCGGAGACCTTCAGTGTGTTAGACTGACGTGATAACCAACTACACCACGAAACCATGCGAAGTGGTGATGCCACCGCTTGTGCGGGTTCGGTGTCAGCGAAGCGTCTATGTATCTCCGTGCAAAATTCGGCTGTGGATTCGACGACAGGTTGCGGGGCACTCTTCAAAAGCTAGAAACCTGCTAGTTTATTACGATCGTTCATGGTCGGCTCATCAAGGTGGGATAATAAGATGCTTGGTGGGTTTAAATAATTAGTAAAGGCTACATGCAATGATGCTACTTCCTAAGGATAAAAAACTCCCAGACAAAGTGTTGAGATAGGTAGATGCATTCATGACTAACGTGGGTGGTTCGCGTAGGTATCACTATTAACTCTCTTTGGTCTGGGGGGGTTCATTGCTCAGCCTACCTCCTAATCTACCTAGACAGTAATGAGGATATAGAGCTCCTGAGGTCCCCGCACGTAATATTCTTACGTGCTCTGAATTGATACCATCCATACCGGCGTTGGAAAGTTCCAACCCTAGGCACACGGAAAATCTACTTAGACAAAAACCGACTTCTTCTAAATGAAGTATCGGACGAGAGTGGGTTCCTTGTCAACCACTCTCTCAACACCAAATCCCGCACCGCCCTGTGGTGTGCAAGTGGTCGCGTATATCCTACAGTAAAACTCAAGGGCCAATGAAGAGGAAAGAATACCCTACCCCAAAGGCGGTGCGAGACAATTCCCTTGCAAGACGCCCCCATTTTATACACCCGCCGGCAACTCCCAAGATATCCCGCCAAAAGAGAAGTGATGAAGCGCTTCATGCAGGTCAGGAACCTAAGGTAGCATGGAATGAGTCCGGATGGCCTTGGGTCCGCTCTCGCTGGTAACATAGTCAGTTTAAGCGTTTTTATGACTTGGGTCTTTACGGGGCACTCACTTATACTCGACGCGATTGAGGCTCATATAACGCTGAAACTCGGCAGCATGGACGTCCAAGTTGTGGATGCAGTAAGCGAGGCGAGCAGCAACAAGCGAACCCAGGAACATGGCCTCTTCAAAGCCATTCTTGGTCCAGTCAGTCAAGTACGTTGGCTGGACGGCCTGCTTTATGCTCATAGGTGTCTGACCATGGGAATGGTGGCCAGTTCCATCGCCCGCGTTAGAGCCGGCGGGGTGTGCTTGGCCAGGTATGCCGAGCGAGGCCGTCGTTGCCGCTAGCAATAGGGGATTTACGGAGCTTGTGGTGGGTAGCTGGCCCGTGAAAGACCCGGTCGGCGTTTGCGCACCAGTTCCGCTTGGCGTTGCCATGTTCGAGGGAAGCTCAGATGTGAAGATGGTGGCTGTGCTGGGAGATATTAGATGCCGGGAAATCAATGTCTGTATGATGTTTTCTTTGAGACCTCGGAGGCGACTGCCATTGCCAACAAAAACGATGTTATCCCAGCAAGCGGATCGCTTGTAGATGTCATCAATGCTCTGGATAGAGTGATATATCGTATCTGTTATCCGATTCACCTCGCCGCGATCTACAAACAGGAATCTCTCGAGCCCGACTTCAATATCTTTTCGCACTCGTTTTGTTCTGCGTTCAGTTGCCGTCTTGACAACGTCTGCTGGTGCATCGCTAGGAGCCTGGGCGTTTCCCTGGCCGTCTTCCGTGGGTTTGGACTCGGTTTTAGCCTCCTCACTTGTCGATATGTTTCCAGTTGCGGCTGGTGCCTCGCTCATCGGTGCTTCCCCGCTTACGGTGGCTACAGCATCAGGCTTGGATGTATGATCTGAAACTGGCACTTGTACGTCCTCATGCTCTAAATCTTCATAGTGGAATAGGTTGGTCTTCCGTTTTGAGTTAGGTAAGCGAACAAGCTTTCCAGCGGCAGGCTCGGTTTCTTGACCCTTGCTTTGCTTTTTCGTTTTGGCCTTTTCCGCCTTTTCCTTTTCCCGTTTGGCGAGGAATTCGCGCGTGTTACCGCTCGTAACGATGTTGGCCACGTCAAGAACGCCCTCGTCTGCTTCTTTGGACTCGCCATTCTCGGCATCGTTATCGCCATTCAACGCCGGTTTTGTTGGTTCTGCAATCTTGGGCACTTCTGCGGGCAGAGCTGCCTGTGCCGCTCCTTGACTCAAAGCTGCCTGCGTCTCTGTAGGAAGCTCCATCAGTTCCGGCAACTCGGGTACGTATGGCAGGACTTCGCATATCGAACTCTTCTTCAGCTGCTCGGCCATCTCATAGGTGAAGCCCTTGTCTTTCAACAAGGACCACAGCTTTTGTGTGAAGACCTCTCCGCCGGAGATTTCTCGAACCGGCGTTGGGAAGCCTAGGTCCTTGTGACTAACAATGTTACTGTCATAAATGCATGTGACATCAACCTTCTCGAAGCCAATGTCTACGACGGTCATATGAGGCCACTTAAGACCGTATTGAGCGGCGATGGCGCTATGCAGGAGACACAGTGCCGGGGTCTTCGTTTTCTCGAATATGTAGCGGGTTATAGCCTCGCAATCGGGGCGGGTCCATTGAGGTGAGGCCATTAGGACGATTGGAGTGTTATGAAAGGTTGCCGTGAGGAGGCTGTGTACGTGGTCGAGAAAAGCCAAGAAGGCCGGCATGTTCACGATGCGGCCACCTGTACACGGGCTGATTGTTAGCAAGCAACTTTGACTACTTGTTCGTTAGCATGCATTCATGCATGCATGCAGTCGATGACCTGGGCTGTCGGGGAGCGGTGGGGACAACATGCCGCAAGTACGGTTTGTTAGATGACGATGAACGTACCCTGCATCGGATAGATGGCACCCTCGACGCTGTCACGGTCCTCGACGTATTCCCATTCGTCCTCGTCCTCGTCTTTTTCATTCTTCTTCTCCTTTGCACCATCGGCAGGCGGCACCGTGTCGGCCTTATCGACCTTCTTGCGCTTATAAGTGTGGTGAGGCCGGTACCCTTCGCCGTCCTCGTCCTTGAACATCCTGGTGGGGATGCGATGCGCCGGCGGCGTGAGCTCGCTGCAGCCCAGCTGGGCCATGGTGGTCTGGCTGCCAGGGCAGATGACAAGGACCTGGTCCTCGCGCCATTTGCCCTGCTGACCCGACATGTTGAAGAGGTCGCCCGAGAACAAGTCGCTGTTGCTGCTCGCGTCGGCGGCCTGGCTGTCCTGGCGGAGGATTTCCCGGCGTCGAGCGCGCTCGTGGCGTGGCGTGGACGCGACCTTCTTGGACTTGAGGCTCTTGGTGGGAGTCCGGAAGGGATCGAGGGGATTGAGCGAGTTGGTGGTTTTATTATTAGTGTTATTCTCGGTGTTGTTGTTGTTGCTGCTGTGATTGTTGTTATGGGTATAATAGCGGCGGCCGTCCTCTCGGAGGGGTTCGCTGTCGTCGGACGAGTGTGCCTCTGAAGACGACGAGGAATGGGCCCAACTCGGCAGTCGAATGGCTACAAGCTCGCGTGGACCAACGCGCTTCTAGGGGCGGGTACCAGTGCTGCTTGCGGATTCTGTCGTTGTCGAGCTGTTGTTGGTGGTACCTGCAGGTGCTGTGTTTTGCAGGTGCTGCTTGTGCTGGGAGTCGTTGTGTGGCTCAAGCTCTAGCTGGAGCTGCAGCTGCTGTGACTGCGACTGCGACGGTGACTGCGACTGGAACAATTGGCTCTGTGGCTGGGGATCGCTAAAACGTGAAATCCATGGTCAGTGCAGGTGCCCCATAGGTAAGGTTCCACTTCTTAACTGTGGCTTGACTAAGCCTTACCTTATCTCCTGGTAACCTAGGAGATAAGGATGTAGGTACCTAGGTACTTTTGGTACTCTAATGGAGATATCAATATTGACTTACAGTGATTGGTCAACAGCTTCTGCCGGTAGCGATGCTGCTCCTTGATGAGACCGACCCCGGCCGAGATGGCGATGACGTGCCATTGGCAAAGGTATCTTGTCAAGAAACCTTGAATGATGTGTTCAAATCAATGTCAGGTTGTGAAGACAGGGTGGTATCAGATGTTGATGTGTTAGGATCTTGAAGGAGGGTGGTGGAGGAAATGTTAGCCGGCACACACAAAGGGCACTGCCGAGCTTCAATGGTTCAAGAGATGTAGAGATAGGAAGTAGGTAAGTAGGTAAGTAGGTAGAAGAAAAGACAAAGGAGGTAGGTAAGTAAGTAGGTAGTCGGCGAGATGGACAAGGACTGAGTGCCTATCTTCACAATACAAGACGCTTACATCTTCTTAAGCCAGTAATATACAGCAGCTAAGTACCTCAGCCAGTATTTATTTCACCTTGGAGGGTAGGTATTTCTACGCAAAAGCCTAACTACTTTGCTGGCGTCTGTTCCTACAGCGCGTGACCCCCGCCACTAGCAAGTGGCATGCCATCATCAATATTAGGTAGAATATGTACAGTCGTATGAATAATAAAAGCAGTAAACAACGCTGACCCAGGGTATTGTTATGATGCTATCGCCTCCATAGCTTACCATAAAGCCCTTGTTTGGAAACCCACGCCCCAAAAAACAGGGAGCGAACACAGAATGCCTTCCCCTCATAATACAACAGCCCTGGCAGGTAAGTACTCCCATAGATGTCTTGACCAATTCTCATAACCTGCTAAGCATTGCTCAAAATGATCGTGGCTTAAAAATCTTCGTGTTGTAGACAAAATCAGAATCGGAAGTGAAAGCCGCACGCATTAAGAAATCGAGGGCATAGCTCCCTGCTGAGCGTCCGAGTTCGTCAGTTTTTCTGTCAATGAATCATGCGTAGGGTGGCTTGCCCCGTCCTCGGATCGCTCTTGTGATTCGGAAACTAAGGTACTTTCCGAGTCCGTGGGGCTCTCGGAAACACGAGCCCTAGTCGCCTTGTCCAAATCCTGGGATGCCTCCTTTCCTATCGTCTCATTCGTAGATTCGAATATCTTGGACGCTCGAGGGGTAGCGCCGCCCGAAGTTTCCACCGGGTCGAATTCTTTCCTCAAAGGGCTGCTCACCATGCCACCAATGTCAGGCATCTGGCTTCGTCTCCTGGAGCTGCGGGCGGGGCTCCGGACGGGAAGCGGCGGTGGCACTCTCTTGGGAATGTTGACTACGGCTCCTTTTGCCTGCATAATCTGACTTCCAACGATAGCCACTCGAGTTGGGGCTTGTGCCGTGGCAACCTCGAAGACTACAGCTTCTTCTTCGTCTTCCGATTCGTCCCCATAATCAGACTCCCCGTCCATTTCATCAACATCAGGTTCATAGGTGCTGCTACTCTCATCCTCCTCATCGTCTGCATCACCCTCATTATCGTTATCCGTTGTGGATTCAGAACCAATGTCTCTCTCCTTATCTTCATTTGCTTCGCTCCGTGCAGTATTCTCACCCTCCTCTTCGTGACTAGTTCTCACTGGTGAATCGTTATCGCTTGGTGGCCTCTCGGGTATCGTCTCCTCTAGGTCGGGAAAATTCGACAACTTGCGCAGGGAGCTGATATCAATTATAGGATAGTCAACTTCTGCTTGCGCTTTAGTTTCATGGGTTTCATCAGATGAGTGCTGCCTATGGCCATCCTCACTCTGACTTTGGCTATGACTTGGTGTTGTTTCCGGTGTCGCTGAGAAGGTCTGGGTACAGGCATCTGTTGTTACACTCTTTTCAGTGCCGACGGTCTTGTTCGACATGTAGCTACCCCGATTGCTGCGTGAAATAGCTGTGTCAACACTCCCTCGCTGCACCTTGGGAAAGATTGGGCTAGTAGGGCTCGGATGATATTCGAATTGGCTACTCTCAGGTCGCAGATGCGATCCAGCCTCGCGAATGCCAATCCCGGCCATCTCGAGAGCCAATACGCCGAACGGGTCGGGGTCGTCAATGGGAGGGAGTCCAAAACTGGACGACAGGCGTGGCGTAGCGGGAGGCTCGAATATGACATCACTCGGAGCGGGTTGGGAGGACAGAGACTCGACAAGAGCCGTATCGTAGTCGATCCGTCCCTCAGCAGCTTTCAGCACTTCTGTCAAAGGCCTCAACTGTGGCAGGCTTAAATTGATATCGCCGGACAATATCTTCGCTACGCCTAATGTCATGCCGTAGAATCTCTCATTCTCGTCCCGCCGCTCTTGGATGACCGTGCCGTCCAATTTGACCTCGGAAAACTGCCCCTTCGCCTTCACGTACGCCAGGGCGGCGCCGCTCAGGTCCGTCCACGTCACATCGTTCTCGAGCAAACCCAACGATACCAGCGGGCCGGTAGTTGAGATGACATCCGCACCAAGCGTTAACCTAGGCCGCGCAAAGGTTTCTAGGACTGTGAAGTTGTTGATGATTAGGACGCAGTCGTAAATGTCCACCCCAATGACAAACCCTAAACTGGGAGTCTGTAGCACCAGACCGGATGGCGGAGACCAGGTGCCATCGGGTTTCCGCGCTATCAAGACGCCGCTACCTCCCGAACCCGAGGTCCACAGTCCCGATCGCATGGATGTAAAGACGGCGAGCCCGACGGCATTTTTCATAATCTTGGGCGGGATCTTCTTCAATGCCCTCGCGGAGTGCGCACTCGAATGCGTCAAGGGGCTTCCGGGCCGTTCATCAGGTACCGAGAAACCATCACCTGTTGAGCCGCGTCAGTAGGGTGTCGCCCGAGGCTGTTATGGGGCCTCGCCACTCTCGGCAGCAGTACAGGGTGCCGGACATACTGCAGAACGACTTCAATATACGAGCAGCCTTTTCACATTCTCTGTCGAGAGTCGTGGGCCAGAAGGCTTCCTTGATCAGGCGGGAAGAACGGGACGATGGGATCTTGTCGGCCCACCCGCGGAGCCTTTCGACGCTATTCTTGCGAATATGGCCGCTGGCGTGGCCGGTTGTGTAGCTGCTGGTGCTCGACCTATTTCGATCCCAACTCGGGAGGAGGGACGAGACACGCTGCATTGCCATGGAGCGAATTCGCTGGTACGAGCAGGACGAACGAGCGACAGTCGCTCACCTGGCGACGTGGGGTGGGATTTGTTGTCGCACAGCAGACGACAAAGCACTCGGCCGTGATTGGCGGCAATGGCAGTGATGGGTATTGGCCGGCGAATTGTTGGTAGGACCCGGGATCAGGGAATTCCATCCGTCCAGAAACTTAATCTTGGGCCAGACAGCGGGACAGGCTGGAATGCGAGCAGAAGGTGAGACGTCGAAGTACCGGACGGTAACCTTGAGGTTAAGCGTGTGTGCTGCTGCTGAGACACGGCCAATGAACGAAGTATGACGACGAGGATCTCAGGTGGGTAGCAGGCAATAGCAGCAGTTGTAGTGGCGGTCGTAGTTGTAGGTTGTTATTGTTGTTGCCGTCGTTGTCGTCGTCGTCGTTGTAGTTGTGATAGCAGTAGGAGTAGTAGGAGTAGGCGAAGTAGTACCAGGAGGAATAGCAGGAAGGGTAGGAGTAGTAGGAATTAGTCGAGGAACTATGGTAAGGTTTCGATTGCCACCTCGCGACCTTTGCGACCTTTGCAATATGGAGATCATGAGATGGACCATTGACCATACGACCAAATACGACCTCAATCTGAGGGGTGTTGAAGTCTGGGAAAGTATATGCAAGGATGGGCTGCGGATCGTCGGCTGCATGTCGAGAGTGACGTTTTCTGGGGACCTTGTTTGGTCAAAGACCAAATGTACACTAGAGGAACTTTTGTACCTGTTACTTGGGAGTGCCCTTCGTACGCTACCTTGATATACCTTGCTGCACTACATGGAGGCAGACAGTGTACCTGGTACTTCGTACTCGAGATCTCCTATGTACATACAATGTACCTAAGAATTCACCACCACCTCGTGTAAGAGCTGGGGACAGGGCTACCAGGTAGCGTGGTCTTGCCTTATTACTGGAGTTACATTCAGGACAACATTAGAATGCTCCAACAGATACATGTATCTTGCCTGTATTTGGTGGTCGCGATGCTGGCCCGTCGCTATCCGTTGTTAAAGTAAGGAGCAGAACAGTAATTACCCAGAAGTTGAGTGCTATAAGTAAGTACATATGTACATATATACAACAACACTTTTTAATAGTAGGCTCATCGTTTGCAGTATCCCTCCTTACCGCAGACTTGAGTTGAGCAGCTTGCTACCTACCTAAGGTAGGCACCTCTAAGTTCCCTGTCGTTAATGCGTGTAGTGTAGGCAGCTTAGGTACATGGAGACAGCGTTAACGTTGGGGCCATACACTCATCATCTAGGTTGCGCTACCTTTTTGGGGCGAGTTCCCCCTTTTCTTTCCCCTTTTAGAATCACCATGGGGCGTTAGAAATCCATGAACATGTACACTACTTAGGTACTCACGAGTTCACCAGCGTCACCACTGAAGAAGGAGTAGGTAGGCATGTACTTACAGCTAGATAGCAGGATAGAACAGGTAGATGTGTCGGCTTTGATCTTAGTGTGTAAGGATATCTACACATGTGCTTAGTAGGGATGTAAGTAAGGAGGTCGTGGAGAATATTACAGGCGGAAACACCGGGAAATGATCGAAAACAACTGTCTGAGCTGACCGCCTACCTCCCTTCAGTACCAGAACTAGATTTGTTTGCTCTTCTTCTCTTCTTTGCGGCTGAGTTTCGTCAATTCAAGCTACCCAGGTAGTGCAATACTTGTGTAGTGCCAACAAGTTTTAATTAGATACCTACCAGGAGATACCATCCGATCTAATCCTCGAAATAGTGGAGTGGAGAGGTCTCCAGTTTCACCCGAGGCCAAGGAAATCGAATGTTTGTACTTATTTGTATAGGGCAGGTCAGTACTTTGTTTAAGATAGGTATTTTTTTGCCTTGTCTTAGTAACCCACATGGCGAAATGCAGCTCATACTTCGTACATTAGCTGCTAATGTCTGTTCACCTCATTGTAACATATAAGATCGGGGTAGCTTTGAATTACTTATAATAGAAAAGACAGCGTCGACTTCGCATAACCGAAGCTTCAGAGAACATGAAAAGGCATATAAAAAGAGAGGGGAACAAGAGAAAAGGGCCTACTCTATTATATCTGTAGTTTCTGCCCGAAGCAACTGGAGATCGACACTATTCCATTGAGTACTTATACGTAGATACGTATCTACCGAAGGTTTATTCGGCATATCATTCAGATAGCTCATACTTCGTACAAAACCTCAATACAGGTGCCGGAATACAGCATTAGAATAGAGTCAGCATTGGAGCAAAAAGAAGAGGTAGAACGAACGAGGCTTGGTTAAGCAAAGCCTGCCTATTATTGCATACCTCCCCATGCTTAGGTCTGCATCTCTGCAACGCTGCCAGTAGTAATCTGTAATCTGTAATCTGTAACCTGTAATGCGCCCATGCGCAGCCTCTGATGTCAACGTGAATCAACAAGTCTTAATATGACTACGCACACGACCAATCCCCTCTATGTTGGGGGCTGCTGCCGGGAGGCGGCGGCGAACATTGAAGGGTAAGTTGGAATGCAATAATAACACCAGGCGCATGTGACGGATCACACATACCGTATCTACGAAGTACATACTGCGAACGAATATCCAAGCAGTCATACACACGACTGTCCGCCGCTCTGATAGGTTTCACATCGAGCCATCCACCCAGCTACATGCCCAGTTACCGTACATGCTCAGCACAGACAGCCTATCTATTTATTTACACTCTCCAGTAGGTACCTACAGTATGTGGTGGAGGTAAACGTAAGTACGCTACCCGGATTCTTGGCGACAAAGGAGCGCAGGAAGGATTCGAAAAGAAAAAACCCGCCCAACCAAGCCGAAACCGAGGAAGTCGAACACAACGGCCGAGAAGACACGCCCCAGGGGCCCACCGAAATAGCGTATCTAGAAAGATCCGTCTCTCTGTCTTGATCGGCCGGCCATCCGCGGTCTTGGGAATTGGTCCTTTAATATTTTCTTCTGCAAGCAACCCTTGAGACAAGACCAAGGCTATGCCGGCCAGCGATCCCGACATACTAGCGGTACGCACTTATGTACGAAACCTACCTAACATAGGTAGACCACCTTACCTCCCACGTACAATAGGTACACGACAGACGGATAAGTACTTGTATGGGTGTACGAAGTGGTACGGAGGAGGAACTACATGTAAGCAGAAATTCTACCAGTACGTTTGATAGGATGACTAGGTAGGTAAGGTCCTAAGATGCCGTACTACGTTCCCACCAATTCCCGATTTGAATACTATCGATGGGATGGCCCAGGCCTCCCAACGGATAAGTAAAGGTGGTTAAGTAAGGTAGGCTAACTTAGGCAGTGCAACTATTGTATACTTACCAGGTAATACCTAGTACTGTCTGTTTACCTATTTACTCACTCACTTAGTTCTTGACCGCCGTCTATCCGATCGCAATCAGGTAACCGCACGAGGTACCGAAAAAAACAACAATCGCGAGTCATCACAAGTATTACCAATCCCTCGCCCTTCCCTCACCGACTTTATATTTGCTATTCCTTATCTCCTCAGAGATTGGTGACAAGGGTGCGTTGTCGTTTATGTACACCTCTTGGGTACTGTATGTATCCCTAGGCAGATAGCAGTATTCCGGCTCAACGTCTACACGGCGTCGTATCTAGGTAAAGTAGGTATGCATGTAGTATGTGTATAAGTGTAAAAGCATGCGTATCCGACGAACGATAACACCCGTCCCGTCCAAACATATGATGTCTTCTCATGCTGGACATGTGCTCGTGTAGTGGATATACATGTCCTTACCTAATCGGTTCTGTTGATTCACGATAAAACACGCCCGGCAGATACCTGAAGTGTCCACTTAACTTCCGCTGGTCTCCCGGTTCCTCATACCGGTATGCCCAAGACATGTACAAGCATGTCTGCCCGATTCCACAGCATACCCGGCCGAGATGCGTGTTTGACGGACCTATTCGCCGTATTGATCGAAACTTCCATCAGCAGGCAGCCTGACTGTTTATCCACATTATTTACACTACCTGGGTAGTAGGTATTGAATATTTATGCTTATACGATAGAAGTAATTACCTCCTACATCTCATCGCTGTTGTTGCCTCGCTCGCCCTGGAGGTGAGACCGGTTCGGCACTCCAAGGAAAGGGAAGATCAAGGCAACCAACATTTACAGGAAGGAGAGAAAATAAGTAGCAAAAGTAGAGCCCGAAAGAGTAGCAGGCGCCTACCTACCTCCCTGTACCGAAGATCACCTAACCCATCTCATTCCGTTCTTCCTCACTTCCTCGAACGAACAAGCTTCCTATTTGATTAATTCCCAACTACGGCCGCACAGCACTAGACGAGGGGGAGTCGTGGGTTTGGATAGAAAGGGGGGGTGTTGAAGAAATTATAAGACCCTGCGAGTGAATACGGCGCAAGACAGCCGATTAATTGTGATGAGTGATCGGACGGGTTGTCTCGTCCCTCTCAGCAACAGGGCAAAGACGTGCGTAGTAGCATAGTAGCATACATAGTAGGTACATACTTAGGTAAGTAGTGAGTGAGCGGCTCACCATGTCTGTCCAGAAAGTAAGAAACAATAAGAGAGCTGCAAGTCAGCAACCAGCCCAGCTGAAGTCGAGAGCGTGGTTGGTGGGCAGCTTTTCGCTGTCCTGTCCCCCACGTCGCAGCGGCGGTATACAAGATGCTGAGGGCATCATAGACTCGCAGGTTAGTGAGACGTGAGTTGTCGTCGTCGTCCATTCGCGTCGTCCAGTTCAATCACCCAATCATCCAATCAAAGATACGATTACCCACGCCGTATTACGATAGTGATGACGACCTTTTTTTTTTTTTTTGGTTTTGTTTTTTTTTTTTAGAAGGAAGAGACGAAGGCTAGAAGATAGGCCAGTGAGTGAGCGAGCAGTGGCCGCGACAATGACCAGCGCCGCACGCAGCTCATCCACCAGACTGGACTAAACCCCGCCGCGCCCTGTCACGTCTCACAGTCAAAAAGACGAACATGTGACTCGAAAATCTCACGCCGGGACACCGTGTAATTACCACAAGACGTTACTCTCGCGTCGTGCACCGTCCCGGCTTACCTCAGCGTTCGCTGGCTGGCTGGTGAGATTCTGAGACGGACTTACGGCCCAGCATTCTCGGGCCACCTATGCATACGTGGGGATCACAAGGGGCGTGGCGTATCGTAACGGTAAGAGCAAGTTAGATAACGGAGGGCTGGAGACGAGAGGAATGGATACTAAGGTTGTCGTGAATGCTAGTTGTTGAGGTTGGAGTGCCTGCGACCTCCATGCTAGATACAATTATGCGATGAAGGGTGATATAAATAAGCCTTGAAAAAAAAGCCTAGATTTTCAATTTCATGTGGCTCCTCTCTGTGAGCTTTCCTTGAAATATAGCCGGAAAAAAAATAAGAGAGGGAAAAGTTCAACGCGGAAAACAAAGAGCCAAATCTCGTCAATCTGCCGTATCTATATCGTCTTATATATGTTATATCGATATATATATTTGTTTGTGTGTGTGTTTGTGTGGGTGCTCTTCCATGCTATTCGTCAATCACGCTACTTAATGTAATGCGACCATGATAATGATCCCTGAAGAAATATGCCAATAAAGTAAGAGAGAGTGTGTGTGAGTGTGTGAGAAAAGAAGAAAGACTAGATGCCCATAAAGCCCTTCTCGTCTTCCCTTCCCAGAGTCCAATGGGCATTCTGGATGGGCACCAATTTCCCTGAAGGGGAAAGGAGGAGAGAAAAAAGAAAAAGATAAGAAAAAAACGCCGTAATATCCGTACCCATCATCAATCCCTGAGGAAAGTTCGTGCAATGTTGTCTATAAGATAGAGTGAGGCGGCCGTATATCATTGGTAAAATCGTTGCCTCCATTACGTCCGGCGCGGAGACAAGGAGGGGGGGGCTTCGTAAACATGTTGCGGTTTTTTGTTGCTGTCGTGTCCAGAAAGAAATAAGGCGAAATTTTGAAAATGAAAAGCACCCTCAAAACGCCGGTGAAGACTGCTGGGTGCCTTGGTGATGCAATATATGTGTCTTTTTGGTGCGGAAAGCCAGAGAAAGAGATGGCGAGCGAGGTGCGCTAACAATTTGAACGTGTACATATACAATTTGATCCTAATCCGGGCCTCAAACTTCCATATATTGTTGAGCGGTGACGGCGGCTGTGCTCCGTAGGTGGAAAAGTGATGGATTCGTCTGTGATTCAATCCTCTTGCTGGACCATCGGGCTCCCGCCAGGATAGGCGCCGCCGTGAAGAACGTACTGCTCGAAGGGTTGGCAGCTGATCGTGTTTCGTGATGATCGGACCCATCGGGGTTTTGAGACGTCTTCCCAGTTCTCGTCGGTGAGGGGATAGAAGTTGTAGGTTTCGTGCGAGTGTCGGTCGGGCTGTTCGCATTCAAATATGCCCTCGAGGTGCATGCGTTCCAGCTTCGGCAGCTTCGTACGGAGGCCGGTGAACAGGGATCGGAACGTTCCCTCGTAGAGATGGATGCCCCCATGTGACGCTTCGAACGGCTTCGCTAGCCCACGGCCACCCAGCCGCAACCGAGCCAAGGTGGGACCGTGTCGGCCCAGGAAGTCCTTGAGATCCTCCTCGTCGCACGACACACCTTCCAGCACTAGGTCTGTAAGCTGCGTGTATCTGAAGCCAAAGAGGAGTGCTCCGAAGGAGAGAGCGAACTTCGAGTGCTCGCTCGAATAGGGGTGGAATGCAAGCTTCAGATGCGTCAGGCTAGAGGCCATCTGGAGCATGCGGCCCAGCCCATTCACGGCCCTGAATGCCGAGGTCGGGCCTTGGAGTCCGGACGGGTCTAGAGTCAGGTTGAGGCTAGACAGGTTGTTGAAGAACTGGCCGTGCGTGAACCAGTGTGCGCGGTGAGTCGGCAGCCGAAAGACCTCGAGCGGCAGGCGGTCGACCTTGAAGGAGGAGAGCTTGACCCCATGCAGAGCGAACACGACCGCATCCAGGTTCTTGTAGGTCTCCTGTCGGTCCATCTTCCTGCAGTTGGGCCAGAAGAAGGCGTCCTGGATGAACTTGTTATTGAGAGTGGACGGGCATTGCGCGAATGAGACTTCGAGATGGCGGAGATTTGGCAAAGCCAAGAAGGCCTCGCGGAGATCGTCAGCCTTCATATGGAGGGGCCCGACCTTCTTGCATCCCGATGCAATGTTGTCAAATTGCGCCCGAGCATCAGCCATGAGGTCGGTCCGTTCCTCCGGGGGTGTTACGAAGTGCTGGGCCCTACTGGGTTCACATTAGCGAGGCCTCGATAGACGACACGAAAAAACCACCGTCTGAAATTTGAATCCTCCCGAGCCGCCATCTCCAAAAATCAACATTGGCGGAGACGTAGTATTTGTTCTACGCTCTCCGGTGACTGGGGGCGGACGGGGAAATGTTCTTACCATGAAGTACTCCATGCATCGTAATAAGACAGCTGTCCGAGGAATAGGTTGATGGATTGGATGCTTCCTCGGAGGCGTTCGTGGAGTGCGATATTGTGCAGCCGATCAATATCAGACCGCCAATTGAGCGAGGTAAAGTGAGGCGCCAACAAGTATTCGTAGCCGACCTCTGCAAGCGTAGGGCTGACGGCGCGCAGGTTGGGGACCGACTCGAGATCGCAATACGAGTAGATGAGCCTGAGAAGCTCAACCGGGAGGGTATCCATGAGAAAAGCGAGAACGAGGTCTTTTTTGTTGTTGTTTTGATGTTGTTGTTGGCTGGCGAAAAGGCGGGATGGACGAATTATTACTAGATGAGATGAGTGGCCGCCAGAACTCCGCCAGTTGAGGAGGGCTTCGAATTAGATAGACACGCAACGTCAACACGGAAAAGTTGCGGCAGCAGTATATAAAAACGAGGGAAAGCTTGGCAATGTCCTCTCTTTAGCTTTTCTCCCGTCCTTGGAATTTTTTTCCGAGTTAATTGAGTCACGGAAAGACTAAAAACTATGTATCAGGACCCGAGCGACGGGTAGAAGGGATTATGCAGCCTACTTAAACAAAGAGGCGGAGAGACGTTCATTTACGTTTTTTGTGGTTTTCTGCAGCGAACCTCTCCGGTTTAGGACAAAGGGGGAAAGCGACTAGAAATATCGGTGAGAAAGTAAGACACACGTAGGCACGGGACAGGCTGGTTTATCTTACGGGCAGCAGCAGAGAATGAGTCTAGCTTGTTTTTTTTTTTTTTTTCTTGTCGCTTCATTATATTTTTTCCCTCTTCTTTTTTTATTAAAAAAATACATACACTACGTGTGGTTAACTATAGGTAAGTAGTTGTTTATTATTAGCTTCAGCTTTTTCTACTTTTTCTTTTTTTCTTTCTCTCTCCCTTGTGGAATCAATTGCCTGCTGGCCTGGCTTGACTGACCAGGCCCTATCGGATACATCTGACCACCTGTCCATCCGGCCATCTCCATCTCATCATCCAGCCTGAGCCTGACAAGTTTTACCGCAGGCGACCACGAAATACCCATCGACTAGATAATCTACGAAATCGTCAAAGTAGCGGTATAGTAGCGGTAAGTGTCACACCTGCAGAAACTCCCTAGTACCCAGACCTACACCACTTAGTCCAGTACCATGCTTCCCACGCCCATGCTCGAAACAGGGCCACCCCCCCTTCCTCCAGGGAGGAGATGTGACTAGAGGTGACGGTGAAGGCTTGCCACTATTAGTACCTGCATTAGATTCCACGAGGCAGCTTGACACTGTGGTTTCTCGGTGAGCTGGGACGACATGCGAGCAGATCACTGTGATTCGCCTGCATCATGCTGGGTCGCCAAGCCTGGTGGCTAGCATGCTAGATGCTACCTGGGTTAGCCCACTCTGTCACTATTATGTGGGAGTCTAGATAGATCATAGTGTCGATGGCTCGGGTGCGCCCCCCGAATCGCTCCGCTACCCACCCTACACTACGACTACTACACTTACCTACACTATCCCAACGGGAAGGGTTGGTGACGAAACCGACGACTAGAGTTCGAAGGTGAGACGTGGACTACCTGATTAGGCAGGTATTTATTCCAGACTACAATAGCACGTTATGTAAGCAGTAGCAACAGCCGGCACGTCTCCTTGGATGCTACCTAGAGTTAGGTCATACCATCCCGAACAATGTTCGTAACTTAGTCAGTCACATAAATATATCCCTTAGTCACTTAACGAAGGAGGACCTGTCAACGTTTCTTCTCTGTTGTTGTCACCTAGGTACACTTGTGTGATGTAGGTATGTAATAAACATGGGAGAGCGTTTGCGTTTCCAAGCTGGGTATCATCACATACGACAGGCGACTCGTCGTCCCACGCCCTGGTTCCGCTGCATCAAGCAATACCTACCCACCACGCACGCACGAATACCTATCCACACCCGAATAATATCCACCTCGAGCCCGTCCCGGTAAGTCCACTAGATAGGTATACTAGTGTAAGTCCTGTGCGTCCAATCCAGACTCCCGGCAATAACAGCCCAAATGCCAAGAGGATCCTGCAACACGTCAGTAGTCTAGCGCAAGATGCCCGCTACCTAGACCGCAAGATGCCGAATACCTGCTTCTCTATAACTTTCCATGTCGTGCCGTGCCCGAAAGAGTTCCACCTTTTCATCGTAGAAAAAAAAGATTTCACGCAGACGTAGCCGTGGACCGTGGTAGTGGCCTATTCGCTGTCTCTCCCACGACAGAATTTGTCTCTGGTGGGCCATCGTCAGACGTCTCTGCAGAATCGCCATTGCCATTGCCATTATCATTTTCGTATTCGTCGGTCTCGTCGGTATGATTGGCATGGGACCTAGATACAGAGAGTGATCATTGTCTAAAAAGCCAGTGCCAGCACCGTCGCCAACTTCTATCTCTACGATTTCGAAGCACTGCGAGTTATATCTCTCTCCCGAGGCCGACGATGTCCACGATCTGTAGCGCGAGCTCTCTTGGTGCCGGCGCCTTCTTTTCATGGTGATCGATTGATCATGCGCAGGATATAAAGAGAGCGTAGATCGGCCACTTGATGTAGTTTCTGAAGAACTCTATGTTGTGCCCCATCATGTCAGCGGGTTGCAGTATTACGTGGTGCTGGACACACATAACGACTTGGGTTTACTCAGTCTCTGCAATCGATCGTCATACTGAGATCTCTTAAACTTGTCATTCCATGGCGTGTGATAAAGGAAAGGAACTCATCCTTCATAGCCCAAGTATTCCAACATCTTGTATCCCACTAAAACCTCGTAATCTCGGCTGGTTTTCTCTGCGTTATCAAGAAGCAGTTTTTTTCAAGCTACTTCTACGCCGTCTCACAATGTTCTTGAAAATCCGCTCCAAAGTGACGGAAGTTTGGTGTAGGCTATGGATCTTGCAGAAATACGGTTTCCATTATGTTGGGCGCAATGGTCTCTTTCACGAGGGCCGTGGGAGCTGGCGATGCTTTAGCCGTAGAAAGATGCTTCAAAGACAGCTGGTACCGTGATGATTTACCTCGCGGGGCGTCATCACCAGGGGAGTAGGTTGAAATTGCCGCCTTGCTGCTTTCTACAGATTGGTGATGCTGACAACTCATAATAGTCAGACTAGTCATGTTGCTCCAATCAATAACTTGTAGACAGACAGCAATTGACAAGGCTGCTCTCTAAAGCACCAACCTTTCCAACCCGAGCCTTCTCCTTAGCTGTTTCCTTCCCAGCAATGAGTTAGGACCGTCACCATTGACCGCGGTCCACAACTGAGACGCCCTGTTTGCCTCATTTCCTAATTTTGAGGTCTTAGCATCGGTTACGACTTCGACATTCTGTTCAGGCGCTGGATGTTCGTCACTTTCGGCACGATTCAGTCCGAGAACTAAGAAAACTCCGGTGTCAGCGATTATTTATATTTACAGTAAATAACAGTTGGTGCAGTGTCAGTTATTGAGATATCTAAGCTTGCCCAAAAGAACTGCTTGGACATTATAATGAGAGAACTGTAACGACTTAGAGTATACTTACTGTCGTACATTCGGCCCCCAATACGCCTCTCAGTCTAGTCACGATGATTCGACTCTCACCCGGCCAGTTTGCCTCGTGATCAATCTGCTGTAAATTGGCGCTGTCTCAAGGTTGTATAAAGACGTCAGCAATGCTCGAAGTCCCGGATATACCAACTTGCAGGGCTCGGAGATATGATGCGGATCGCTCGATCAGGACGGACATTTCATCAGGTAAGAAAGGCAGTCTTATGTCCAAATCCGTCAAACTTTTCAATGGGGGTAGACTACTAAAATTTGGGAACTCTACCTAGTTTTCGCTCTCCGGCAGCTTCTTGCCATTGTCTTTGGTGATGCGGAAATTGGCGGTCTAGTGAAGCGGTCCGTTTTCTATTGAAATTTCCGAATATATTTCGCATAGTTGTTGTTCGCCAATTGATGCGAAATTTCCGACTGCCCAAGGCCAGCTCCGCGCGAACGTTGTGCCATCTTGACGGATCTACTTGGAAAACACAAAGTTGCCTAGCAATAGGAGAGGGCATCAACACGCTTCGAGCCCGGACAATGTCAGTACCGATAATCAATAGGGTTGATGCTTGCCTTACTCACGATCAACACTAGGACATCGATTGGGAGATTCATAAATATCAGTGGCTTCCCTTGGCCCGTAGACACTTGTCCTTCATCAGCTGGCTTACAGCCGGTGATGCATCTCGGACATCGGCCCATGATTCTCATGCGAAATGCATGGGCAGGGGTTCATCTAGGTTTAAGGAGGCTGTATCAACATTGTTCACCATGCTGAGATGTATTGGCTGGCCGGGCGGGGCGAGCCTCCTTATCTCGTGGATTGTCTGTAATTTTTAAGAGCGTTGCTAACCGGGCACCCTATTATCTTATCCGGGCACCCTCCGGCCCGATACAGTCTGTCACAGTTGCTGACGGCCCGCTTCACGCAGTGGACTTAACGAAAATCTATCGCAGATTTAAAAGAGCATCAGGTCTATTGCAGTTAATTTAATAAGACAAGCCTCCGAAGCTTTTAACTTTAACACTACAGCCATTGCAGCGGCAATAAGGCTAAGGGCCGGGAGGGGGTGTTAAATTTGTTAAATTCGGAAGGCTATTCGAAAGCTATTGCCCTGACTAAATGCGAAATAAACTGCGATTGACTTGCGATAGACTTGATCGACTGCGATAGACTTGATTGATTGACTGCAGTAAATTTAATTCTTTCAAAAGTTGGCCAAGTCCGCCGCTTATAGCAGGCCGTCAGCAGTTGCTTCAGACCGTATCGGGCCGGAGGGTGCCCGGATAGGATAATAGGGTGCCCGGTTAGCAACGCTCATTTTTAAAATCCATTTCTTGAATGATAAGAGCTTCCTTGCGCCAGTTCAGATAGGCCCAGCGTAGTGCATCGAGTCGCAGGATTGTCTCGCTTTCGGCACGTCGACAACCAGCAACCAGGGGTGCCTTGTAAGGATTGGGAGACAGGACACTTGGCAGGGCTGCTGCTGTCAGCCGTATCGGGAACAAAGCAGCATGCCCTGGTGTATGCAGATAAAGCGTGGCGGAGGTGAGATAGGCAGGGAGGATGCATGTCCTTCTGTTATATCCACCCCAGTAGTGGACGACGAAGGCTATCCAAGCCCTAGTTCCCCACCAAGAGGACGCAGTTCGCGAAGACTGCTCCTGGTATCTACTGCTAATGGTTGTTCTTCTCGTTGGTTGTAGATGCAGATAAATGGAAGGGCTTCGAAGATCTGAGATCTAAAATACTTTGAGTACGTGGTGCTACACAACGCCTGGGCACACAGAATTAGATACGGTACTAGAGGCCGCTCTGCCGCTATTTGAGTGGTACATAACCTGTATGCAGGTACTTTCGAGATTCTTTACATTTTTATTCAGATGTCAGCCAGCGTTTCTTACACCATAGAGGTTGTTCAGCTTGATGTGATTTTGGCTAGCTAGGTGTCACGAAGCGGTTGGTAGTTGGTAGCGGGTAGAGATGAATGTCCATTCTCTCAGAGGCTGCCCTTCGCTACAATTACCATTCAAGCTATTAGGAGTGCCGATTTAGGGTAGGTATCGATTCGGTAAGTGAGAAAAGCTATGTGCTAGACAGCTTTTTGCACCTAATGGTTAAGTCTGTCCTTAAACTTGAGGTTGCTTCCTGACAGTCAACCACCGACGCGCCAAGGTAGGCAGATCCAAGCGCGCAATGCCTGCTCTTTCTAGCGCTTAATCCAGCGTCCGTAGGGCTGGAGTCCAGGACAAAGCTGCCTAAGCCTTGGATCATATTAGGTACAGGTAGAGACCAACAAGTGCAAGTATGTACCGAGCACGCACGTTAAACTTCTCAGGTAGGGTACCAACGACTACATGTACCTAGGTACTTACCTACTTACCTTACGTACATAAGCCTTACCCAGGTTGAAAATGGAGGGGTAATCGAGGTCACACGAGCCGGAATCTACGTGGTGGCTGGTCCCCTTTGATTTGGAAAGAGCCTACTATGAAGTACATAGTTCCTACCTCCATCTTACCTCTACAAATTCGGTAGACAACCTCTACAGGTTTCTTCTTAATCTGTATCATCATTCTAGATTTACCCTAATCAAAGACCCAAGTTCTCCTCATTTACTACTGCAGAGATCAATACCTTAGGCATTCTCGATTTGTGCCTGAGCTTCACAGGTACCCAATCAGTACTCTATCTGCGTTGCCCCGCTCTCTCCAACGGTCGCGATCCCAAGGTCAGAATCGTCCACGTCGCCGTTGTCGTTGTTGTCTGTCCTTTCGCGCCAAAGGCCAAATAATTGTTACTGCCTAAACGGCGCTCTATCTATAACTTGGCGAACCCACCGGTCTCCTCAAATTCGCCAACTTCAACCGCGACTTCGTTCTCGAATCCTCTCACTCCGCTACATTCACAACCCACGCACACGCCTCTCAACATCTCGTCGCCATCCACCCCCCCTGCGCAGAACGCCATCAGACATCGTCGCGCGTCATTACACAACGCTTACCTTTCGTCGCCTCACGCCTGCGAATCGTCCTAGTTCTAAAACTCAACATGGCGGGCTTTGTTGAGCAGCTCTGGGACTCGATATTCACTCCTGGCCCAACGCCGAGTCTTCTCATAGCGACCAACGTTACCTTTGCCTGTCTACAGGTGGTCCTCTTCGTCCTTCTTATAGCGACGTATAGTGTGCACTTCGTCGTCCTGTCCATCATTTCAGGAGGATTATGGTGGGCCATCAACTGGTTTGCCGCCGAATTGAATGCCGCGAAGGCAAGAGAGGAAGCCGAAAAGACGCGGTCCGAACGAAGACCAGCGCGACAAGGAACCGAGGACAGCGAGACTGAAGTTGAAACGACTGTCTCCAGAAGCAATCCAAAACTGGGAAGCAAAGAGATCGAGCCCGTGGAGCAAGTGGGAGATCTGAAGCATCGTGTTGAGGAGCACTTGTCCGAGACTAAGTCCGAGGCTAAGTCCACTGCCAGTACCGAGGATGAATGGGAGAAAGTGTCGGAGAATGAGAAGGACAAGTGAGCTCAGACACAAGGGGTGCAGAGAGGGGGGAGCTCACAAGCGTTTGGGTGAAGGATAGGTCAACCATGTGTATATTGACTCGCACGAGTTGCGGCGTGTTGGGCATCATTGGACTGTCGAGCCTTTAGATTTGATGCATTGTGTGAGCGATCTTGGTTCGGTTACAGAGGTATATCCGCATAACCACTTTGAGCGATAATACCCTACGTCTTTCCCGGAGTTTCCCAGAGTTTCCCAGTAGCCTTCAGATTTACCGTGATCGGGCATCCCCGAATCATCTTTCCTGTAGTTTCAAGCATACCTGATGCTTGCCTGGCTAAGGTAGTGTGTTACGTGGCACACTACCTACGTGAAGCTTTCACGAGATGCATGTAGACTTTGCCGTGTCTCGCAATAATAAAAGAGGTGCTAATCAAGCTGGTGAATATCACCTAGGTAGGATCGAGACTATTTGCGAACATCCCGTCTCCAACAGATGCAATTTCCATTACCGTTCACTGGAGTAAATACGGATTATATATCTCTAATCAGGAGTATAATATCTAAATATACAGTAGCTCTAATTAAGATTGTCAACTTTCCCGGTTTTACCAAAATATGAAGCAGAGCGAGCTATAGTACAACTTAGTTTACTTTATACTGCGTGAGTGGCTCAGGAGCCAGAACAGTTCAAAATAGGTTGTGAAGAACATCATCAAAGGAAAGTTTAGCTAAATCAATACTTCGAATTTCTATTGGAGATTTGAAAATCTCACCCCACGACGATTGTATAAGTGATGATACGCTTCATTTTAATCAAAATAGCCCATCTACAAAGGCTAGGAGGGAAAATACTGCGCAATGCTCTACGTATATTAGTTAGGCTTCATTTTCAGGCTGAACTTATCACTACATGTACTTGCCTTTTACCGGCCACTATCAAGATACAAGGTAGTAAGGTATTACGTGTCTGCTACTTCGAGCCTGAGGTTGTTGCTTCTGGTTGCTTAAGTCTTGCTGAGTTGAAGCTGAGGGAAACAGAAACGAACGACGCTAAACTTAGTTTGCTTCTATCGCCTGGACGAATATAGCTTAGTCGTACATTACCTAAGCATGTCTGGGTACCTGCAAGGTACGAAGTACGGCAGAGTCTAATTTTCATGAAAAAGCGGCTACAGCCAGCCTACAGGGACGAAGTGCCTGACAGAGCTCTCTGAGCCTCACCGTACATACACTGGAGATATACCCTGACCTGCAACCCGCAACAACAACAACAACAACAAGAACAACAACAGGAGACTCCAGACGAACAAACAGACCACCAACCACCGAGCTCACCTCAAACATTTGTCCCGACCCTAATTCTACCGATCTCGTCGACAACCGGCCAAGATGAAGCTCGTCAGGTAAGCTCCCGCCCAGCTCCCTCTACGCACCAAAGTGCTGAAACCAATGCTGCCAAGCGCCTCAGCCCACTGCGTCGATGCTGACGATGCCTCTCCAGATTCTTGATGAAATGCGCCAACGAGACGGTGACAATTGAGCTGAAGAATGGTAAGGGGAGAACTCCTCCGCGCCCTCCTCCCCTTTCCCATCCCCCCTCCCAGTCTAGAGTGCATTCTACTAACCCTTCCCCGGACGGGCGACAGGCACAATCGTCCACGGCACCATCACATCTGTCTCGCCGCAGATGAACACGGCGCTGCGCGCGGTAAAGATGACGGCGCGAAGCCAGGACCCCATCACGCTCGACACAATGAACATCCGCGGCTCGACGATCCGCTACATCATCCTGCCCGACTCCCTCCCGCTCGACACGCTCCTCATCGACGACTCCGTCAAGCCCAAGAACAAGGCGCGCAAGGAGGCCGCCGACCGCGGTAGTCGGGGCGGTCCCGGCGGACGCGGGCGGGGACGCGGACGTGGTAGGGGACGCGGTCGGGGACGGTAAAGAGCAGAATCTCATCATTCATTCTTTCCCACCCACTATTCTGTCAGCAGCGGAGACGAGGACAAGCGGGAAGAGAGAGTGGGCAAAACAAGGGGAAGAAACCAGTAGTAGGGCCTGGCGACTATTCGCCACCTCCTGTCTCATGTGTTGTTGGGTAATAGAAGGACCGCCTCGCGCGAATCCACCTCGACAGCAGCTCCTGGTGTTTACGTATTGCTACCGTGCCATTACAGTGTGTGGGAGAGAAGGGAAGGAAGAAAAGGATGGGAAGGGCGGGAAAGACTGGTCGATTTCATGCGGGCGTTAGAGATTAGGAAACCGCAATATCGCAACAAGGACTTCAAGATACAATATCAGTAAGCCGGTAGGGGGGCATCAGGCTCGCTCTTTCATCCCGCGTGTGTGAGAGAGACGAAGGCACATCCTCCTAAAGAGAATCAGTCACGTCGATATAAGCAATATATTTCAATACCAGCAATATATTACTAGACAAGAGAGTAACTCGAGAATCTGATGCCCCTCATTTGCCTCCTACATGAGGTTGTAGTCAGAATCACGCCCACTGCCTGCTTCTCTTTCCTAGATATTTCTTTATTATTATTTTTATTTTATTCTATTTTTCTTTCTCTTTTATTCCTTCTGTGCTATGATGACTACGGCCCCCTCCATATCCTTATGATCTGCAACTTCTCCCACCCGGCCTTCCTCCCGCTCGACCCCACGGTCTCGACCTCCCAGCCGCCGCCCCCGAGCCGGCGAACGCGCTCCTTGACCTCGGCCGGCTTGTTCTGCGCGCACAGCAAGACGTACGCGCACCCCCTGTCGGACAGCACGCGGGGCAGGCTGGCGAGGAGGCGGTCCGTCGTCTCCATGCCGTCTCGGCCGCCCGCGTACGACAGCGCCAGGAGATACGAGTCCTCCTCGAACGAATCGTCCGTACCACCATCACAACCACCAGTCCGACCGCCGGAAGAAGGGTAAGGCGAAGAAGGTGAAGAAGGAGAAGAAGGAGAGGAAGAAGATGGCCGCCGCCGCCGCCGAGAGGGAAGCTCGGCGGTCGGGACGTAGGGCGGGTTGAAGACGAGCACGTCGACGCTGCGGTCGCGCAGCGGCGCGGCGAGGTCGCCCTGCACGGCGCCCAGGAAGGCGGCGCCCGCCGTGTCCGGGTGCTCGGCGACGGCGCGGCGGACCGTCTCGGCCGTCGCGGCGCAGGCGTGCGCGTTCAGGTCCACGGCGCCCGTCACCACGGCGCGCGTGCCGAAGAGCGCCGACGCGTGCGCCGCCAGGAAGGCGATGATGACTCCCGAACCGGGTCCGACCTCTATTACCACCAGCGGGTCCCCGCGGCCCGTCGCGGAGGCCGTTGGGGAGGCCGTCGGCGTCGCTGGGGACTGGAAGCGGGTGTGCAGGAAGGATGTCTCCGGGGGCGAGGAGAGCACGTCGAGGAGGAGGAAGGAGTCCTCGGCTGGTTCGTAGACGCGCTCGTAGGGCACGTGCGAGGTATCTGGGGTTGGCAGCATGGTGTGCCTGTGTCTGTGTGGATGGATAGATGGATGGATGGGTGAATAGTTGGTTGGAGAATCTCAGTCGCTTAGACGGTTAATGATGGCCGTGGTGAACTTCGCCGCCTCTGTCGCGGAATGAATGGAATTGCGTTGATTGAAGGTGGACGGACACGTGATTCTCTAAAAGAGTGGAAGAGAAAAAGGGCAGACAGACAGATTAGATTTAGCCTTGGCAGAAGTGCACTGCATGTATGATGATAGGTAGGAGCCGATGAAGTCGTCTGCATTGCCGAAACAGGCAATTCGTGAGATCCGTTGGAGTAGTAGCTGGGATATAATGGTGATTATTTAAGAGAATGCCAATTTTAGTTATTTCCTTATTTATACTAGCCACGGCATACCTATCTTCTTGAGGCCTGGCTGGGAGTTCATCTAATAATCGTCTGCGCTTCAATTCTCACAGTGTCATTTTTATGTACGTCTCTCGGTCTTCTCATTCACCTAGTCCACGCGAGCTCCCCGACATCCGTCCTCCTCTCTCGCCGCCAGCAGCCCTCTCTTTCAATCTCGAAATTCCCCGCCGCCGGCCTTCTAGCGAGATGAGCGATTCCTAAGTATTTCCTACGTTGTCTTGTCATCGTTATCCTCATCACCATGTCGTCATCATCCTTTACAACAACCCTGCATTGTACAGGTAGCAATCGTTTTTATAAACCAACCGCATGTCTTCGCTCGCAGCCAGCCCGCCCTCACATCACCACGCACTCGATTCCCGGGTCGTCCCTCGAGGGTCCGAGGCCCCAGCGGCAGCGGTCCTCGATGCTCATGACCATGCGCACGAGGTTGCGGTCGTAGTAGTGTCCGGGTCCGGGCGCGGCGCACGCCGGGCACAGGCCCGCGACCTCGAACTCGGGCGACGGCTCCCGCGCCACGCCGTCCCCGAACGCGCCGCAGTACGTGAACCCGTAGCCGGGCCAGCACGGCTGTCGGATCGCCAGCCAGTGGTGGCCGCAGTTGCGGCTGATGTAATGCGTCGTGAGGCACATTTTTTCTTCTTCTTCTTCCTTCTCCTCCTTTTCCTCCTCTCCCCCCCCTTTTATTCTTGTTCTTCTCTCTTGATTCTTGTTTTCTTCTCTTCCCTCTCGTCGTCCCAATCTGATAGGCCGTGACTCGCGTTTTCGGGTCTTGAGCTTCGCGGATGGTTTCTCTCCCGATTCCCTCGGACAGAGGGTCGTCGCACGTAGAACACGCTGCGTAAGGTGAGGCGGATAGGTCGCGTAGGGTGTTGTGCTTAGACCGCTAGGTGTTGTAGCTCTCGTGTTGTTGATGTGGTATGGGGAGCTCCTGATCCCTCCTCGCTGTGTGGTGGTTCGCGAGTCTCTGTATTCGGAAATATTATCGTCATCGACGATGCGAGGATTCGGGCAGGAGCGATTTCGACTAAGTCTGTGTGTTACCGTTTTTGAAGGTACCTAGGTTGATGGTCGGCTGTCACACGTCTAAAATATTGAAGTATTTTGGCTATGCGGGAAGTATCGGCGGGCACCGCATCTAGGGTGATACGTAGTGTAGTACACAAACAAGAAGCGCAGGCCTAAGATGTGTTTTGTAGGTCGGCGGCTAATGGAGTTGTCAAACGGAAGGCGGGAGAGTCTAGGTTTAGAAGAGAGTGCTGTTGGCACCAGCCAACATTACCTGCCACTTGGTCTGAGCATTAATTGTCTTCGATTAGACTCGAGAAATCGTGCTCCTCTAGTCCAGATCAGATATGACCCTCACAGACTCTGATTCATTGCGACATTCACATAACATACAAGAGTGTTTGCTCTGCTGTCGCCAGTGGCTACTAGCTAGTTGGTTTACTACGACTACTGTGATAAAGTGCCGGTATTCTATTGGCTATTCATATGTTTGCACAATGTAGTGCGGTAGTTTTCATGGCTCTAGGCCTTCCCCGTCTTCGGTATATACTCTCGTTGACTACTTACCAACCCGTTCTTACGATACAGCTTCTAGTATTTCTTTCACTGCCTATCGCCACACATTTTCTCAAGCATCTCTTCGATCCTTGACGAGGTACGTTCAAGGTTCGCTAGCCGCGCGGCCAAATCCTCCCCATCTTGAGCCGATTCGCTCAGCATGTTGCGGACCTGTTCAACTGGCAGGCCACTGTAGCACGGTAAATTAGCCTTCGTCATTTCGAGCGCAAAACATGGGTGAATAGAATAGCAGTCGCTTTGCCCTCGCAGTGTCTACATAAAGGGAATAACCGTTGGGATACTTACTACGGAGCCAGCGAGTCCCGTCGACTAGGTGCTTTGGTAGAAGGTTCTCTGCTTGTATTAGCGCCACTTTGTGAATCGGCTGCGTGTTCATTTGCTGAACTCTGGTGGCGCAGAAACTGCCTTCTGATCACTATAGCAGTCGGAGTCAGTAATTCCTCTTTTGTGCGGTCCTCGTGCTTCCAAAACATACCCCCGAGACCATTTCGGGAGCTCTCATGTTACTAGAAAGGGGGGGGGTGACTCCAAAAGTTACTCACTATGGTGCGTTAGCTCGTCGTCGACTGCAATATCTTCTTCCACCGAGTCAGGCGGTGGGATATCGAATACGGTCTGAATATCGCTGTGGGTTGTAATCCGCCACTTCTCCCAGAACCTCCCTTTACCACGATACCTCTTGCTCTGCTTCATCTTTGCTTCCCCTGTGTATTCTGACCAGAGCAAGCGTCGCTCTAGGAAGGCAATGAAGAGTAGTAGTGGTAGATTGATAGTCCGGACAGTTGCCACATGAATCTTGTGGAACCAGCGCGGGCTCACTAGGAACTTCATCGGGACCAACACAAACAGAGCTATTATGTTGAATGGTGGCTGGTACGCAAAAATCGCATCGCTTTTGACGCCTTCTAGCGTCAAAACGGCCTTCCGAAAATGGATCTCGGCTGATGCGTTCGCAACAACGTTGGCAAAGGTGTTCGTAAGCATTGACACGAGAATTGTCAGAAAGAGTGTATTCCCCAGGAATGCAAACGTAATCATCAGTATTGGGCCAAGGAGCCAGTGAAACTCCACCTATGGGCATTGGTTTTTAGTAAAGACTGCTGTGAGCCAATGTTTCGCGTTGTATGTATCAAACTTACCGACTTGGATACTCCACTACCATCCAAACCAAACCAAATCCACAACATCCATTTGCCAATGGTGCTATCAGGCATCAGTTAAGAATCAGACGTATACGCAAAGCACTCACATGGTGTTGTGGCGACCTTCCGCAAGCCATACCATAGACAATAGGAAGCCAAAGAAACACCTAACAAGTCAGCAAATTGATGGCGAAATTTGCAAAATGCAAACTGGGTACGTCAAGAAGCTATGCCTTTATGGGTGCGGAACTAACTTACCAGACGGCAAGAAAAGTTAGTAGAGCAAAGTCTGCCATCATTGCTCGTAGGGAGAGGAACACGACATTCCCTGAGAGAAGGTTAAAAGCCAGTCGTGGGATAAGAACCGGCGCACCCATAGCGAGGACATCAAGGGCTTGTTGTCCTAGGTCTGAAGATCCCATCCGCCAGCCGTGGATCCGCACAATGAGATACATCCAATACACTACGATAAACATGACATCAAGAAACGACCAGAGGTTCTGGGTGTATACCGACCTTGAGACCAAATTAGCAAGCGTAGTACGACAGCCTGCTTTGAGGGACTTACCAGCCATGCTCCAAGATCGTGGCGAACTGGTCAAGAAACCAGCCAAAAGCATACACCGAGAACGCCAACTCGATGACGCCGAAATGATTTGGGTTTCGTTCAAGCATAAATAGGAAGTATACAACTAATAGAATAGCAAACTGTGTTATCTCTAGGGCATTTCTGGTCCGTGGCACAATGAGCCTATACTGGTTCAGTAGTGGTTCCTTGTGTGGCTGGTAAAGTGATATAGGCTTTCGCTTATATCGGTCTGGGATCAGATCAAGGAAAGTTGATGGCGTATAGACAATTTGGCCGATATAGATAGCATCGACTCTTTTTGATTCTAGTTAGACAGTCACTTGTTAAGGTAGGGATAGAACGACCTACACGGTTTTACAGTGCGTGGAGCCTAAGAAATACCTGCTTTTCGTAAGGATGGCTATCTCAAGGGCGGGCAAGGTCCTATGATAACTAAACGTCGAGTCTAACGAAGCCTCACGGCGAACCTCTTCGGGGGCGTTCTGAAAGGGTTCGAAACCAGCGACCAGTATATTTGCTAGAAGCAGCAGCCCGTCCGAACCTGGGTTATCTTCGCCGAAGCGCCTCAAAATACGAGTGGCGACGATCTCACAGAGCATCGCACGTGTGAAGAAGACATTCTGCCGGTTGCTCATATGCTCCTGTTCGTGTAGAAACTGCGAGCGGTTTACGAGCAGACAATACACTGTTACATGATCAGCAAATGGGGAACCGGGGTCTGATTCGGTACACAAGGGAATGTATACCGATAGATATATCATCCAGCCCGTAGAGCTTGTCAACTAATGGTCGGACGACAGAAACATTGAGTCGAAGATCTCCCAACTGCTCGAAAGAGAGGTAGTCCTCGACTATACTGGTGACGTCTCTTCGTATCCTGTGAATGGTTGTGTATACAGGTAAGTCAGTGTGGACGCCGGGGGTACAGCTATAGAAGGGCCCATCTTCCATAGTATGGCTGTATAGAGCACGACTGAGAAGTGGCCGTCGCTCAGCTTCTTGAACTCGGACCGTCTTGCTCGCCCTCGCTGTCATTTTATATGTGGCGATCCAATGGTAGCTTCTATAGAGCCGAGAAGAAAACAAGCTTGGGCATAGAAAATACCATCAATGCAGTAGATAGAGGGGCGGAAGCTTGATTTCGTTGCGAGGGAAGCGATTCGGGATGCTGATCATCAGCTATCACGCACCAATCTTCAATATCCAGGTCAACTGACTGGGGGATATCAGAAAGGAGGGTGGCAACGACAGGCGCAGGGACAGGAAGCAATGCAGTGTTGGAATAATAAATATAAAAAGAGAAAGATAAGAATTGACAGGCAGCACCTTCGGTGGTATCTCAAATAGAAAATTCTTAGGCGTATCTCCTTGCCATCATGAGCTGCTAAGAAGATTTCGAAAAAGGCTAGGTAAGGACCAAGGAGGAAGGCTAGACAATGTCTAATGCGTAGGTATACCTTAGCTACTTCGTTAGGTGTGACGTCGCTCCTGCATGAATACTTTGAAGACTGCCGTTACCTGTTTGAGTTGGTTGCGTTCTACACTATCATGTACACTGGTATCTACATGGTATCTACAGCATACATGTAGACTTCTGTGACCATGCCCCCACGTGGACCTCTGAGGCTGGAGGTACATAACTGTACCTAACGCATAGATCCGTTTGATCAACGGTTGCCAATCAAGTTCAGCTCCATATTTCCTAGCAACAAACTACTCGCTACTTTATGTAGCCCCTCTATCTCCCGCGAGATCATCAACACAACAGATCCAGCGACGGACTACTTCGGTCGCCACTGCACTGTGACGATGCCATGGTGGCCTTTCGGCTCAAGCCCTGGATCTAGTTCCTCCAAGGACGATGCCTCCTCAAGACGACCCGTCTCGTGGATCGACAGCCTCGACCGTACTGATTGGGACCACTACAAAGATCCTAAAAACTGGGTTCCAACCTTACTTGTGACAGCAACTGTTGTGGCGTCGCTACAACTCTATCGCTCGTATCTGCGCCGAATACCAGGTGCCCTCCATATCCAGCCGAGTTTCTTTCGAAAGAGGAGTGTATTCGGTCAAGTCACAAGCGTTGGCGACGGAGACAACTTTCACTTATTTCATACCCCCGGCGGCCGACTGACTGGCTGGGGCTGGTTGCGAAAGGTACCTGATAAGAAGCCTGAGCTCAGGAACAGGACAGTACGCACCAAACATCCCTCCCCGGTATAAGGCGCCTCGGGCAGAGAACCGTTGCTCTCAATCTAGGTTATGGCTAACGTAACAATCTCTCAAGATACCCATACGCATCGCAGGCGTCGACGCCCCAGAATGCGCTCATTTCGGCCGACCTGCCCAGCCTTTCTCAGCAGAAGCCTTGGCCTGGCTGTCCAATTATCTCCTCGGCAAGAGAGTGCGCGCTAAGATTTACAAGCGAGACCAATACGACCGCGTTGTGGCTACGGTATATGTGAGACGATTCCTGTTCCGTCGGGATGTTGGCCTGGAGATGCTGAAGACTGGGTTGGCCACAACATATGAAGCAAAGTCTGGAGCTGAATTTGGTGGTCTGGAGGCGGAATACAAAGCTGCCGAAGCTGAGGCCAAGGCGAGGAAACTCGGAATCTGGAGTGGAAAGCGGAGGGACTTTGAGAGTCCTCGCGAATTCAAGGCCAGGATGGCTACCATAGAGGAGTTGCAAAATAAATCCAAATCATGATATAAACAATTACTGGAACCAATTGGACCCAGCTTTCACATGTCTTTGGTACTTTACAATAGAATGATGCTGAATATATCAATGGTAAGCATATCACAGCTTGCTACCTCGCTAGGTGATACGTCTTGGGTATTTCACACATAGCTCTAAACCGGCGTAAAAGTCTCGAAGGCTTCCGTAATGGACCAGAAACTGTATGTAAATCAATTTGTATACTTGAGTGCAATACAAACGCTTAAATCCCCCCCCAAAACCAGACTGCTACCTGGCTAATTCCTACCTTCAAACCATCTATCCACCTATTTATCTCGTGGTATATCGCTGTCTGTGTATGGCCATGGCTTGCTACAGGGGACATAACTCTAGGTGACTAGGACAACTAAGTAAATATATTTGGCTATTATCTTGGAGGCTTCGTATTGAACAAGTAGTTCTAACACAAGCTGGTGGATTATGATCTCGCTACCTGCTAGAGATTATCGATCTTGTACACCATCTGTGTCTCATTACGCATTACCTACTATCATTATATGGACCTGGCTTCTATTATGGAATCAAAGGGATAGGTTTAAAATGAAGCTGATGCTTAGCACAGCCTCTCGATTGATCCACTGATCTCTCATGTCACGGTACCTCTTACTCATCTGCTCAATACCTCTACCTAACCTAGATCGTACTTACCTTAGATCTCTTCACCTACATCTGTAGTTTGATATATGTACCTAGTACATGGAAGTTGTGTGCGCTACATGGTAGGTAGTATGTACTTACTACTTCTTTGTAGTAGATAAGTACACAGGTATAAATAGGATGTGGGCTTCATTCTCATGCACATAATCTTTCCATACCTAAGTAGCTGGTCAAAACAAACAATAATTAAACTGTTGATAAATCTCACACCAGTTGTTCTTTGTAGGAAGAGGGTTTGGCTAATTGCTGCAATAATACAAAGTACAATGTGTGTAACGTTATGTTTGTCAACACAACATTAAGGTAAGTAAGTAGGTACTTTGTACATATCAAAGGTATAATTAGGACATTTAAGAATGCTAGCGTTGTCCCAGCACCAGCATCCAAGCCGCCCAGACAGGGGCATGATGGCGTGGCGCTTCTTAGTGGTAGATCAATCCTTGTCAAACAAGCCATTGGCCCCTGGTTGCTTCCATTGAGGCCCGGTACGAGGTACGGTAGCTTGTATCAGGGGAAATGCGCCAAATAGCTCCATCACTTCCAACACTTTCGGCTTCTTTGCAGCATTGTGTGCAATCTCTCTCTTAAACTATCATTTCTGTTGCTCAGCTCAGGTTCTGAACTTGGGTGTATGGTGTCGCTCATTTGATTCCACCACGTACTTTGTACTGATTTTCTTTTATTACACGCGTCATTTACTTCGTTTCCCCCCTCTTCCTCTCTATTGGCCAAACAGGGCTTGTACTTCGCATCACGCCATTCTTTCGCGTTTGTTCCCCAAAGAACAGCCTAATCTTATTTGACCCCTTTCCACATCTTGTGATCCAAGGGAAGCAGATCTTGAACTCAGCAGAGCACATCTCTGACTGACTGACCTATTGTCAGCATTCTTTGCACTTTGCAAAAATCCACTCGTTACAGTCAATCCTAGGACACACAGCTCTTTACCTTGAGAGATCGATCATTGAAAGGCTTTCTCTATTACTTTCTTTTATTGAGAATTCCAGCATTGCCAACACGGTTACCAAGCTTGCACTCAGCATTGCTTACCGATTCACTCGTTAGATTTAGTGACCGGAGATACGCCAATCAACTCACAAATCTCTGCCGGCGATACTACGCAACGCCTCAACCGCGAACAGGGGAAGCTGTGTCTGCCAGTGAGTAGCACAGAAACAATCTCTTACATTGGTGTGCCTCTATTTCCGTTCCCACTTCTGCCCAGATTTCTACTTGGATGCCTAGACATGATTTCTTTTCCATCTTGTTCTTCCTCACTCATATATCCAGCTGTGCTTTGTTCCCATCAATTCAAGGGCTGTTCTGTTAGCATTAAAAAGACAGCATCAGTCTACTTTCAATCATGCTATTAGGAACGCTCGTGTTTGTCTCTGCTTGACCAGGAAGCCAAGGCTAGTTGCATGTGATTAGGTAGCGAACCTACAGCGCTGTTAGGGCGGCAAAGACGCTAAATCCATCCCCCAATACATCGCTAGCGTTCCTGCATTGTGCCTGGCTACTCCTGTGCTAGGGACTACCTCCTCAAAAGCATGCAGGTGCACTGTACTTCCACTTCCGTACCTTCTGTTTCCAGCACACGGGCCACTTGCCCCCAATCCAATATCTCAGCTGTTTCTTTGTCTTTGCCCGCCTCCGAGTATCCAACCCGGATTCACAGCAGCCCGTCAGGCCAACCACTTCATAATTGTACTAACAACATTCAATCAGGTGAATCTACTACCTTCATTTTCTAATAGCCCTTCTCTATCAATAGATGACCCCCGACCGAATCGATTCCTCCTCTATTAATTGGGACAACTTGTTACGACGACGCATTCGGTGATATTTGCAGAAATCAACCGTCAATCTTGTGGTCTTGTCAAACCAAACCACGATCTATTGCACACGTTGCGAGAACCAATTATCCACTCTCAATCCTGGACAGCGTACCTGTATCAGCAGCCGACCGACCGAACAGACAAACGCGCACCCTCCATCACTCAAGGCTATGGACCAGGTGTGATACTAGGTGTTGCTGTCAGCTCTCTCCCGACCGGGGTGAACATCTTTATTCCAATTGCATGTGCCTCGGTCACTGGTCACTGCAGCCATGAGAATACTGTCACCATGCCGGCCTGCTGCCCATGGCTATTCCTGGCTCACTTCCCCATGGCTCCTTGCGACAACTTCTCTGGCCACATTGTCTCAAGCTCTTACCTTCAACCCTGTTCCGAGTCCAAATTTTGATATCAGCAAGCTCGGGCAAGTAGGAATTGCAGGTGACTTCAATGGCATCTCTTTCTATGAATTTGAGGGTCAGACAGAGCAGCCGTTTAGCTCTAATGGATCAGAACGACTTATGACCCGTCTACCTAACGGCGTATTTGTTGACTTGCTTAATGCTGATGCATCAATTAAGGACATGTGCGTGTTCAAAGGCAAAGTTATTCTGGGAGGCAATTTCACAAGCATTGGCAGCAAACAGTCCATTGGTGTAGCTGCATTTGATCCAGCCACCTCTGAGATCACCCCATTGCCTGGTCTCTCAGGTCAGGTCAGCAGTTTACTCTGTGACGAGAATGCCAGTATGGTCTATGTTGGTGGCAGTTTCCGGGCAGATGATTCATTCAACGCAATAACATGGCTCGACTCCTCTGGGTGGACAAGCCTACCATTTGCAGGCTTTAATGGACCAGTCACTTCCATTGTGAAGGCCTCAAATGGCCATGTTATCTTTGGAGGCAGCTTTACCGGCCTGGGAAACACAAGCGCGCCAAATATCCCCGACGCACAGACTGTCAACCTGAACTCTGCTCGATTCACCACATATCAAGGAGCTTCAACAGCAGGCTTCAGTGACCCAAAGAATCTCATCTGCAATTCTGGAGGAACTGATGGCGAAGGCAAAACATGGCTATTGGAAGATAATGTGCCAGGGAATCTGGCCGCTTCGTTTGACTTTGGGTTCAGGCCCACCAAACTTCGACTGAGAAATACCCACCAGGATGGCCGAGGAACCCGTACCTGGATGTTCACTGCGCAGCCCAACAATGGAATCATGAACTTTACCTATATTGACCCTGAGACTGGAAGCAACCTGAGCTGTACCAACCAATGCCCTCTCAGCAATGACCCTAGTGTCAAGTTCCAGGACTTCCACTTCGTGAACCGTATTGGCATGAATGCGTTCAGAATTGACATCTCAGCATGGTATGGTCCAGGTGGTGGCCTTAATAGTGTTGAACTCTATCAGGACGACGTATACACCTTTGCAATCAACAACTTCAATGAGCCACCTTGTTCCAATTCCAGCACGCCTTCCAAATCAACATCAGCCGGGCCCTGGGTTGTCACTCCTGCTGGCCAAAGCAATTCCCAGTATCTCTCAGCTATACTATCGAAGCCAATCACCTCCGATGCTGCCTCGGTTGTTTTTTACCCAGATATCCGAGAAACTGGCGATTATATCATCAAGATTTACACACCGGGCTGCCTTCAAGATGGGACCTGTTCAAGACGTGGCCAAGTTGATGTTTTTGGTACTTTGAATACTACCAGTGGAAAACAACATTTAAACCAGCGTCGCTCCATTTATCAGTCGAATGAATTTGATAAATACGACCAAATCTATTTTGGTCATGTCGATGTTTCTTCTGGTTCTTTCCGGCCAACCATTACGCTATCTCCAGTTGCAGGGCAGTCCCTATCATCGAATGACATGGTCATGGTAGCCCAGAGAATTGGCATCGAGCGAATGAACATCACCGGTGGCTTGAATGGGCTTTTCGAATACGACCCAACTAAAGCCACGGTAGATACCTCCGATTTCAGCAGTTCCGCGTTCAACAAGCTTGGCTCAACATTTGATTCCCAATCAGCGGTTCTATCTCTACTGGCTACTAAAAGCCGTACCTATATTGGTGGGAATTTCACCTCAGAAACCGTCAATAATGTTGTTGCCTTGGACAGTAGCGGCCAAACTGCACCTCTCGATGGTGGTCTGAACGGCCAAATTACGACCATGTACAACAGCGATGGAGAGATTTTTGTCGGTGGCTCCTTCACCAATACACAGAGGGGGGGAGCTAATGGATTATCCCATGTCGCTGTGTACAATGAAGAACGGAACACATGGACAGCTCTAGGTGCTGGTGTTGATGGCACGGTCATGAACATTGTCCCAGTGGCACTCAACTTGACTGGCAACACCACGGAAGAAGCTGTTGCGATTACAGGTGACTTCCTGCGAATTCTCCCTTTCGGAGACAACAAGGCTGTCAATACCACCGGGTTTGCAGTCTGGGTCAAATCCCAGAGTAACTGGCTTCAAAATCTAGATATGCCAGTCCCACTCCTGGATGGGCAACTAGCCACCTCACTGCTCAAAGCACCTAACAATACCGAGCTATACGCTGGCTCCATCTCTTCACAATCACTCAGAGCTTATGGCGTAGCGTCAACGAATGGTATGCTGGGGAACTTCCCTATCAAGATCGCACCTCCCGCTTCGCTCTCCGGTAGTCAAACAAGCAAACTTGCGAAACGTGCGTCACCTGTCAACAACATAGACGCGGTTTCCGGTGTGGTGGCAGGCGCATTCAACACAAACAACAACCGAAATGTGACAGTGCTTGCCGGTCACTTTGTTAGCACAGCTACCAGTGGATCAACAATCTACAATCTCGCGTTTATCGACCGGAAAAATTCTGATTCGGTTACAGGTCTTGGAACCGACCTGCCCTCGGACTCCGTCTTTCTGACTCTAGCAGTTCAGGGCAACAGAGTGTTTGCAGGAGGCAGCGTGTCTGGCTCTATCCAAGAGTCCCCCGTGAATGGTCTTATTTCTTACAACCTTGCCAGCGGTTCTCTTGACACCCAGCCTCCTGTCTTGGCTGGAAGCAACGTTGTGGTATCATCCATTGCGGTTCGACCGGATTCCTCTGACCTCTATGTGGGTGGCTCCTTCGATACAGCTGGTTCTCTACCCTGCCCGGGGGTCTGCATTCTTGACACTGGCAAGAACCAGTGGTCGCGTCCAGGATTTGAGCTGTCTGGAACTGTCTACGTTCTCTTTTGGTCAAGCAATTCCCTGCTCCACGTAGGTGGGCGGCTAAGAATGAATGATACCGATGTCTTCTTAGCATCTTATGATGTATCTCGCAATCGTTGGTCTGTATTCGACGGCGCATCAGATCTTCCCGGTCCAGTTGACACTATTACTGCGGCGAACGAGAAACGAGACAAATTTTGGGCCGCTGGAACTCGAGCTGATGGGACTGCTTACCTGATGAAGTATGATGCAGGCTGGGCATCTCCAAATATCGTGCTAGAACCGGAGACAGTCATCACAAGCCTTCAGATGTTTTCTTTGACCAATGACCATCTCAAATCCGACTTGGTTGATCAAGATCAAGCCCTATTACTCGCTGGGTCAATCGGCATCCCCGGCTTCGGTACAGCATCTGGAGCGATCTATAATGGCACATCGCTTCAGCCCTACATTCTCACATCAAGCTCGAATACGACGGTTGGCCCTGGTTCTCTTGCAAAGATCTTCGTTGAGAAAGAGGATTTCTTCAAGAGCTCATCCAGTAAGTTTCTGCCTTCGCGCATTTGATTTCATTCTGCTAATTATACCTTCAGAACATGGTTTAGCCCTTGTTTTTATAGTGCTTATAGGCCTGGCTATATCACTTGCCTTGATGCTCCTCATTGTCGTCATCGGTCTTGCCCTCGACCGGTACCGGAAGAAGCGCGACGGCTACGTACCAGCTCCTACGTCAATGATCGATCGTGGTAGTGGCATAATCCGCGTACCGCCACAAGAGCTTCTGGATTCTTTGGGTCGGGGAAGGCCCGGAGCACCACAAGTGTGAGAGATATTATCTCATGCCTGAATACACCAATCCACGGTTCGACTTGAATTTGCGACCCTGCTTGGATATGACGGCTTGATGATTTGCAAAATTTTATTCTCAGTAGATACCAGACTATACACACCCACAGGAGAACTCGACGAGGAGAAAAGGGATGGTAGACCTAGAGAAGGAGAAAGATACCCACATACTGTCGACTCCGGGGTGGGTTTAATATAGCCAGGCCAGGAAGAAACGACAGTCGCCGAACCTCGGGCGATGAATTACGACGGCAATCGGCTTCCTTAATGTTTACATGTTTATTTTCGACTTCACACTGTATCAAACTTGTCCACACCCAACCGTCGCCTGTACATGCTACCACACCACGTGTCTCGTCCCCGGCGCGTCAAGACTCGATCTCGACGATGAGTATTTGAAGAGGTGATAGTTTACGATGCCCAAGACTAGATCATCGGCTCCGAGGTGGATTTCGATTTCGAGGCTGAGATGCTGGATGTAGGCGGTAATGGGGCATTTCTGAGAGTATGTGATCTTCTCAGCTGTTCGTAGGTTTTAGTGAAAATAGGTAGTTGAAATACCAATGCAATTACTCACCCGATCAAACACGGATGTGAAGAGGCCGTCTCTTGTTCGTCTTGTGATGTGGTCAATGCATACAGAGTGCTTACCCCCGTCAGAATTTCTATTCTAGTAAGTGGCGGCTAAAGGTGTTAAGGTAGTACGATCGGAATGTCTTGATTGAGCGCCGTAGTTATTATTGATACGTACTCTCCTACGCATATTAGATGGCGCAAGTGGCGAACACATAGGCAGGGCCATAACTAAACACACTCTGCTGACACAGCTAGCTTGGCTATGCATCTCGTCACAGCGGGAGCATCCTATCTATGGATTCATACTGCTCCCAATCGTCATACGCTTCGTACCTCCGTATATTAGTTGTCCTATGTGTTCTGGCGGCCGTTGTAAAAAGTCATGGTCAGGATAACCCCTTATTTGCCTTCCAACGAGTCCTGGTAAGACTAAATCTGCTCGTTAATTCGCACCTTCTTTGTGATTGTAACGCTTGTACTTATAGGATATCTGAAAGCTAACCTCCTGAGGGGTCTTGGGTGTAGCAAGCCCTCTACTCCAACAGCAACCAGATGATAATTTCCCTAACAAGCGCAATACCTCATAACCCCGTGTCTACTGCCTTTAAAACTGCTATAGCTCATGTACTTGTAATTCTCTGCCATATCCGCCTGCTTCTATCAAGATGATACCCACTTGAAGATGAAAAGGGATTCGCCGCAGTTGTAATAGCGGCATACCGACGTGAGTATTGCTTGCTGCTCCTGAGTAAGGTACGGCGCCGACCCTCTCTTGGGGGATCTTTTGGAATTTAAGATATATGATAGGCTTATTGGCCAGATAAATTCTGGAAGACTCAATTTGCCAGAACATAAGTATACCCTATATAGATAGGAGAAGTCCATAACATCCCAGCTTTTGCAAAGTCCTATAAGAGCAGTTAATAGGTAATTTATAACTAGGCTGTGTACATAATTCTACTTATAACTGCTAGTAGCGCTAACAAGTTATCACTAAAATAAGAAAGCTTTACTGTTAATAGTAAAACTTGCTATTTTAATACGATAAAAATCTAAATGTAAGCATTTAAATTTTAGTTTTTCCGCGAGTTTTTTCTGCGAGTTTTTTTATATGCTTTCGTTTTTAACGTAAGAAGGTATAACTAGAGTAAAACGAAGGTTTTCCTTACTTTAAAAAATTTTTTTTACTATAGATTTTATAGTAAGAAAAATTTCCTATTTAGGCTTAGTTATTATTACCTATTTAAAAAAAAAAAATCCGTATTAAAAAGGTAAATACTATAGGTATTTAAATATAATAGTATATAAGTACTAGCATATTAATATTTTTTGCTTTATTTTATTTAGCCACTTAAAGCTTTTAATTAGCTAAATTATGTTTAGCTTTTTTTTTTATTATTGTAGTTATAGCAGTATGGCCAAAGTAAAAGTAGTTTTTTGCTGCTTTTTCTATAATGCACTAAGTTAACTATAATATATTTAATTAACTGCGATGCACCTAATTAACTGCGATACACCTAATTAACTATAATATATCTGCTTTGCTATAATATACTAGATTTAATATTATACGCTAGATTTTATATAATATATTAAATTAATTATTATATATTAGATTAACAGTTAAATTAGTTATTAAATAATAAATTAATTAACTAAATTAATTAATAAATTATATAATAAAAGATTTTATTTGTTTAACTGCTAGTTTATCTATATATAAAGGTATTTAGGTATAAAGCTACTAGATTAACTAATAGATTATATAGTAAGAGATTTTATTTTTTTAACTGCTGATCTATCTATATATAAAAGTACTTAGGTATAAAGCTATTTAGATATAGTTTTTTAGTTTAAACTTTTTTTATATAATAAAATATTAACAAATATTATAAAAGTTATTAAGTTATTAGCGTTTGGCCGGACTATCTGTTTTATAAAACTTTTTTATTAGTATAGCATTTTTTAAACTTATTTTATAATAAAAGCATTTTATATAGCAAAGTCGCTATAATATAAACATTATTTTTAAAGTTTTAATAAATAATTTTTAAGCTTTAATAACGCTAATTTTTATTATTTTAAAAAATATATAAAATATTTTAGCATATTTTAAAAAATGCTTTAAAGCTAAAAGCTATATTAGCATGTTTTAAAAAATGCTTTAAAGCTAAAAGCTATATTAGCTTAAACTAATTATAAAGTCCGCCGTTTTAATTTTATGCTAACAATAAGCTTAGGCGGTATAAAAACTATTATATTATAAACTATATAATAGTAAATAACCGTTGCTATTTTAAATATAACTGTTGTTATTTTAAATGCTAAATATACTTTCTAATTTAAAAATTTAAATAAAGTTTTTAATTATAAGTAAAGTATATAAAGCTTTAGTGCTTTAGCTAGCAGGTGCTATTTGCTTTTTATTTTTATTTTTATAGCTATTAAAACTTAAATAATAAAAAATATTGCCGTTATTAATATTAAAGTTTTTATATATTTTAGCTATAATAATTAATTAAACGCTGGTAGTTATACTGCTAATAATATTAGCTTTAGCGCTTAATTAATTATTATAATATTATTTTAGTCGGCTTTAAAATAAATTAGCTAATATATTAAATATATAAGTTTATTTTATACCGACTTTTTTTATACTAGCATTTAAAAATATAAATTAATATAATAATTAAATATTAATTATAAAACTAACTATATAAATTTTTTTAAAAGTATAATATTTAACGGCTATAAAAGCTTATTTTTTATTAAAAGTTTTTTTAACTTTAAAAATAGCCGGCTTTAGCTTGCTTAGGGTATTAAAAACGCTGGCCTTTTTTAGCCGGCTATTCTTAAAGCGCGGAATGCTAAAGACAGCAAAAAAAAAGCTATTTTAAAAAAATAAAAAATAAAAAAATATAGGCATAAAAAATAAAAAATAAAAAAACGTAAAAATAAAGTATATAATAAATAAAAAAAAATAAAAAATAAAAAATAAAAAAACATAGGCATAAAAAATAAAAAATAAAAAAATATAGCTTTTTAACTGCTTAACTATAACTGCTATAAATTATTACTACAATATATTAAATAAACTATAATATATTTATTTTATTATAATATACTTATTTATTTTATTATAATACATTTATTTTATAGCGATATACCTGCGATATACCTTTTTATTTTATTATAATGTACCTATTTTACTGCGCTATATTAAATTTAATGCCATATGCTAAATTTTATATAATATATTAAATTAACTGCTATATATTAAATTAATAATTAAATTAATTATTAAATAATAAACTAACTAATTAAATTAACTAATAAATTATATAATAAAAAATTTTATTTTTTTAACCGCTAATCTACCTAAATATAAAAATATTTAAATATAAAGCTATTAAATTAATTAATAAATTATATAATAAAAAATTCTATTTTTTTAACCGCTAATCTATTTGTATACAAAGGTACTTAAATATAAAGCTATTTAAATGCAGTTTTTTAGTTTAAACCTTTTTTATATAATAAAATATTAGCAAATACTGCAAAGGTTATTAGGTTATTAGCGTCTGGCTAAAACGTTATTAACGTTTTTTAAAAGCGGATTATTTATTTTATAAAACTTTTTTATTAGTATAGCATTTTTTAAACTTATTTTATAATAAAAACACTTTAAATAGCAAAGTCGCTATAATATAAACATTATCTTTAAAGCTTTAATAAATAACCTTTAAGCTTTAACAGCGCTAACTTTTATTATTTTAAAAAATATATAAAATATTTTAGCATAGCATATATAGCGCTAATTTATAGGCTACCGCTTACGCTAGCTATTTTACGCTTAGCTTATTAATATTAAAGGTATTTTTTTAACGCTTACATTAAATATAAAGCTAAAAAACTAATAATTATACATATTATAATTTAATACTATAATTAAAGCTAAAAATATTTATTAATACCTATAATTGCTAGTTTTTTATAACTAATATATTGCCCAGGCGAAGGCAGCAGGCCTTTATAATAAAAATAAAAATAATTAAAGCTATATATAAATATTAACAAAAAAATAGTTTAAAGCTTTAATTAAATATTAATTTTATTTAATAAACTAAAGATTTATTTAGCTGCAATTAATATTTAGTTTAAGCTTTAAACTGTTTTTCTGCTAATATTTATATGCAGCTTTAATTATTTTTATTTTTATTATAAAAGCTTGCTATTTTTGCCTAAGCAATATATTAGTTATAAAAAACTAACAATTATAAATATTATGGTCTAATGCCATAATTAAAGCTATAAAATAAAAAGCAGTTTTTTTAAAAATAAAAAATTTTATTAGGCGGTATAAGCTTGCACTAATTGTTTTAGGCTTAGCCTATTAACACTAAAAGCATTTTTTTAACGCTTGCTATAAAATAAAAAACAGTTGCTTTAAAAATAAAAAAAAAAAAAGCTTTTTTTGCTTTATAGTACGCTAATGCTAATTTAAAAAAAAAAAGCTTATATAAACTTTATTAAACTCGGCGCGCAGGCTATTATATTTTAATTATTAATTTAACTAAAAATAAAAATAAGCAAAAAAAAATATTTAAATATAAAAGCTATATTATTTAAAAATTAATAAGTACTTTAGCTATAGTTAATAACCTAACTTATATAGCGCTTTTGCTAACAATATCGCATTTTTTATAAACTTTTTTAAAATTAGTTAACTTTTAAATATAAGCTATATTAGCACAGTTTTGCCTGCTTTTTTTAATTTAATATCCCGCCGCTAACTATTATTTTTTTTTTATAACCGCCTGTTTTTTATATAGTTATATATATTTTTCTGCCAATATAACGGTATTTTTTTAATAATTATTTCAGCTATAATATATTTATAATAAAGTAGCGGGGCTATATTTACATTATATACACTAATAAAATTTATTATTTAAGCATTAAACTACTGTTTAATTAGATATTATATATGCTGCCTTATTATATATATTGCAGCTAAAATAATTATTAAAAAAATATTTATTAAAGTTTTATAGCGGCTATATAACGAATATAATTAATAGTTTTTTTATATTTTAAATCTTTATATAAATTGCTAGTTAAAAGATATAATAATTTTTATAGCGGCTATATAATAAGTATAATTAGCAGTTTTTTTTAATATGTTTTAGATTTTTATATAGATCGCTAGTTAAAAAATATAACAGTTTTTGCAGCGGCTATATAATAAGTACAGTTAGCAGTTTTTTTATATTTTAAATTTTTATATAAATCGCTAGTTAAAAGATATAATAGTTTAAGGTATTATAAACTATATACTTTATATAATATTAACAAAAGTAATGCCAGGTCTAAAAGCAGTTGCTTTAAAGGTAAAAAGATTTTTTAAATATTATACGTTATACACTAGCCGCCTTAGGCTTAGCTTATTAACGCTAAAAGCGGTGCTGCAGTTATATAAATAATAATTAGTTAGTTAGTTTTAACGCCTGCGCTAGCCGCTTTAAGCTTAGCTTATTAATACTAAAAGCATTTTTTAATATTTACTATAAATAAATTAAAAAGCAGTTGTTTTAAAAGTAAAAAAAAAAAAAATCGGCATATAGGCTATTATATTTTAATTATCGATTTAATTAAAAATAAAAACGAGCAAAAAAAAATATTTAAATATAAAAGCCGTATAATCTAAGAATTAAAAAATACTTTAGCTATAATTAATAGGTTTTTATTAACTGCTAGCCACTTACTTATTTATAAAAAGGTCTGCTAAGCGCTTTACGTTATGCGCTAGCCGCTTTAAGCTTAGCTTATTAACGCTAAGGGCATTTTTTTAACGCTTGCATTAAGCGTATAGTTAAATATACAGCTAAAAGATTAGCAATTATAAATATAGCAGTTTAATGCTATAATTAAAGCTATAAAATAAAAAGCAGTTGCTTTAAAAATAAAAAAAAAAGTAAAAAAAAATATTTAAATATAAAAGCTATATAATTTAAAAATTAAAAAATATTTTAGCTACAATTAATAACTTAACTTATATAGCGCTTTTGCTAACAATGTCGCATTTTTTGCGAACTTTTTTAAAGTCGACTTTTAATTAATCGGTAATAATAAAAAAACGCTTAAAAAATTAAAAACAAAGAAATGCTGGTCTAGCGCTAAAAATACTATTAGTACTAATATACGCGCTTAATAACGATAAAGTCTTATAGCGGTGCTATTATATATTTTAAATCGACCGATATTATAAACAGCCATTTCTAAATTATTAACAATATTATATTTTTTACAAACTTTTTTAAAGTTAACCTTTAATTAATTAATAATAATAAAAAAACGCTTAAAAAATTAAAAATAAAAAAATGCTAGTTTAGCGCTGGAAACACTATTAGTATTAGCGTACGCGCTCGACAACAATAAAAAAATGCTGGTTTAGCGCTAAAAACACTACTAGTACTAGCGTACGCGCTCGACAATAATAAAGGGATGCTAGTCTAACGCTAAAAACACTACTAGTACTAGCGTATGCGCTCGACAATAATAAAGTCTTACAGCAATGCTATTATACATTTTAAATCGACCGATATTATAAACAGCTATTTTAAACTTGCTAACAATATCGCATTTTTTATAAACTTTTTTAAAGTCGACCTTTAGTTAATTAGCAATAATAAAAAAACGTTTAAAAAATCGAAAATAAAAAAATACTAGTTTAGCGCTGGAAATACTACCAGTACTAGCGTACGCGCTTAATAACAATAAAAGGATGCTGGTTTAGCGCTAAAAACACTATTAGTACTAGCATATGCGCTTAATAATAACAAAGTCTTACAGCGGTGTTATTATATATTTTAAATCAACCGATATTATAAACAGCCATTTCTAAATTGCTAACAATATCGCATTTTTTATAAACTTTTTTAAAGTCGACTTTTAGTTAATTAGTAATAGTAAAAAAACGCTTAAAAAATCGAAAATAAAAAGATGCTAGTCTAGCGTTAAAAATACTATTAATATTAGCGTATGCACTTAATAATAAGGTTTTATAATATATTTATAGTGGAGTAGCGGGGCTATACCTACGTTATATGCACTAATAAAATTTATTATTTTAAAATTAAACTACTGTTTAATTAGATATTATATATGCTGTTTTATTATATATTATAGCCGAAATTAGCTTTGCAGCAAAATAGTATGCAGAAAGTGCTAGCAAAGCGGTTATAATATAAATTAGTACTAACTAAGCAAAGTAAGACTTTATTATTATTGTCCGTAACTTTAATATATTAATATATATAGCAGACTTTCTAATTAAATTATAATAGCAGACTTAAAAAAGTAAAAAATTTTACCAGGCAGTATACGTTATGCACTAGCCGCTTTAGGCTTAGCTTATTAATGCAGAGTGCAGTCTATTTAGTGTGTTAGAGTTACGGTTAATAAAAATCGGTTAGTTAGGTTTAGCGCTTATACTAGCCGTTCTAAGGTTAGCCTTTAAAAACGAAGGCTCTTTTTACACCTGGTTTAAAAAGGCCTTTAATATAAGCTATACGCCCGCTATACAGTTTTTTTAGGTGTAAATACGTTGTAGTTAATATTTTAAATAGACTTTAATTAATAAAATCGTTATAGAGTCCGTTTAAGCTAATAAAAAAAAAAACCACTTTTTAATAAAAATATAGTTATAATAATAAAAAAAATCCGGCTATATAAAGTGTGTTTAATAAGCTAATTTACCTAATTTAAAATAATTACTGCTTTACCGAACTTAATAGTAGCTCTTTATAACTATTTTTTAGTAGAAGCTTTAGGTTAATAGGTGCCTGTTCGCCTGTCTCACCTATATATAATACTGTACACACTGGAGATACCGTATCTACTTAATCGCACGCTACACATTATGCAATTTTAAAAATCTTTATTTTTTACATAGGTATTTTTTTTTTATTGCATCCTTATTAAGCTAAAGCAACTATAAAGTTTTTTTAGTTTAATTATTTAGTCTGTCGGCCGCGGACTTTTTAATAAAACGTTAAATGCGATTAAAGTTAAAAAAAACTTTAAATATAATGCTTTTAAAATTATAGTATTATAAAATAATAACGTAGTTAAAATTAGAACTAAACTTTTATAAAATAATATTTAATATAATCCGATTTATTATAATAAATTAACTTTTATATATTATAATTGTGATGACTTTTAATACTGGATGTAAGTGTAAAAATTAATAATAACCGTATATTGCGATAGAATATTCTACATATTAAAAAAAAAAAAAAAAGAAGCTATAATAATAAAGCGTCTCTGTATAAATAAGTAGTGTGCGCAAGTCTAGCGTTGCCAGCTGTTGCCAGGTGGTAGCCCTGCAGGTATTTCTATATATGCCTTGCAAGTACCTTCGTACCTGCACACACTATTACTGCCGAATTGGCTAGCTATAAGCCATATAAGCTATAAAAGCTGTGACAATCTTTTTTCTGCAAAAAAACTCGGCCCGAGTCTTTTACGCTTGCGTAGGGCTACGGACTATAGGTCGCTTTTAAAAATTAAAGCTATGCCTAAAGCTCGAATTCTATACTTTTAGGTTTTTAAAATTAATATTTTTAGATAAAAAAAAAATACCTTTAGTTATAATAGCAATTTAAAAAATAAAAGCTTTTAATTTTTAGCTTTAAACCACTGCGCTAACAGTTAATTTTTATTTATTAAGCTTTATAATTTAATTTATTATTTTTTTTATTGCCGCCGCGTCCGCGTTTATTAGATTATTATAGCTTTATTATTATTTTTATGCAGAGGTTCGAATTAATTATTTGCTGCCGCAGCCTTTTATTAATTTAATTTTACAGATAGTCCTGTTTTTATAAAGTTTTTATTATAGTATTTTTTAATTTTTTTTAGTAAATTTTTTAAATTGCTAGCCAAATACTACTTATTATCGTACTTTTAATTTTTTTAAAACATTTTATAAAATAATTTACAGTGTTATATCTATAATAATAATATTTTTTTTAATTTCTATTCCTTTTCGCCTATATTTTTATTAACCATTTTGTTTGCAGGTTTTTTTAACGCTTATTTTAAAAAAAAGTTTTTTAGGTCTTTATACAGTTTATTAGCATAAAACCACCGACTCCCTTTTTATAAATTAGGTAACTATAATTAAAAAGTGTTTAGATTATTAGCTTTAACTTTTATAATTTTATATAACTATTTAATTATTAAATAATCAAGCTTATTATTTAAGCGGTTAGTTTGCTTTTTTTTTTTTTATAAAATATATATATAATTATTAATGCCAAAGTCGAGGTTTTTTCAATGCTTATTAGCCTGCTTTATTATTTAATATTACGCTTTAATAATCTACTGCTATATAATTTATATATATTTATATATTCGTTATATATAATCTTAGGCTTTTTTTTTATTAAGTCTTTTGCGAAAGGTCCGGGTATATAGTGTTTTCGTCTTCGCTTTCTAGTCGAAAAGCATTTTTATTAGTCGACCTATTAATACCTCGCGCGGCAAAAGCCTGCCTAACGATTTATACGGCAGAAAAGCTTATATTATATTTAAAGCAGGTAATGCTTTTAATTAGTTTTTTTAAAAGTGACTTATATATAAGCGGAGTCGCTAATTAATCTATTAGTGCATAATTTCAACCTGCCTTACTATCTGTTTATATCCGGCAAATAAAAAGCTTAGCTTTATATTATAAATTTTAAATAATTTATTAGTAAAGTCGGTAATAAACTGGGGTTTTTAGTCGCTAATAAAGCTTTTAAGCTAATTTAAAATATAAAAAAGTTTTTAATAAAATATTTTAGCCGCATTTTTAGCTATTGCGGTATTTTTATAAGCAATAGTTTAAGTTAGCTTTATTAAACGGTTTATTATATAAAAAGTCATATTGTTTTTTTTTTTATCTACTAAAAAGCTTTTAAAGTTAATAATTATATGCTGTTATATATAGTCGAAAACCGATAATAAGGTAAGTTTTTTAAACGTCTTATTATAAAAAACTTTAGCTGTACAGCAGGGGCAGTTCGCTATATATTAGTTTATTATAGCGTGCAGCTTTGGCCACTAATACCGCTGGGCTATTAAATGCCTTGTTTTGCCACGACCTAGATATGCCGTAGTTAAACGTCTATAGGTTTTTTTAATAATTTTTATATAAAAGTTCTTAGCTTTTAGGACTACTAATCGTTTTTTATATAGTATTAGATTTTTTAGCATATTTTAATTAAAGTATTTTTTATTATATGCTTGCTCGCAATAGTTGCAAAAGGTGGTGTTTTTTTTATTAGCTTTAAATATAGCGTTTATTAGCAGTATATTAAATAATAAAAGCGGGGTTATTTTATTTAAAGCGTATATTAAAATATTTTTTTTAGCGTTCATTAATAAAGCAACCGGCTTAAATAAAGCCATAGTGCGTTATTTATTACGTCGTTGTTTTTATATTTTAAAGCTTTTTACCGGTTAAAATAAAATGTCGGCAATAATGTTTTAGAATCCGGGTTGGTATATAATTATAAAGTTATAATAAAAAATTAGCTTAGCCTATTTAGCCTGTCGGAAGTTTAGTACTCTTTTTATACTAAAATAAACCAGTGCTTTATAGTTTATTATAACAGTAAAAAGCCGCTAACGCTATAGTCCGACTAATTCTATTCGCTAATAAATTAATCTTTTAATAACTGCCAGCATTTCTTTATTATAAATTCTATAGTTAAATTTAGTATTGTGCAGCGTTTTCGAGTAAAAAGCCACAGGCTTTTAGAGGTTATTTTTAGTATTGCGTTATATTAATACCCCGGCAGCTACCCCGTCCGAGGCATCGGTCTCCATATAGGTCTCTGCTTTAAATAAAAAGTAATGCAATACAAGCGCCTAAGTAAGTGCAGCTTTTAATTATTTAAAAGCTTTTTAATATAATTCTATCTAGTTAAAAAAGACGTTCGTCCGGGTTAATTTATTTAGCAGTTTAGCTATTTTTTTATACTTTTTGATAAATTTTTTATAAAAGTTATAAAATTTAAAAAAAAAACGTACTCTATACAGTTAGGCTTTTCTGTTTTTAATAAGAAGCTGCTACTGTTTAATTATCTTTATTTTGTTAAAATCGACTGAAATTCCGTTTATGCTTATAATAAAGCCTAAAAATTTGGTTTTTTTAATATAAAACTCGCATTTTTTTAGGTCGGCCTATAATCCTGCTTTTTTCAAACAAGCTAAAATTTTATTTATATAGTGCTGGTGTTCCAGTTTATTATTAGAGTAAATTAGAATATTATCGATATAGGCGGTATAAAATATGTTTAAATAGTTTTTTAGCATATTATTAATAAATTTTTAAAAAGTTGTCGGTTTATTAGTAAAGCTAAAAAGTAGAACTTTAAATTAATATGCGCTATACTAGGTTTAAAAAACAGTAAGGTTTTTTTTGCCTTTGGCCATCCAGATATAATAAAATGCTTATTATATATTAATTTTAGTAAAAATTTTCGCTTTTAATATTCGGAATAAAGTTTTATTAATCAATAGCAAAAAATAACGGTTTTTTTAAATAATTATATTTAACTTGCGATAATCAACGTATAACCTTAATAATCCGTCTTTTTTTTAAGCAAACAATACCGGGGCTGCCTACAGTGCTATTATAGGTTTAATAAAGTCTTTTATTAAATTTTTATATATATATTTTCGATATATTTCGGCTTTTTTTAAGGTCATTTTATATAAGGCACTATATTTAAAAAATTTTAGTTTAGCTTTAAGCTTAATATAATAGTTTACTTTAAAGCGTCGGGGTAACATATTATTAAAAGCTGCTTTGCTAAAAACGTTTAAGTACTTATAGTGCTATTTAAATATTTAATAAAGCGCGGCCTCGCATAACTTTTATTCGTCTTAGCTTAATATTTTAAATTTTTTTTATTTAATAATTTAATCGATTTTATATAGTATTATTGTTCTATAAAACGTAGTAGCTTTTTTGCGGCTAACTAAACTAATAAACGCGTTGCTATTTATTACAGCTATTTTTATTAGTCTATATTTATACCATCTAATAATATTACGCCGCATTTAATAAAAATTATGCTTGTTTTTAGTAATTTTAGGGCCTCGGGGTCGGTCGGCTATACGTATATACGGTACGGCTAATAAGGGTAGTTTATAATTTTTTTTATTAAAATGTTTTTTTATTTATTTAACGCTTTATTAAAAGCGGTTAAAACTTAGATCGAAGGCAACTTATAAAGGTCGAAATATTAATTTAAAAATTATAAAAGTAATAAAAGATAATTATAAAATAGTTAAAAGTTAGTCGGCGCTTTCGAGCTTTTAAATTTATATTTATATTTAGCTTAAAACGTCTACCTGCAGTAGGTTAGGTTTAAGTTTTTAGCTATAGAAAGTTTTTTTTGTCTTATTAGTAAAAACCGGTCTTTTTTTATCCTCGACTGTAAAAAGGGGTGGTCGCTTTGGTTAGGCTTTTTTCGGGTCGTCTTCGACTATAAAAAGGGGTGGCTGCTTTGTTAGCTTAGCAGAAAGTTAAATATAACTTATCTTACTATTTTTGCGTTTTTTATTTTTTAAATTTATTGCCTTAGCATATCGATCAATATTTTATTAGTAGTCGGGGTTTTTAATTAAGCTTTTTATTTTATTTATAAAAATATTTTTTATTTAATATTTTAGTGTTTAATGCTTAGAATATAATAGTCGCTGCCGCCGCATATCGATTAAAACGTCGTAGTAGTTAAAATATTTTTTTCCTACTATAACATCGTATTTTATAGCTATAACTAGTAAGAGTGCATTTAAAATAGTACGCCTTTAAATGCAAAAGTAAGCTCGAAGCGCTATATTTATTTTCTAAGTTATTTTTTTGTTATATTTGGCTATAATAATTAGGTTAAAGCTTATAATTTGCTCGGGTTTTAGGTATTTTAATATTTAAGCGGCAAACTTTATATTAATTAATATGTATATATTTGCTCCCGTATTGGCTAATAATTTTATAATTAAAGTGAATTTATTATTTATTATAGTATAGTTTATAAAAAAAAAGCTTCTGCCTAGCAAGCCTTTTAAAAAATTAAACGGGATTTTTTTATACTTTTTTATTTCTATAGCTAACACTATTAAGTACCTAAAATAAAAGTTTAGTTTTTTTAAATTGCTTTTTTTAATAGCTTAGAGCTTATTTTTTTATATTTTCTTTTTATAGCTTTAAATATAATAGCATTAATTTAAGCGCTATTTAATTGTTTAAAGTTAGCCTTTAAAAAGCAGTCGGTACTGCGATATTTTTGCTTATAGTAAATAAAGCATTTGCTAGTTATAATAAAACGCTTTATTTGTTTAAAGTTAGGCTTTGAATATATTACGCGGCCGTTGCTAGCGTTGCTAAAAGATTTAATTCCGTAATAGTTGCTGTTATTGTATAGGGCATGCGCAGGAGCGCTGGAGTTTGGCGTACTGCTACTGCTTAGGTTGCGGGTGGTCGCAGTAATAGTTAGCTTAAGCGCCGATTTAGCCTCCTTTTTTTTATAAGCCTTACTTAAAATAAAGTTTTTATACTGTTAATAATTATATATTTAAATAAAGTTATAGTATTATATAAAAATAATTTTAAAATTTTTAAGTTTTTTAACCGCTAACTTATTAAATTGCTTAAAAAGTCTGTTATACATATCGCATTTATAGTCGGCCGGCATAATATAGGCCTGGCTTGCATAGCATATAAACTTAAGCTTATACTCGAAAAAATAGTTTAAAACTTTTATATCGAAATCGTGGGTATATTTGTAATAAGCGGTTTTATATTTATTTAGGTTATAATATTAAAAATAAAAATACTGCAGCATTTTATCGCTAGTTTTTAAAATGGGTTTTTGTTTTTTATTTTTAATAATAAAGTTTATAAAATTTTTAAAAGCAGATCTAGACATTTTTTTAGCAATATAAGCAATCCTTTTTTTATTATTATTTTAATAATTTATATTTTTATTTATTTTATTTTTAAAAAGCATATACCAGTGTTTAAATCGAACTATTGGTTTTTTTGCTTTTAGCTTGTTGTTAATAAAAATGGAAAGCGCGTCCACTTTAATTGTTTTAGTACCTCCCTTAGTGCATACGGTCGGTGCTGGGGTATTTTTTCGGGAAGTTTTACTAAGACCCGGGTTAGAAGTCGGCTCTAAGTCGGAGATAATTTTAGGCTCGGTTGTGGGTTAAAAAAAGGTAGTCTTTAGGAGGGTATTAAGAAAACGCTTTGTTAGCTTTATTACTTTATTTTGTAGTGCGTTATTATCGTTATATAACTTTTAGAGTTCGGCAGCTTAAGTGGCCTTTTTTTAATAGGCGCCCTCGGCTATCTAAAATCTATTAGCGAAATTTTCGGTTTAATCACCGAACTTATATACCTAGTGGTGCAAAGTTTATATATTCTTACCTAAAACGGTCGTAATTTAGCTAAAGTTTTTAGCAGTTAAAAAAAAAGCAGTAGCTAAAATAGTCTAGTGTTTAAACTTTTAAAATATAGCCTTTTTATGCTCTGCCGTTATATTAGCAAATTATTTATAAGTTAGCAGCCTGTCGAAGTTAAGCTAGGTTTTTTTTTTTTTTTAGTTAATGCTATAAAAGGAGTCATAAAATGGTCGTTTTTAATAAAGCGCTAAGCGTTAGCCCTTATTCGTTCTATAATAGCCTTATAAACAGCTTTATTATTTTTGCTGTAAACTTTATTTTAGTTCCACTTTTCGAAAAAAACTACATATTTTTTAAAGTATTTGAAAATGTTTTTATTAACTTTTTCGTTTTTAGCTTTTAAATTTTTTCTATATTTGCTAGCTAGCATAAAGGTCTTAGTTTATTATTATTTTTATTTTTTTTTAAAAAAGTGTCGGTATTTAGTCTAACTATTATAGCGGATAACGTTTTTATATTTTTAGGTTTTAGCGTTTAATCGGTTAATTTATTCTAGCTTAAAGTAAATTTGCTTTTAGGCTTTGTCGAAAACCTCTGGTCTGTTTTTTTTTACTATTTTAAAATCGTAGGAAAGTTACCGTTTTTTTAAATTTAAAAGTTAATATAAAATATTATAATGACTTTTAATACTAAATATAAGTGCAAAGACTAATAATAACTGTATATTGCAATAAAATATTCTATATATTAAAAAAAAAAAAAAAAAAAGCTATAATAATAAAGCGTCTCTATATAAATAAGTAGTGTGCGCAAATCTAGCGTTGCTAGCTATTGCCAGGTGGTAGCCCTGCAGGTATTTTTATACATGCCTTGCAAATACCTTCGTACCTGCACACACTATCACTGCCGAATTAGCTAGCCATAAGCCATACAAGCCATAAAGGCTGTGATAATAATAGCAAATGCAATAATTAAAAAAAACTATATATAAAAGCATTAATAGCTTTTATATTTATAGTCTTAAATAATATAAATAATCAAAACTATAAATTATTTATTTTTAGTCCGAAATTTAATAAAACTATTATATTTAAATAATTAATTAAATCGTTAATATATATATATTATATATATATATTACTTATTTATTAAAAAATATAAAAATTATAGTAAGCATATATATTTTATAATTTATACTTTTAGCTTAGGCAATATTTTTAACAGTATTAAAAGCACCGTTAATTAAACTAAATTAAATATAAATATTATTAATAAATATAATATAAGCTTTAAAATATAAAGGCAAATATAGCTTTAAATTATTTATATTATAAAAAAGTGTTTTATTTTATTAATTATTATATTTTTTAGCTTACATTTAAATAACAGGTAAATAAAAGCTATTTATATGTTTATAATTATAAATATCGATACGTTTATTTATAATATAAATATATAAAGCGTTATTAAAAAATATAATAATATTAAAAAATAGATTATATTAATAATATAAACTTAATAACTTTTAATATACTAAAGTCATTTTATACTGTTATAATCTATTTAAAGCTATATAAAAGCTAGCTTATATATTATTTTATTAATATATAATAAAAGTAAAGCAAATAGTTTTATTAAATAAAAAATAAATATTTTTATTTAAGATTTTTAAAAAATTAATAATTTAATATATAGTATATAAAAAACGAGCAGCTATAAAAAAAAGCTGGCAAAAATTATTAAAAAAAACGCAGCTTATTCCGCTTATAAAGCTATTAAAACTTAGCTTAGCTTATTATATATGTTAATTAATTTAACTTAAAACTTATAAATTAATTATCGACTTTTTATTAAAAAAAATATATTTTTTTTTAATAAATAAGCGCTATAACTTATATAAAGTATTTTTAAATACCGCTGTAAAGGCCGAGCTTACCGGCAGATAAAAAAATAAATAAAAAGTATAACTTATAATATTATTAGCGGCAATACCTATAGGCGCGCAATATAAAACAGGGTTAAAGACGTGTGCTTTTTAAGCTATACGTATAAAATAAACATATAAAACTTTAAAAATATAAAATTTATTAAAGCTAGCAGGTCTGTTATAGTTAAATAAAATAAGCTTTAAATTTTTTTTATTTAATATATAAATATAATAGTTAATAAAAAAATTATAAAGCTTATATTATTTAAAGTTTAAAATATTTTAAATATTAAAAAAAATATTAACTATAGTATTATTAAAAAAAACATAACTATTATTAATAAATTTATATATTTAATCGCTAAAGTCGCTATAAATAAAGTATTTTTTAACCTAAAAGGACTAATCGAATATAAAGTTTTTATTATAAACGCTAAGCTGTTTAAAAAAATTATTAGCATCGTTATAACGTTTAGGTAAATTATACACAAGCTTATCTTAACTATTATTAATATTATTTAGTTTTTACTTTTAATTTTTAAATTTATTAGTGTTATTTCAATTAAAATTAATATTATAATAGTTTTTTTTATATTAATACAGCATTTTATATATAGCATATGCCTTAGTATATATAGCATATTAATAGCCGTTGATAATCTTAATAAAAAAAACATCTTTTTAGCTAAAAAGATAGTAAAACATTATTTTAATATAATAATAATTTTTTAAGTAAGTTTTACGCTTATATTTAAAAAAATAAATAAAAATATAGTCCAGGGCATAAAGGCGGGGGCGGGGTGGCTAAAAATCCTAGCTATATTTAATAAGCTACTAAAAATATATAACCTCTGCTAGGTTATCTACGTTAACGGGTCGCTTTTTATATTTTTTTAAAAAGCTATTACTTTAGCTTATTTTTTTATTTTTAATAATATATTAATGCGGTTAAAATTTTTTTATTTTATAGTTTATAAACTAAGTAAAGCATAAAAACTATTATAATAAAAAACTAAATAATAAGTGTATAATTTTTTAAAAAAATATATCTTATTTATTTATTAATTTATTTATTAACTTTATAACTAAAAAAATAATAAGTATTGTTTGCTAATATGTAAAAGGATTTTTTAAACGAGTTTTTAATAAAATTTGCTTATTATTTTAGCTTTAAAATAGTATTTAGCTATATAGTTAATAGCTGCAGCAAAATCGTAATATAAAAATATATTAGTATTAGTAAGCCAATTTAAAAATATAGCAAAATTATACAGGTTTAGCCGCCTGTTATTACGTTTTGCTATATAATTCTAGTGTTAAAGGTTTAAACTTTTATTAATAATTATATTGTTTATAATTATATAAAAAAAATAAAACCGATAATAAAAATTAAAAAAAAAAGTGTGCATAGCAGTAAAACGTTTTAATATAGCCGGGCCGGCGTTGCTAAGCATTAGCTTTTATGTTTTAATTAGGTTTAAATTAATAATATAGACTTAAACCTTAATTAATAAGTTAGCGCGCTATTTGCTAGCTTTTTTGTATTGCTTTTTATAAAAACAGTATGCTAAAATATATAAATAAACTTAAAATCTGGCTAAGCATGCCGCAAAGTATTTAAAAATAAGATTTTATTAATTTAAAGCAAAAAAAAAAAAATTAAAACTAAAAAATTAATAGTTATATATTTTTTTAAGCTTTATATTAATAGTAATAATATAATTGTTTTAAAATTAAACAAACTTATTTTATTTTTTTTTAATAAATATATTAGCTTTAAGCACACTTTTATATTAAATAAAGCTATAGTTATAAAAAGATTTATAACTTTGCTATTTATAACAATTTTATTAATTTAAAATATAGAACTTAAAAGCAACGACCTTTTTTATAAACGCATTAAAACGGAAAAAAAACCAGTAAACGGCAATATAAGGGTTTTTTATTATATTTTTAAAACCGATTTTAACTTTTTTTTAAAATGTTTTAGCAGCTAGCCACTATTTAAAATTAAATATATATCGCTATAGATTATATTAATAATAATTAGCAGTAAAAAAAGTAAAAAAAAAAAAAAGGCAGTTTAAAGCATTATAAAATGCTTTAAAATTTTTGCGCCGACTATTTTAAAAAAGATAAGTGCTACAAAGATTACTTATATAGCAGACAATTAAATTAACGATTGTTCGACCTTTAAAAAAATCGGCTTTAAAAGCAGCTTAAAGCTTTTTAATACTAAAAGCGTTTTTATTACTTAAATAACGGTTAATAAAAAACGAGCTGTAAGTTTTAACCTGCTAGCGTATAATAATGTTAAAGCAGATAAATATAAAACGAAAATGTTATATAAAGCGTTTGTTATGCTATTTTATTATATAATCAACTTATATATTAAATTTAACACTATGTGGACAAGCTTTAACGAACTCCCTTATGCTATAAAAAAACAAAGTAAAAAAGGCAATAAATAAAAAAAGCTTAAAATAATTAAATTTATTAAATAAGGTTATATAAATAGCGGGCAGCTTAAAATAACGGCGGGCTTTATTATAATTATATATTTTTTTATAAAAAAGCTCGAGCTTTTTTTATTAAGCAATAAAGTTTAAAACATTGGTAATATTAACTTAGTTTATTAATTTAGCTAACTTTTTATTTATAATAATGTTATTTTTTTATATATTATTATTAATTTTAATAATATTATAAAAATTATTAAAAATATTATTATTATTAAATAATTAGCTAATGCGGTTATAATTAATTAAAATATTTTAATAGCTAAGGTGGTTTTTTTTTAAAAAGACTAACCATTTATATATAGCTTAGCGACAAATACGAAAGTTTTAAAAAATCTGCTGCTGCAAACGTGCGCTTTATATTTTAACTATTATATAATCAAGCTTATTTAAAAATAAAAACAGTTAATTTTAGATTTTATTAATATTATAAATAAAATAGCAGATATAATTATAGTATTAATAAAAAGCTTTTTAAACCTAACGAACTTCGATATATATATAAACATAAGCAACGATTATTTATTTATTTTATATTAGCTAAAAAAATAATTAAAAATATTGTCAAAGTTTATATAATTAGCGTTTATAAAAAAATAAACCTGATTTTCCGGGCCGCCAATATTTTTATTATAGCAGTGCTTGTATACACTTTTTTAAATATTTAAATTAAATTAGCGCTTTTAATATTTTTAGCATATTTAAAAAATATAAAAAGCGAAAGCCTAGCGAAAGTTATTAAATAATTTAATATCCGTTTTATAAAAAATAAGCTTTATTTTTTTAGCTTTAATATTAATAGCGCCTTTAAGCTAAATAAAATTAAGCTAATAAAATTTTATAGTAAGCTAGCAAATAAATAAGTTTTTAATAAAAATGAATAGATTAATAGCAAAGCGGCTTATTATATTGTTAATGCTGCAAAAGCTAGCATAAAACATGCTTTTAAAAAAAAAGCTAAAGACTTTATATTAAAATAAACAGGTACAATAACTAATATTTTTTTATAGCTTATTTAAATTAATATTAGGCTTAATAACGAAATAAATATAAAGTTTTTTATAACGTCTTTTAAAGCACCACTTTAGCTCGGTGTTAAAATTATTATTAGTAGTGCCATTAAAGCAATAAAAGCAGATCTTTTAAATAAGACTTTTATATTTAAAATCTAAACAAGCGTTGCTTTAAGCATATTTACAAGCTATATATTTAAAATAATTAAAGCGTAATAAAAGCATAAATAAACCAGGGTCGCTTTTAAAATTACTATTAAAATTATTGCCATTATTAAAGTCGTTATTAAAAGCTATACTTTATAACTAATTAAATAAAAAAGTTAAAAAGGGTTTTTTATTAGCACGCCGTTTTATATAATGTTTATAAGATATAAAAGCTTAGTTATAATAAACTTATATAATATAAAGCAAATTTTAATTAGATTATTTATAGCGAAAAGGTATGCCCGCATTATTATAAATATATTAGTTAGATATAAAAACCTACCGCTTTTTTAACTTTAAAAAAGTATAAAAAGCAATAACTAATAACTTTTTAAAAATTTATAAAATATAAAAAATTATAATCAGACAGTTTTAAATAAAAACTAGACTGCACTAATAGTACGCTTAAAAGGCGTAGCATTTATAATTAATAAACGACAGGCCTATATAAAATTTAAATTAAAAATAAAAAAGCAGGTATAAAATAAGATTTATTAATTTTTAAGCTTTATAATTTTTACGACATTTAATATATATTTATACTTTATTATTTTATTAATTAATAAAATGCTATATAGAGAGGTGGCGACGGCATATGCAATAAAATTCTATACCCTCCTTAGCTGCCCAGCTAAAAAAGTTAATAAAAAATTAGCGTTTAAATAAGCCGAGAAAATTAGGCAGTAATATAGCGCTAGCTGTAAATATAAAAGCTATAATTAGGCGAGCATAATATATTTATAATTATTTAAAAGCAATATATTAAAAAATATGTTCTGTTTTTTATAAATATATATATACTGGCACAGTGTAAAGAATTAATAAATAAGTCGATCGATCGATTAAATATAATAAAAAGGGTCGGTAATATATCAAATAAAAAAAAACGGTGCGATTTTAAAGATATGGTAAAATCTTTGCTGTATAAGGTAGTTAGCTTAGCTAATCGATATGCGTTGCTACGTTTTATTTAAAAAACTAAAATGCTAGGTAGCTAGATAATAAATGCCTAGGCGTTAAAAGGTATAATCTTTACCGTATATTATATAAAATGGTTAGCTAAGCTAATATATATATATTGCTATATTTTATTTAAAAAATTAAAATATTAAAATAGCTAAATTAGATATAAAAATGTCGATTTTTATAGCGTGCTATATAAAGTAATTAAATTAGCTAATCAATATGCGTTACTATATTTTATTTAAAATTTTAAAAAATGCTTATATAATAAAAAATATAATAAAACGTCGATTTTTACTATATAAAAAGCTAGAAATGTAATTTAAATTATATAAAGTAGTAAAAATATTAATTTCTGCTATATAAAGTTAAATAAATGCTGATAATAGCTAAATAATGCCTATACATTATATATATATTTTTACGGACGCGTTAGTTAATACGGTTAATTTATTTAATATTAACGCATTATTATATTTTATTATAGGCACCATGCGCAAAAGTAAAGGCAATAGGTTATAAAGAAATAAATAAAAGCGGTTATAAATAAAAAGGTTATAAAAAGAGATTATAAAAAAAAGTTATGTTAGATAAGGTAAATAAGTACTATTAGTACCCTGTTAAATATTTAAAAAAATTTATGTGCGATAACATGGACTACCTATTAAAACTTAGTATTTAAGTACTTATATGTTAGTACCTAGGTATATATAAAGGTATTAATATATTGTTTATATAATATAATTTTTAAAATATATTAAAGAGATTTCTTTTTTTATAAAATTTCTATTTGCTAAAAGACTTTTATTTTTTTTTTAATTTATTTTTATTTTTAAAAAAAGCTTTTTTTAAACTTTCTTAGCTATTATTTTCTATTATTGCTTTTTAAACAGGTTTTTATTTTTTTAAAAGTTTTTATATATTTAAAAAAGACCTTTTTTTTAATTATTATTTTTTATTCGATTTATTTTTAGATTTTCTTTTTTTAAGCCTTTTTTTCTTAAAAAAGACCTTTTAGACCTTTTTTTTAAATTCTGTTTTTCTAAGCCTCTTTTTCCTAAAAGGGACCCCTTAGACCCTTTTTTTAAACTTTGTTTTTCTAAGCTTTTTTTTTTTAAAAAGAGACCTTTTAAACCCCCTTTTTAAATTCTGTTTCTTTAAGCCTTTTCTTCCTAAAAGGGGACCTTTTAAACTTTTTTTTTAGATTTTTATTTTTTAAAAAAGTTCTTATTTAAAAATCGGAAACGCTATTTAATATATATATAACCTATTTAACACTAATAATATTAAATAACTTATAAACGCAATATTTTAATTAAATAATAGTTTATAAGCTATAAAAAGCCGTATTATTTTACTGCTTATATATTTATTAATATTATAATTCTAGCTTTACACCATTTCAACAACCTACCTAGGTTCTGCGTCCACTTTTTAAACGTCCGCTAAACGTTTATTTTAATAACCTCGCAAGCCTTCACCAGCCGCTATATGGCCTAAATATTATATTAAAGTCGGGTTAGGCATTATTTTATTTTTTAAGTTGAGATAATATCGAGGTTATATTAGCTAAGCTTATTTCGACGTCGACGTCGAAATTAAAGTCGGGTTAAATATTATTTTATTTTTTAAATTAAGATAATATCGACGTCGACGTCGAAATTAAAGTCGGCTTAGGTATTATTTTATTTTTTAAATTAAAATAACGTCGACGTTAACGTCGAAATTAAAGTCGGGTTAAGCATTGTTTTACCTTTTAAGCTAAGGTAATATCGATATTAACGTCGACGTCGAAATTAAAGTCGGGTTAGGCATTGTCTTGCTTTTTAGGTTAAAATAACGTCGAAATTAAAGTCGGGTTAGGCATTATCTTACTTTTTAGGTTAAGGTAACGTCGACGTTGACGTCGAGGCTAAAATAATATCGACGTCGACGTCAACGTCGAAATTAAAGTCGGGTTAGGCATTATTTTACTTTTTAGGTTAAGGTAACGTCGACGTCGACGTCGAAGCTAAGGTAATATCGACATCGACGTCGACGTTAAAATTAAAGTCGGCTTAGGCATTATTTTGCTTTTTAGGCTAAAGTAATGTCGAGGTTATATTAGCTAGGCTTATTTTAACGTCGACGTCGAAATTAAAATCGGGTTAAACATTGTTTTACCTTTTAAAAAATAATATCGAAGTTATATCGGCAAAATAAGCCTAGCCGAAATAAAATGACAAACCTATACTTAAAATAGTCAAGGTTTTGCTAGGCAGAATTAATACTTTTTTTAAATAATTAATATAAACGATTTTTTTACGCTTCGATAAGTGATTTTATATCTCGAGGCACTTAGGTATATAGTTTTAAAAAGTGTTAATATTAATATAATCTTTTTATTAAATATTTATTTTTATAATTTTATAAGCTTTTATTAGCCGCTATATATTTAAAGCCTAGCAAAACTTATTTATAGTCCGCGAAATCGTTATAATTAAATATTATAGTGTAGCTTTAAACACTAATAGCTTAATAGGTTATAAGTTCTGCCAGGCCTTAGAATCGCCGTAATTAAATATTATAGCATAGCTTTAGATACCAGTGGCTCGATAAGCTATAAGTTTTACTAAACCTTAAAATTACCGTAATTAAATATTATAATATAGCTTTAAACACTAGTAGCTCGATAAGCTTAAAATATATTGCCTAAACAATACTTTTAATATATGCCTCCAGCTTATTATATAGCATAACTTTTTTTAAACCTAGGTTTTTAAGCGGCGCTTAAGTATATGCTCTCGAAACTGTTAACGCTAAACAGAACAAAAATAAAAATGCTAGGACAAATATCGACGCCGTCTATTTGCTAAAAGCTTAGATCTGTGCAGCGCTTAAATATATAGCCTTAAGGCGCTTAAAGAATCGGCATCTGCACAACGCTTAAAAATCGATCCCGTTGGTATAGCTCGGACAATAGATTTTTCGATTTTTATAGTAAAAGATTTAATTTTTAAAAAAAGACCTTTTAAAACCCCTTTTCGCCTGCGGCGCTATGCCTCCGGCGGTTAACCCTAGCTTTTCCTCCCCCCCCTCTTTTGCTGCAAAAATGTTATATAAGCCTTATATTTATATTAACTAATAATAGCTATTAATAACCATCTTTATTATTACGGTATATAAGCTATATGCTTACTATATAGTCTTTTTAAATGTAAATATATTATAATTAATGCTTTAAATAAACTTTAATTAATAAAATTATTACAAAGTCCGTCTAGGCTAATAAAAAAAAAGGCCACTTTTATTAAATTTTAAAATTTACTATTAAATATACCTAAGCTTTACTTTTTTTCTTACTTAATTATCGTTGCCAAAACGTAGGTCAGGAAAATAAAGCTTTCCAATAATAATAAACTCTTAAGCACCAGTCCTGCTATAATGTGTAACTCTCATAAACATAGGCATTAAAGTACTGCATAGGTATGTAGATTTATACAGGTAGTACTTCATGTCCTATGCAGTGAATGAAAGAATGCTGTCTTTGTTGGTATTATGTTTGTTGTGTAGTAAGGTAGCCTGGGGTTATAACTTATTTACGTTGTAATACCTAGAGATGGAGTCAGGTACCTACTGCTTACTAGGTAGTTATTGAGAAATAAGTTATACATTGTCCCTCATACATGCACATTTATTCACATTTGTCCAAGAAAAATAAGGCAAATCAGCCACAATAGAAGGACATACCTAAAGTTGGCCTTCACCCTAGGTACCTAGGTATCTCGCCTATGGAGGTTGCAGTGGCAGACAGTGGGATTACCTAAACCTAAATAAAGCACCTACAGGTCTAGCCACATGGTAGGTTTGCCACAGCAGACTCAAGGATGAGGTAGGTACCTAGGTACCGTACCCCATCTGCATATCGGTGGGCTCTGATTGGTCAGCCTCTAACATTTTTGTATTCACCCTAAGAGCACGGTAGCAGAAGCGTTGGAGGTTGGTTGCCTCATCCACCTTTATTATGCAACCCATTCATCCTTGACGTACGTTGTACACCCTGAAATCTCGACTTGGTCAACTCACATTTCATCGGTCCATCGCGCTCCATCCCATCCCTCCGTAACCCTCGCCTCCGAGCATGGTCACCCTGCAACCTTGACAGTAGCCCGTCATGTCGGACGCCGACTTCGAGACCGTTCGAAAACTCCAGGCTGAGCGCAATGCCGTCGCGGCCGCAAAGAAGGGAACGCGACCCTCCGGCCAGCGCTCCGAGAATCCAACCAAGGCAAAGTTGACCGAGTCCTTCGACACGGATCTGTACGATCGCAATGGCGGCGACAAGTATGCTGGCTATCTCACGTCCATCCCTGCCGGCGATGGAGAAGACGAGGAGATGGAGGATGCCGACAGCTCCCGCCGCCTGGTCGGCCAGTACACGGCTACGCGCGCCCAGATCGACGAGTTTGCCCATGGGAACGGCGTAGAGGAGGATGACCCCTTTGCCGGCCGCGGCGAGAATAGCACAAGGATCGTCGACCGCGAGACCGATTACCAGAAGCGCCGCTTCGACCGTGTCCTCACTCCAACTCGTGTCGACGCGTTTGCCGCGAATCGCCAGGCCAGCGCCGCCGAAGAAGGCCGTACCTACCGAGATGTGATGGAGCTTCGAGACCTCGAACGGGAAGAAGAGCGAGTGAAGCGCGCCATCCAGGCTAAGCAGAAGGATGGACAGTTGCCAGCCGACGGCGAGCATCGGGCGACTTTACAGGATGGCGATAAGGAGAACGCCGATGCTGGCTCGACCGAGGCCGTGTCGGCGGGTCGGAAGCGAAAGAAGCGGTGGGATGTATCTTCCACGACCGTCGGCGAGCCCGCCCCTGCCGCAGCGGATGCAGAGGCCGAAGCCAAGACCAAACGTTCACGGTGGGATCAGGCGCCCGCGCTGCCAGTTCCCGGCGGAGCAGAAGCCCCCACCAAGAAACGATCGCGGTGGGATCAAGCGCCGTCCGCCACGCCCATCGGAAGCAGCGGTCTCGTCACCCCAATGCATACCTCTCAGATCAGTGCTAGTGCTGTGCCGTCATTCGGCACAGACATATCAGGCCCCGCCGGTGTTCTCAGCGATGAAGACCTCAACACATTGCTCCCCGGAGAGGCCCAGGGCTTTGCAATCGCGCAACCCCCGCCCAATTATCCAACTGGCCACGCGCCGTTGCATAGGGTTTCTGCTACCCCCCTCCCCGCGAATTATGGCGGTTTCATGATGCAAGACCCAGAAAGTACTAGATTGACTGGGAGCCAGATGCCAAAGGAGATACCTGGCGTTGGCGAGCTACAGTTCTTCAAACAAGAAGATATGACGTACTTCGGCAAGCTTGCGGATGGTTCGGATGAGAATAGTCTGAGTGTGGACGAGTTAAAGGAGCGCAAGATCATGAGGCTTCTTCTCAAGATCAAGAACGGAACACCGCCCATGCGAAAAACAGCACTCAGACAACTCACGGACAACGCAAGACAATTCGGAGCCGGTCCCTTGTTCAATCAAATCCTCCCTCTCCTCATGGAGAAAACGTTGGAAGACCAAGAGCGCCATCTACTTGTCAAGGTCATTGACCGAATCCTTTGGAAGTTGGATGACCTAGTTCGCCCCTACGTTCATAAAATTCTAGTTGTTATTGAACCACTGCTCATCGATCAAGACTATTACGCCCGAGTCGAGGGTCGTGAGATTATCTCCAACCTCAGTAAAGCCGCCGGTCTAGCTACCATGATTAGTGTCATGAGACCAGATATCGACCATGTTGACGAGTACGTGCGAAACACAACGGCGAGAGCATTTGCTGTTGTTGCCTCCGCCCTCGGCATCCCAGCCCTTCTACCGTTTTTACGTGCCGTATGCCGCAGTAAGAAATCGTGGCAAGCTCGACACACTGGCGTCAAAATTGTACAGCAAATTCCGATCTTGATGGGCTGCGCAGTTCTACCTCACCTCAAAGGACTCGTGGACTGTATAGGTCCCAACCTGAATGATGAGCAAACGAAAGTCCGAACCGTCACCAGCTTAGCTATAGCCGCCTTAGCCGAAGCGTCTAACCCATACGGTATCGAAAGCTTCGACGATATCCTCAACCCCCTTTGGACAGGTGCCCGAAAGCAACGTGGCAAGGGTCTTGCTGGGTTCTTGAAAGCTGTCGGCTACATCATTCCACTCATGGACGAGGAATACGCCAACTATTATACCTCTCAAGTCATGGACATCCTTCTTCGAGAATTCTCGTCACCCGATGAGGAAATGAAGAAGGTGGTTCTGAAAGTGGTTTCTCAGTGTGCGGGTACTGAAGGCGTCACAGCCGGTTATCTCAAGGAACATGTGCTAGACGAGTTCTTCAAGAGTTTTTGGGTTCGAAGAATGGCTCTTGACAAAAGAAATTATCGACAGGTTGTGGAAACAACCGTTGACATCGGCCAGAAAGTCGGCGTCAGTGAGATACTAGAGCGAATAGTGGGAAATCTGAAAGACGAGAGCGAAGCCTACCGCAAGATGACTGTCGAGACTGTTGAGAAGGTCGTTGCAAGTCTTGGCGCCGCTGATATTGGCGAGCGCCTTGAAGAACGACTGATTGACGGTATTCTTCACTCCTTTCAGGAACAAAGTGTTGAAGACGTCATCATGTTGAACGGTTTCGGAACCGTTGTGAACGCACTAGGCACACGATGCAAGCCTTACATACCGCAAATAGTGTCCACTATTCTGTGGCGTTTAAACAACAAGTCAGCGACGATTCGTCAGCAGGCAGCCGACCTCATCAGCCGTATCGCCATGGTCATGAAGCAATGCGGCGAAGATGCCCTGATGGGAAAGTTAGGCGTCGTGCTATACGAATATCTCGGCGAAGAATATCCAGAAGTTTTAGGTTCTATTCTCTCAGCACTTCGTGCAATCGTCACGGTGGTTGGTATTAGCCAGATGCAGCCCCCTATCAAGGATCTACTCCCCCGTCTTACACCAATTCTCCGCAATCGCCACGAAAAGGTACAGGAGAACACGATAGATCTTGTTGGTCGTATTGCCGATCGAGGCCCTGAGAGTGTTAATGCGAGAGAATGGATGAGAATCTGCTTCGAACTCTTGGACATGCTGAAGGCACATAAAAAGGGTATCCGGCGAGCCGCCAATAATACTTTCGGCTTCATTGCTAAAGCTATTGGGCCTCAAGATGTGTTGGCGACTCTACTAAACAATCTTCGCGTCCAAGAGCGACAGTCTCGCGTATGCACGGCTGTCGCTATTGGTATCGTCGCCGAGACTTGCGCTCCTTTCACCGTCCTTCCAGCTCTGATGAACGAATACAGGGTGCCGGAGCTCAATGTACAAAATGGTGTGCTCAAGTCCCTCTCTTTCCTCTTCGAATATATTGGGGAGATGGCGAAGGACTACGTCTACGCGGTGACCCCTTTACTCGAAGATGCCTTGATCGACCGGGACCAGGTCCATCGGCAAACAGCCGCCTCTGTCGTCAAACACATTGCGCTAGGGGTCGTCGGCCTGGGGTGCGAAGACGCCATGGTACACCTCCTAAACGTCATATTCCCCAACATCTTTGAAACAAGCCCGCACGTCATCGACCGCATCGTGGAAGCCATCGAGGCCATCCGCGTAGCTGTTGGGCCCGGCCTCGTCATGAACTACGTCTGGGCCGGTCTCTTCCATCCTGCTCGCAAGGTCAGGCAACCGTATTGGCGATTGTATAACGATGCGTACGTGTACCAAGCCGACGCTCTGGTCCCCTATTACCCGAACCTCAACGAAGACGGCATCGACAGGCCAGAGCTGGCAATCGTGTTGTAGAAGAATATATCTTTTGCCGAATTGATTTCTTGCGGCCCTGGTAATGAGGGGTTTGGCGTCATGGAGTGCTGCAGTGGTTTTCTGATGTATAGTTTTAGGTAGATTGCACCTGATTAATAAAGCCGAGAGCTCTCATCACATCAGTTCTCCCGTTTGCTGCCCGGGTGGACATTGCCACCGCCCACGTGCGGATAGTGTTGTCGTTGTGACGGTCTTTCTTCATTCCCGTCGTTTCTTGTATACTCTAGTCGTAACCTCAAAGCAAACTAGATGAAACTTCTGGTGCTCGCACAATATACCGCCCTCGCCAGAATACATCGGGGTTCGATACGACTTGTCGTTCCTACCCATAGACGAGCAGGTACTCAACTTAGAAAAAATGATCGCTTTTCGACTTTCGTTAGTAGACCGACTCACTGTGACCCCAAGGCTACCTACCATTCCCTCCTTGTTTCTTTTCTTTTCTCTCAGTTCCCTTCTTCCGTCGCTCTTCTCCCCCCCCCCTCATATACACACGTCTTTTCCGTGCTTCTTGTGCTTGCTTATTTACGATAAGGGGCGGTAGTTATGATGAGAAATGCATTTTCTACTTACTTACTATTGACACTCTCACCTCATCGTCTTTGGCTTCTTAGCTCTCTGTACTTATTATGGGTGTTCCCTCTCACGCATTTTTCACGTTTTTACATATCATATCACAGGTCCTCTGGTGACCATAAACAAAAAGCTATTCTAGCGGTCGCTCTGGGCCCGTTCGATGACAGGAATCTACACATTCGACTGGAGCATTTTACGAAGCAAGGGCCTAGGGGTAGGTGGGCATGTGTCTGCTGGGAGAAATCACGGTGTCTCTATACACGAATTACTCATTCATCATGAGACTCTTAAAAAAAAGCTCTGAGGAACATCCAGGTAGTTGGCCGGCCCAAAGCACCTGGGCGTGTGTCAGCTAGATGTGTTATAAACCAAATATCATAGGGGGCAAGGCTCGTTTCCCGTAGGGCTATATAATAATCAGGCGGTTTCCTTCCTTCCTTCTTTGCTCGACTTGCTCGTCAAGCCACGACACCTATATGGTATACATGAGCCTCGACTTCGGGGATACTCAAGGTAGCTTAGCTAACTGGGATCCCGGGCTTACTGGATATATTATAGAGAATATGCCGAGCTTGAAATATTTTAGCCAAACACAGACGATAGGTAACTAGATACGGATCGTGCACAAGTCTACTCGAGCATGTTAACTAATGTTGGCCTTCTTACTGCTTTAATTCCATCCTGCCCTTTTCACTTATCAGCTGAGCCCATCCCCGTAGTCGAACGAACAATGGCCTCGTTCATCGTTCATGGGGCTCTCGGTCGACAAGCTGGGACTGATGTCTCGACGCCCGCCCAATGTTCTCAACTTGCCAGGGGTCTATCTGTTCGCCGTGATATCACGCCATCCAGCTCCGCGGGCATGAATGTACATCTATATAAGTAGGCATATTTGAGCCGAAGAATAAAAACTGCTGGTTCTGTGGCTAGCCCACGTTTTCCTCATCGGACGGTCGATTATTGGCTTACCTCTTCCGCGGGGGGAGGAAGGGAGGGAGGGAGGACTGCATATGCCGTATGCCGTGTGTCGTCCCAAAAACGATGTTATGTTGTTGACGACGACCTAGCTAGCATCTACCATACGATTGACTAAATGTACAAGGTCCTGCTTCTTACCTTTTCTCATAGGCGGATCACACTACCTGACCTACATTGCACATCAAATTGTATTAGGAGATTGCTCTCTACTCTACACTAACGGAGATTTCCGTACAATGAGATACGTTGCACTGAAATGGTCGATTTTGAGAGAAGCTAGCCAGGCAATTGACTGAGTCCGTCAGTTTAATCGCTTCAACTAGTTAGGGGTTGCCTATTCGGCATGTGTAGTGTACACTACGTTCATGCACTGCTCGCGGCGTCGTTATACGTTTGTTATGAGGTAGGTACCGCAACTAACTACCCTGTCTACACTAGTCAACTTGGCCCGCAATATGTGCCAGAAGGATCTTGCATTGCATTTGCCCGCGCCAGATAAAGCATCCGATATTTGCCGGGGCTATATTCAATAGAGCCAGTTGTTTTGCTGTTTGATGCTGGTTAGTCAGCTCATCTATTTGAGCCAAAGCTACGCTAGGGCGGGAATATATAGGTACTTTGTCGTACACTACCTACCTAGATCTAAGTATTTTAGTTGTCAACTTGTATTTAGCGTATAGCGTATATCAAGCCCTCCAGGCTCTAACCCATCGCAATAGGCCATACAGGGATAAGTAGCCCGTGCCTGGTAGATAGGTCACGTCCGGTAATACCTACTAGTGCAGGTATTAGTCGATGGTTTCTGAGAGGTATGCTTTGCTGGTTTGTGGGACGAGTAGGTAGTTTCGCCAGTCGGTGTTGCGGTTGCGCTGGTGGTAGGAATGCACACTACACATCTAGTATAGGTGAGTCTTGGCTGATTCTTCCGGTGGGGGACAAACCAGATCTCGAGTACTGAGCAGATACCTTAGTACTTAGGCTACGATGACTACACGGTGACCAAGTTGTTGCAGTATCGGCACCCGCCGGAAAGAAAGCATTGTGTGTCTCTCCAGGGGTTGCAACAACAATACCAACAACAACAATGATTACCACCAATGACAGCAACTCGGAGGGAGAAGTACGTAGGTGACACTTGATGGCGTCGAGTAAATTGTCTAGACGCGTCGCTTGGTCGCGAGCATTATGGGCTAGGTATTCGCGAGTGATGTTGCGGGCGGAGGAAACCATCTAGAATTCAGCAATGCACACGACATAGGGTCTCGATGTTGTGGGTGCGGGTGGACTTCCAAGGAGCCAAATCCACTTGCTTACCTCCGGCTCGCGGCGGTCTCTCGACAAATACACTACATGCAGCTCGCAAGACTACTTGTATGTGACCGTCGACGTGGCCTGGATATCTTAGATCCAGACTTACCTAACCTAGGTAAGCAGGCTCGAAAAGAGCACGACGAACTAACTCCCTGCCTAGGTTCCTGATTTGGCGCTGATTTGTGGGTGGGGGAGGGGAAGCCGGTTTCCGGTCTCGTTGTTGTGCATACATACAATGGCGACGAAGAGGCGGGTGGCGCTGCGACGTTCTCGCCGTCTACTCAAGAGAATGACGAATAGCCCACCCAGTCTGCGTATCGTATTCGCGACAAGAGCGTAGAAGAATAGGTTGAATGGTCCACCTGCACAGCCTACAGCGGACATCACTGGAGGCGCAGGGCGACCATGCAGGTCAGGAAATTCCATCACCTCCATTTCTTAGGGTTGGCAAGGGCAATTGGCAATGGTCGCAAATGGCGCGGCGTGGGAGCAAGCAGCAGTAGCAGTAGCAGCAGCAGCAGCAGCAGCAGCAGCAGCAGCAGCGACGGCAGTGGTGACAACGATAACAACGTGAAGTTTCCCAGCAACTGGTCGGGATATCGATGGTGTGAACCTCTGATGAGGCTGCAATTAAACTTGCAGGTCATCCTTGCGCTGTGTGGTTTTGGTGGACCGATATCTGATAAGAGCGAACTACACCCAAGACATGGTCGGCGACTACCTCCTTGTAGCCCGTTATTGGTGGTTTCCCCTGCTCTCTTGACTCTTCGCTCTTTTCCCTTTCCCTTGTTGCTGGTTATTATCACGTTCTGTCTTCGTCTTGGCGCTTGTTTCCGGTAGCCTGCCATCGTTCGTTCCGGGAGTGCTTCGATCAATATATCAGCCCGCTGACGACGACCCTACCCGTACCTACGGTAGGTACCATAGTCTAATCTTGAAGTAGGTATCTCTGTTGTCAGGTGGATGGGTGTGTGTCGGCATCTCTGTAGGTAGGACAGCTGTCCGCAAATTTTCAAGAAGGTAGTGTCGGCCTGTAGTGCCAAGTTTCCGTGTGCGAATAGCTATGCAGCACCAGTCTTACACACTCCCTCCCTCTTCGCATGCGGTATACTTGGTACCGCGATATTGCTGCGTCGTGCCAAGCCAAGGCGAACCATTGTCTGCCGTGCGGGAGCTGGGGGCAATAAGATTAGATTACTGCCTCGCGGCTCTTCTTCGCTTTAATTTAAAAATCAACGACGACGAGGCAAGCCACGACGAGGCTATCGACTCTCCTACCCATCCCGTCCGCGATTGCGACTGCGACTGCTACTGCGACATGCCGGTTGATACAACATCGTGGCGTCTCCGCCTCCGTAAGGGTCCACGGAATCCCGAAAGATGGGGTTCAAATACCGTCTTGTAAAGTATGGGATACCTACCTCATGGGACGTAAGTACACCACCCCGTCGTGCAGCATAAGCTTGTTGGAGATGTGACGGGACAAGTTTTGGCTCAAACGGGGTGGAGTCAGCTCAGTTCTGGACAATGGTTTACTGAATGGCTGCGGTTTGGACGCTGCGAAGGAGCGAGTGCGGCATTAGCGACGCAAACTGTCGTCCAAAAGAGTCATGATCGTCGCCACTAGCACCCCACAACGGCTTGTAGCTTGGTTCAGACGGGGTTGTGTCCACTAGGGGGCCCCTGTACCGTGCGCTAGGTGTAGATTTATGCCAGCTTACCAGGCAAGTAGACTGCACTACCGGTACCTATCTACCTCCCTGAGTCCCTTTAGGTACCTTGTTCAGGTGCCAACTCGCTGTGTACGTTCGTAGTGCACGCACTATTGTAAATGTGGGTGACAATCTGAGACACACCCTGGCTCCTTGGCTATGAGAGGAGCATGTGATTGGCGCGTTTATGTCTTGGCCTCGCTCAGAGCGGAGCAGTAGAGCCCCTGAGCAATTTCAACCACCCACCATCGCGCCAAGCCGATGTCATCAGTTGTGTTTTTCAGTGTAACATTTCGGCACTTGCGAGTGTAAGGCTTTGGAACCCGGGTTGGCCGTCCACTGATCGTCGCCGCCCATTATTGTACCGCAGGCTTGGTAGGTACTTGAGTATGTACCCGTGCAGACGATAGATGGTGTAAGTCCCGAGTCTTATGTGTATCTAAATTTTACTGCGAGTTTGCCACAGATCAGATCAAGGCCTACGGTCTTTGTTATTTCATTTTCTACTGCTGACAGCTGTTTACTACTGGCTACTATCTAGTAATCGCAAGATGCCCATGTGTGTGCGTATATCGGGCGGTGGTTGAACACTGTGGTCGTATCTCAAATCATACAGATGGCATTGTCGAAAGTAGGTACTACCTCACTACCATACTATGACTGACGAGGTGCCTAACATGACATAGCGTACCTTGCCTAGTAAATAGTAGTCTGGGGGTTGCAACGAATCGAGTTGGATGGAGCCTGTGTTCAACCCTGCACGTCACCCTTCTTCGGTCACTAAAGTAGAATAGCGAAGACGACGGAAGCTAGGTGGTGTAGATGAGGCCTGGCTCCACCGTCTCGAGATTTGCCAGCTGCACGCAATAAACCGAATGCCAGGCAATGTAAGGCAGGTAGGCAAATCTTCAATCTAATGACTGGGGGAATTTCTTTGCCAACCTCGGAAAAATATATCCCATTACGTACAGGTAGGATGCGCGCCAGGGGACATACACTAGTAGGTACATAATACCACAGCCAGATGGTTGCACACCAGAGTGTAGCCATGTACCTACCAATTTGATGGGTACCTACATCCCAAGACTGCATAGGTACGGTACCTCAATGGTTAATTCACCATCCTCCATCGGCTGTTAGGCAGGATGATAAGGTAGCGGGCACATGGCCTATCGCCCCCGATGATGTCATTGTCTCAATAACCAAGACGGGTCGCTGTCACCGTCGCTGAGACGACTCAGAAGCGTCGTATTTGACATACCTACACTGACTTATATTGAAGGCCTTATCTCGGGGCTCCGCGGCCTTACTTGGTTTCGAGACTGAACTCACAAATCATCCAGTCGTTCTTCCTCGTTTGGAGTTTGATACCGTCGTCACAAGTTCTGACATGGCGAAGTGAAACAAATACACCCTTATGCTTAGGGTGGCTTGAACGGCTGAGCCAATTGTTCCAGAGTCGCTCTATATTCGACCGAGGGTTTGCCCGTGCCGACATTGTGGCTGCTGCTGGCGCTGACGAGGAGCGCGCTGTTGTTGGCTTGAACATTGTTGGTACGGTATTGCATTGCCTGCATTTTCAACGCCTCCTTCAAGGGTCGCCACAACGGTTGACCATAGAGTTCCGTCCATCATCAAGTATGTTCCCCAGCAGGGCTACTTCAGGTATGAGGAAGCTACCATCTTGTACAAATACAGATGTCAAATAAGTTGACCGAGGTTGAATAGCCGTTCCGAAGTGCTAAGAAAATGTCGTTTGCCATAGTTCGTTAATACTCTATGGAACATGTATTAGTTTCAATGAGTAAGAAAAACGAATGTAAACAAACTGCTCACTACCTACGATTGTACAGTTCTTGCGTTCAGTCTAGTGTACCTAGCTGCAACCTATCGACACACCTATAAGTTACAGCCTTACAGTGTTTCTAAGATATGCTCATGATTATTGGTAATACCCCATGGAGCTATCTACCGTATTTTAAATGTTGAACTTAGGTAGTTGCTTGCTTGATTAGGTACGTCTTCCTACCGATCGGGTAATATTGTATCTAAAGCACTTGCCATTCCAGGCATTCCAATGCTTATTGTCACCGTCTCACATACATTCCGAATTGAAAGCCATTACCCACTGTAAACATAGCCACTTCACCAAATTTTACCCGGGCCTGTCCTAAAGTTTAGCGCATCATGCATTTCATCCTGTATTATCCACTCTATATTAATTCAATCATCGCTAGGAAGCACACAGAAAATTCGCCTTTACAACTAACTACCTACCCATGCAACATGGAGCTTGTATGGCAAGCATGTGCCAATGCTCACAATTTCATGGTGGGGATGCTTTTTTCAAATTGGAGATAGTTAACGGACCAATTAGTATTTGCCTACTTAGGTATTCATTTATGTATTTGTTCTTGACCGGCTAGACCTAAATTAGACATGGCATTAGCATCTATCTAGCTGACGGAGCCGTCGATGCTCAGGCGGCGAAGTACCGGTACTTGACTTGATTAGGGTGGGATTTTAAACAGGGATGATGTTTAGCCCCGTTCTCGCTAATGTACCGGGTACAGGACAAATGACGTAGGTAAGGTCCAACCTTGCAATCCCCTCCACCCTTTAGCCTCACCATCTCTTCATACCGTACATGTACCGGTATCACACTGTCTCCTGGACACGCGTAGTGAAAACAAAATTAATTGATGAGTTTTCCTGTCTCTCTTTGTTGAATTTAACTTCACATGCTTTTAGCAATCGGTTGAGCTTGTATTGGGAGACTCTCCTTCGCGCTCCAACGAAGAGAAATGGAAACAGATGCCCAATATACAAGTAAATAGACCCTGCATGATAGCCACTGACAGCATAAAGTACCTCCAGTATTTACAACAAGGTAACGTGGTGTAGCAGGATAATCCGCACCAGTGGCGTCAGCGAACACGGCCAGCCTTGTTTAGCAACTTCATTGGACAAAAACTTGCTAAATATCTCTCCCCCTCCTTTTCTTCTTTCCGCAGACATAACTATACTTGATTCATCTTCCTAGGCTACGGATCAGAATGCTAAAAGAGGTGTACGTAATAAATGTAAATATAGTAGGCATGTTGCTATCTTCATCCCTCGATACCAAGTGGAGAGAGAGAGGCGTCTTTCAACCGGGTTTCTTTTGTTGTTGTTTTTGTACCCTACGTATGTTCCCTACCTAGTGTATATACTGTACTGTACTGCACCGAACCCCGGATCAGCTTCCGGCTTAGACTATCTCAGACAACAACAACAACTTCTGCTGCGCCGCCTCTTGACCTCCGACTCTATCTATATCTCTACATACTGAACTCGAAGCCATATGTGGATTAGTACACTTACTGTTGTCACAATTGTTGAAGTATCGACATACGTATGTGGCAAGGTAAGCAGGCAAAGTTAGGTATATTTGTATGTAAGCAACTTGGGTTGAGGAGGTAGCAGAGACCCGAGGTCCCTGCTATTGTACTACTCCTGTGACACGGTATGGTACTAAGTGGATGCACCAAGATGTGTAGCGTACGAAGTATTGTATACTGCTGCTAGGGACTAAGGTATTCCTCCGATATCACTGCCCTTAGGTACTGTGTGTCGTATATATGTACATGTACTGTGCAATACTCCGGCACAAGACCTTTAGTACTGGCGGTGTTGTCTACGTGTAGTAATTTCCCCTACTACCGAGACTTACACTTACACTTACACTTACACCAACACTTACACACACACACGCACACACACACACCACACACATACGCGCACACCTATACATACTTGCCTACCAGACAGCATTGCCCACATCCCAGTAACCATCGAATTGCATTCAGAACAGACTCTCATCTTATTTAGTCGTGCCCTTTCTTTTTTTTGGGCCCATTACCCATCTCGCGTGCTATCCAGCCGTACACTACTTAGTCTAGGTATATACACGACTACTACTATCTTATGGATGGGGCCTAGGTATTTATTTGCCATCATGCTAACTTAACCCTGGCAGTTTATCGACACAGTACTGCCACCCTATCCAATCACGGTGACCAATCTTCGCATCTGGGTTAACGGAATTGGACCCTGGTCCTGATACCCTCCCGGTCTTGCTAGACAGAGGGGACGCCTTTCCTGACCCTGCGACCCGCTCAGGAGTCTTGGAGACATCAGATGGACTGAGATCCCGACAGAACTAACGAATCTGAATCTGTCAGTTGACGTTGACGTATCGAGCGTCTGTTCCATTGTAGGAATACCTACCTACGTAGTGTAGTAGTCCTGCGGTTGTCTTGCAGTTTATGTAAAGCCTGCTTCCCCCCGAACCCTCGCTAGTTTTTGTTTCGTATCCTAGCTCATCTATCACCTTCACCTACGAAACATTATCAGCCTCTCGATACAGAGTGCCGCTGTTATTGACGGCTGACGAAGACCACGACACAACCAGCCTCGTCATCACTTCATATAGACACGCCCTATATAGACTTGGCCTACTGTACAGTGTCCGCTCTGCACGCACGCGGTCCAACCTCTCAGGTCTCTGGCAGCAGGGCTTGCTGATCTTTGACTCTTCGGTCTTGAAACGAGCCACTCCACTCCACATTCTCATAATCAGTCGTCACCTAAAACGGCTCCTGTCAAATTGGGCACCTTCTTTCCCTCGTTCCCTCTTCTTCCGCTCCGGGGCGAGTCTACAATACCATTCGACCTGCGACTCTGCTCTCACTAAACCCTGCCGCCCGAGGCACATCTCTTTCCCATAGGACACTGGGGCCGTCGATCCATCTCTCGACCGTCGTCATTGGATTATCCTACGGCTCTTACACTGGATACTGCCTAAGCAGGCCAGGCTCACGGCTCCACTGGTTCCCAATCGCTGGAAGCCCGTTACGTTTCGACGGCTTAGCCCTGTAGACGGCACACCATCTGCCATATACTTACCTACTACGAAGTAAGCGGCCTCCTATTTGTAGGTAGCTACCTCACCCGTCCGGGGGGGAATCCTGGCCGTGTCCCTTGTGAGGTCCCCTACTGTCACACACACATACCTACACATACCTACACACACCGCAACACAAACACACTTAAGACACGCTGATCCCCCCTCAACGGCCTGGGACGACCTTCTTCCCCTGGATCCTTGAAAGAAAGGTCACCGTCTCGGCTGGGTGACACGAATCTGTCTCCTTCGGGATCTTGCATCTGATCAGCACGAACCATTCACTGATTATCATACTGGGGACTAACGAGCGCATTGCCGTCCGTCGTTCTGTCATTTGTTGCCTCTCATCGTATCGTGTTGGGGAATTCACGTCCTGGCAACTTGCACTGTCCCTGCTTTGTCGACGATGACTATGACTCTTGACAACCAGTCACGACTCGGACCTCTTCACTTCGGCCAGATGTCTTCCTATTCGAACTCGCCTCATTTCACCAACCCGTGGGCCGCCGGCACAGCCAGCCAGCATGGCCATCATGGCATGTATTCCCAAGGCGGCATAAGTACCAACCTCGGCGCCCTGGATCCAATGTCGAAGCACCATCACACAAACAGGCCGAGCACCAATACCAGTGCCTCAATGGCGCCGTACGGAAGCATTCCCGTAACGTCTTCAGCAGGTAGCACTCTCATGGCGGATGTGTATGAACAACAAAACTTACTCAATATGCCCCAAGATCTCCTAAGCCTCAATCGAATGCAGACGACGTCTGCTGCCTACGGAGAGCAATCATATGCGACGGCAACACCCTCTCCTGTTCACGCGGCGTATTCGGCGTCACCGAGTTCTTACGACAACGTGTCTGGTTATGCACCAGCTCCAATGCGGTCAACATTCGCTCTCGCACCGGAAGCCGACAACCGAAGGTATTCTCAATCTTCAGTCTCTTCCGTACCATCAATGAATACGGGCGGAGACGATTTTATTCGGTCCCACCGGAATTCAATAGTTGACATAGATCATAGAGGTATTCAGCCTACGGACGATCGAAGAAGCTTTGCAGATGCTATTGACGCTGGTCATGGAATGCTAGCAATGAGTCAGGAAACACCTCGGGCCATATACCCGCCTAACAACCGTGGGAGAGGGTCGGGCGATTCGTATGGCTTCCCGTCAACGCACTCCACGAACTCGTCCATTTCGTCGGCGAGTAATTATGGCGGTGGTTATTATGCTGCATCAGTTGACTCGGTTAGCGACTATTCGACCGCGGGATCTGATATCGAATCGGTGACTTCGCGAACATTACCTCGACCCAACCTGATGACTCAACCGCCTCCGGCACCTCAATCCATGATGAGCCAGTTCAGTTCTAAAGTTTCCTCGAGCACACAAAAGAAACATAAATGTAAAGTATGCGACAAGCGATTTACAAGGCCAAGCTCTCTCCAAACACACATGTATAGTCATACAGGCGAGAAGCGTAAGTGGGATCTTATACCGATCACATTTCACGTAGGAAAACACTAATGAGGGGATGAATTAGCATTTTGTTGCGAGGTAGAGGGATGCGGACGGCATTTCTCTGTCGTGTCGAATTTGCGACGGCATCGAAAAGTTCATAAAAACGACACGAAATCCGAGGCCGGATCAGAAGATCAACAAGACGATCACTCTGATTGACAGTGCCAATTCACGCTTTAACAATTTTGCGTCGCGCCATCATCTAGGTGCCTTTTACGGACCTTTTTTAAAAAAGAAATAGCTCGTCCAGGCCGCCAATGCTCGAGAAATTTTAGATACTAGCCACCACTATGTCGTTTATCCCTTATACCAGCGATGATTCGGAGGAAGAGGCGACTGAAGGTCATTACACGGGTTTGGCCTACGCTACCATTGGAGATAAAGTTATGAAGTTATTGGAAGTATCTTGGGGGCAGTGACGACTACTAAAACCTGGGCGCAAGACTCATTATATGGCATTCACGGTTTTTCGTTTACTGCTCATGATTGTCACACAGCACGGCGACGACTATCTGGGTTCGGACTTCTGCGAGGAGATACCCTCACCATTGCGGCGTTTGGGAGTTGTTAATGATAAACATGTGTTACACCATCTGCATTACGCTGGCTGAACAGGGCACTATTACCGGTGACTGTTACGGGCAGAGACTACGCCCACCAGCTCTATTGGGGGGAAGGAGAAGAGTAGACGAGCAGGCGACGAGAGACATTACCATTGTATTATTAACCATACCGATCCATTTGTACGCCAAGTGAAGGAGACGAGGCGACTCGGATGGCAACGGGCCTATATTATCCACCTTGCTGACAGCTGAGACATGGTGCCACCAAGTGAGGCAAAGACGCGGCTCAGGCTCTTGTAATATAAGCGCCCATCGAGTGCGGAGGTATATACGAAGACATGAGCAACTCAATTGGTTCACAGAATGCCCACATGTGTTTCCACAATGCAACGCACAAACCTTTTACTACCCCCATTCAACTCGTTGCGACGTTTGAAGCCTGGGCAACAACACAGAAGTAAGCTCCTGGTTTTGACGAAGCTCGATATTTTTGAACTTCTCAAGATCGTGGGACGAGCTACCACATGCAATCCAAGTCACGAGACAAGTTTCTACCCCAACCCCTTTCTCCGCCCCTTTTCCTACGTGTACCAGGCCTATCACGGTACCTAGCCCATGTGAAACATTTTCGACGCCTTCGAGGTGGTGCCGGTGGCCAACTCTGTCGTCGAGATGCCACTGCTTGGGTCGCCGCCGCACCCCCCCACACCCGGGAAAAGCGTAGGTCGCTTCCAGGGGGTTTCCCCTCAGTTTTCCATCACCAATCAATCGCATTTCGTGACGCGAATGCACAACATGGGGGCTGTCGTGTGTTAATTGTACGTGCAGCGTTGATCTGGGGTACCCTTTTTGCGGCAATTGATAGGCGATCTCGTGCCCATTTATATTTATGTGTACATTTGATCTTTTCTTTTTCTGGTTTATTTCCTATTCTGTCGAAACCGGAAGTATCAGATTATTTGAGACCACGAACAGTAACGCGCGGGCACACATACACATGTACCGAGCTCAAATGAATTAAGTATTCGTTACAAGACTACTTTACCCAGGTGGGTAATATCAAAATCAATTCGATTCCCATTGAAAAGGGGGGAGGCATGGAGGAAAGGACCAATTATAATTAATATTGGGGCTTGGGGGCATCTACCAACCGTCATCGAATTTGTATAGGCGTGAGGCTGGTATAAAGGTGAAATAGGTTCAAAAAGACGGAATCCCTACCGCCCCCAAAGGCGGAAAAACAAAAACGGATCTCCATGTCTACTTAGCCACTCTACTTACTTAGGTAACGAAGGAGGAAGCAAAAAAAAGGGCACGCGACGACGAAGTGGAAATCTAATAATATCATTCTTCAACCTCCCTGACTCGTGCCGTCCATTACAAGTGTCATCCTTGAACATTGGCGCGGGAAGGAGGACCGACCGAACGAACTAACTAACGTTAGCCAACTAAAATCCACGTTCCGAACAAGGGACAAGGGGAAGGAAGAGAAGGAAGACGGAGAAGAAGAAGGGAAAGAAGGAAAGCTACCTTGATACATCCTAACCTGTACTACCTCTACCGACTTTAGGTACCCCCCCCCGGCTCTGGTATCAGCGGCCAAGATGCCTGTTCGGGAACGCGGGGATCGACGCTTCAACTCGTTAGGCCCCGAATCGACAACGAGCCCTTTGAACATGAAACACGCTCTGTTCCCTAGCGTGCATGCGCTAAGGTTTCTTCGAATTGCTGATCGGGTCGGACGATCCTACTTACCTATTTCTGTGCCCCGAGGCTTACTTGTCCTGTTTAACATGCCGAGCCCAAATGAGGTATTCCAACGTTTTGGTGTTAATCAATTGAGAGGGGCGACAGCTTCTAACGACCTCGGTGCCTCCTAATTTACCTACCTGCCAGTCTTTATAACTTACACCTACACCTACACCTCTCACGTATCAAATTGTCTACGGTTTTCAGGCGGAGTTTTATTGTCACGAAGATTGCCGTCAAGTCCCGATGCGGGGTTTGTTAAACAGTGGCATCTCCCGTAGTGTAGAGAATAGGACCTGTATGTGTAAGTAAGTAGGTTATCCACGCGGCTCCTCTTGGCAGCCAAGAAAACTCGGAGCAGGAAATGCCAACGGAATATGCAGTATGGGTCAGTAAAAGACGTGACTGCTGACATGACAAAACTAACAACGCAGTAATTCCGCCTGCGTAGGATCTTCGGATACACAAGCTACAACAATTGGCGCGTGGTCAATGTCATGTATCCTACACGGGCCCGTATGGCTTCGGTTTCTCTGAATTACGAATGCGGCGGGCACACATATCAGGATCCTGCCGCTTATTTCCAAACCTATGAAGTAGGTGTTATGCCTACTCTTCACTTCCATCACGTGTTACGTAGGAGACGCGGGCCAATGACATCGCCGTGGTCGACGCCAACTCAGCGCCAGCTTCACACCCACTTTCCCTTTCATTTTCACCCTCGTCATCACTTCTGATAGTAATGGTAGGTTGGTTGGCGGCGATGGTGGCAAAAGCAATCAAGTGCGGTGCCCACGATGCCGTCAGGATGCATGCCGTCGCCATTCTGATACTGGCCCGCTAAAGGGGCATCTACACTTACACTACACTAGGCTACCATATGGCCCTCACAGTAGGTACAACGACGTAGATGTCCACCTCCTCTCCTATTCTTTTTTCTCCGCGGCGGCATCCGGCCGTCTTGGGGGTCGTCACGATTCTGTTTCGGTCGCTGCGATGTTGTCATTGCACAGGTGCAGAATCCATCTACACTGCCATCTAGTTTAGACGCCGACGGGGCCCGCCCCCTCGGTGCGGCGCGGCGCGTCTGATTTGGGTAAGGCACGAGGGACAGGAAATTGCTTGTTATTTACGGCGACCGACGGCGGTTTCGTTGTAGTGTGTTCCTTCGGTGGCGAGTACACTATGGCTGGCTGGCTGCTTGCGAGACGACGATCCATCCCAATGACGACACGGGAGGGCATTGACTCGCTCACGGACCGATGACGTTGGATTGCTCCCGGGAGGGGGGGCCATGGATAGACTAGCCAGGGGGGGCTCGTTGCTGGGGCTTCGGGGTGGTTCTAGTTTTGGTCCTACACTTATCTCCATCTTTCATCTTTCATGATCGTCAGGGTCCTTTCGGTGGCGCATTCTACTTAGTGTAGATACCAGGTACCTAACCCAACCTCGTGGGCTGATATCAAGGTCGCGGACCACGCCTCCCTGCTTCCCAGCGAGGTTAGAGAGCAGCTGATAGAATGAAACTACACCTGGCTTTGATTGATTAGGTAGTGTAAATAAATATAACTACACTATATACGTACCCCTCTGTCCATGATGCTACACATATCGTATCTGGTAGTAGTACAGTATTTTCTTAGATGCAGTAAGACGGAAACGAGAGCGCACATTCACCACCACATTCCGAATTTTCCTATTATAGGTGTTGTTATAGGCATTATTGGTATTACCGTATAAGCTCATCCGTGGCCGCATCTTAGGTAGCAAATGCCGTCCGTCTCGCGTCAGCCGAGGCGGCGCGCTAATGCTCGTAACAGCAGGACTCGTAAGTGTTATCCTCCTCGTTTAGTGCCTATCTGGTGCCGCTTTTACTGGAGGTTTGTTGTTGCTGATTAGTGAAGTTGACGCGAGGGTCAGCCGATACACGATTAGGAGAAAAAAAATTACTTGGCCATATACGGAGTAACGGAGATGGTTCGTGCCACATATATACGGGGGAATCTCTACGCGGAATATTCGCATTGGGTATTAGGCTTCTGACAAAATGTAGGCTGTAGTATATATAATTCATCCATAACTTGTCCCCTACTATGTCGTCTCCGTATGCTGCATACTGGTGTTGCGCAGGATAGCGATCGTTGGTGTATTGGCGCTCAGAGCATAGACATACTGCGCACGAAATTCGTCCAGCAACTGTATTGTTCCTGTGTAGTGTAGTATACACAGTACTATAATTGCCAGTTGTTGCTATTCATAGTACGTACCGCATGCCTCAACATAGTAGACATACGAAGCGGTGACGAACGAGGCAGCCAAGGAAGAAACAAAAAGCGAGATATAAACTGGGATTGAAGAGGATATGATGTCATCGAATGGGACTGTGACCCGGCTTGTTTATCTGATTTGCCGCAGGCCGGGGCGGGGCAGTGGGGTTTTAGCGCTGCAGTCCCGAGTGTGGAGAAGCTTAAAGTATGGATTAAGTCTCAGTACTTCGTACACGACACGTTGAAGACATCTAGGAAAGAGACCACCATTCCGTCTGGACTTGGCTTGTTGTTACATACTGTGCACGAAGTACAGTAGAGTATGTCTTACTTACTTACCGCACTTGAGCCAGCGAATACAGAATGATGTTTGAATGTTCCTATGGTAAACATATGTACATCGTAAATGAGGGTAGGAGGCAATATGTACACTATATCAATATATATCCTGGAAGACACTGCATACGTGTAAGCGGCTACCTAGGTACTCTCCTATGCGATTTCTTATTTTAATTTTGTTGGGGTCATAGGTACAACATTCAGGGTCTCCTGTTGAAATAATGAACTACAACGATGCCTTTATTGCGATGGGCTTTGATATAAATGCCATTTAAGCCCATGATGGGAAAGTTAATCTTCTCCATACCCCACCCCCCTTTTTTTTCTCTTTTTGGCACACATCGTCCCCTCCAACACTAAATTCTCGTAGAAAAGTTAACTCCCAACTTGGAATGCATAATCTACATTTTTCTAGGTGCCGTACAAAATAGGTACGGCGTTCTTTCTTCTGTTCATGCATATACCCTGCTACTAGTGTAATCTTGATCACAGCAGAATCACATCGAGCTAACTGTATGCAGCAGTACTAGCAGATTGGTGTGGTCGTACAATTCCAGTTGGTTAGGAATGTACACTATACATCCGGGTGGTGGGTATGCCTGCTAGGTACTACGTGTACACGATGCGAGAAAATAATCGCCTACCTTCCTACATCCTAGTACCTAGATAGGTTAGTTCAATACGCAAAGGAAGCAAGTGAGCACGGAATAGGACAACCACTTACAGTGGCCCAACCTACATCTCAGACGTAGCCAGTGATTACAGTAATTACTTACCTACTTCGTACACCCAACGTAGATATGTCAAGGACCAAGGCGTCGCCTATCTCACCGCTACTCAGTCACCACCATATCACCGTTGAGTTTTACGGGCCACCGACGGGCACCCATGCAGCTCCGGGCCCTTGACGGGCATCTCCTCGGACCACCCGATCCTACGATATCTCTTCACTGGACGGGGAAGACTGCTGACAATAACCGGGCTCGCTCACTCTATGGTACAATACGACACCACACGCCGCTGTCTTACCGTACGCTATGTAGGTGGTGTTGTGATGTGAGATTCCAGTAAGGACAACTAACTACCTTACCTATCCATCATCATTGATCCGTTCTTCATCAGCCTGCACGGCCGTCGATCCTTTCCTCCCGCGGTTACATCGCCGCGGTAAGCGTTGGACATTTCGCTCGCAAAAAAGAAGCCGCGGCGACGCAGTGAGAGCCAGTCCGAGTGCCTGCCGCATGTGAAGGAGTGGTCCTCTTCTCCAGTACTGTTGTACCTGCGATGGTTTATGTAGGCTGGCTGGACTGCTTGTCTACTTACTTGCTATTCAAATCAAGCCGTCACACGTACACTCTGTGTATGAGCCCAAGGGCTTTCCTACGTAGCAGCTGCTATCTTCTACGAGACTCAGCTTCTATCAAGCCTCCTGTAGTAGTACTAATTACTGAGTAAGTGTACCTACCCCTGAGACGAAAAAGGGGGGGGATCGACAAAAACCGGCAGGCTAGCACCAGCACGTACGGGAAGATTATAGGGGAAGGATGACTGAAATCAATGCTCCAGCGCAACAGAGCACGGAATTTCCCGCACACAGCCTAAAGCTGTAGTGTAAAGCCGGCAATAATTACTAGATAGACGCTATTTCCAGTACCGGCATCTTGGCCAGTTGTAATCGTACGACTGCCATGGGACAGCTGGGTAGTCTACGTAGAACGCGGTTTAGATCTGAGCAGCAGTCAGGGGATGCTCGTTACAGAGTTTTCTTGGGCCGTTAGTCGTGGCAGCGGAAGTCGGTGATCTCCAGGGCTAGGCGCGTGGTTTTTCTGGGGACAATCGTCTTACTTTATCGTATATGGGCAGGCAGATATGTAGTTGCTGCTGAAGACCGTCGGCGCACGCGTACTCTACGTTACGCCGCTGTGAGATTGTGCCAAACCCAATATCCTATCCTACTCACCTAAGCCTTACGATATAGAATACGGGGTTATGGTGGGATATTCAGGCGGAATGATCTTTGGAAGCTTCAGAGTGGCATTTTGCCGAGCACTGCATTTAGAGAAACTTTTATTTAAACATGGCTGGTCTACTCACTGGTATCAGACTACTTTGCTCATGGACGAGGAGAACCAACCGCACGTACTTAGCAAGTTTCAATGGATAGAATGATGATGGAGTACAGACTGTGAACCACTGTATATTCTACGTCCAAGGGTCTATAATTGTATAATTACAGGGTATGGTTATAGGGCAAGATATAATTGACAGGCCATAGATTAGACTAAATATGCTACAGGTTTAGATCGACGAGTGTGGTTTTTGATTGTATAGTCATGTACAATTAGTTCTCATATTTTTTAGACTGCTTCACTGGATGATTATGCTCCAGGCCACGGCATTAGGGTGCTAATTTTATGTTAGTTGGTTGATGGAAGCGATACTGCCAGGTAGGAATTCAGCGGAATATATCAGGATTTGAATTGGCCGATAGCCTTATTGGTGTATATGGAACCGGAGAACCGTGATGGAATGGAAAGACGAGCTTTAAATATCCTGGGTTTGTGGAAGCTCGTTAGTATATTCTGGGTGACTTTGATCTCTGCACATGCAGACTGCGAGGCAAGAGGGGTTTATCCGAGTCTACAAAGCAGCTTTTACTCGGACATTAGGTGAGCTGAGAGGCATAGCAACTAAGTGTTTTTTCTATTCCCCAATTCGGAATACGCCACAACAACATGTTTCGGGCTGACAAGTTTGAGGAGACGCAACGCTGATCCTCAAGACAGAGCTTCCTACGTGGTAATAAAAAAACAACCAAGCTAAATATCTGATGATATCCGGGGCCACCTATGTATATCTGACTCCCACGAGCTCGATATTGCTGACTGTACTAGCCAGCCGAATATGCTAGGTGATGATTGCTCTTATATACAATGTCTAGCAGCATATCTAGGGCATGTTGTAGAGGGGCTTGGAGATAGGTGGAAACGTGATACAAAGTCTACGCCTCCACATGGAATGACACTGCTAAGATGTATGAACCCTGTGGCGTATATGGTGCTAGGAAGGATTGGGATATGTTGAATACGGCGCTTCTGGTTAAAATATAATATTTACGAGCCCCTGGTTCGTGGGGCTTCGCCTGTAATATTCTTACGATACTTAAATCCGGCGTGGATTGTGTGGACAGCCGACGATCTCGTAAAATATGGACGATGCAGCAGAGCGATCGAGAATTTCTGTCCCGATTCACCGTTCGTTTCGGACGATGATGTTCAATCCCTGCCATCTGAGTTCCCGGCATCTGGGTACCGACGACAGGCATTATGTCAATATCTCAACTGTGTCCGGCAGTGGTCCTAAAGCGTGATCTAGCTAGAACTCAGGGGCCTCGTATTGTTTCACGGCATGTTAAGTACCTAATAGACACAATGACGAGACAAATGTACGGATATGGCAGGCTAAGTTTTGGGAGGAAAAGCGATTTGCCCTGAAACGTACCCAGAACTTGCGCCTTCAAGCTGAACTATATCGAGAACACTATTATACATGATATGGAGAATAACCAAATTTTTTTTTGGGGGGGGGGGGGGGGGGGGGGGCAAAAAAAAAAAAAAAAAACAAAAAAAAAAGGGGAAACCCCCGTAAATAAGCGTTAAAACCAACAAACTTAAACCCGACCACCATCACACCCCCCCCCGCCCCCCCCCCCCCCCGGGCCCGCCCCCCCCCCCCCCCCCCCCCTGCAGAAAAGCTAAAGAATACCTAAAAAGACTGGGAAACGCACGGTCAATAGCGTGTCAAACCATCAAGGATAAGCACCACGACGACAACCGCCTGCGCGGGGAGATGATTCCATATCACAAGATATTCATCCGGCCTCGGCGTCGAGATAGCATGAAACATATCCAGAGGTGGACTGGAGCTGGGATTTGTGACATATTGGATGAATATGGTAGAGATCATCTTCTGCAGCTCAATCTCGATTCACTAGCTAGCGTTCGCGCCTGCTAGAAATAATTACTGGAGGGAAGGCACTTCACATCTTGACCGTAAACACCAGCGTATGACTTGTGCCTGAAGATCACACGGGTAGACGGCTTCAAGATAAACCTCGCCACGGACAACCTCTTGCCCTCAAGCCGACGCTCATGCGCTCCTCCACACGGGTGTATGAGCTGCGCATTGTCGCGGTCCCGCTGACAGCACATTGACGATGCCACAGGATCTTGACGGGTTGATCCTTGAGACGCGGAATGCGACGGGGTCGCGGCTTACGGACAAAGAAAACTCGTAAATGTGTAAGCAGCTAGATTCTTGTGAAGTCGAGACGGGATAGGTGATGTGCTATTTTGATACGAAGACTGATTCGTGTTGCGGTGGTGGAGACTGAGAGACGATATAGGTCACAAGGCCTACACGGCTGGAGCATGGATCCGGGAGGCGTCCGTATGAGGCTATAAAAATTGAGGTTGTATGATGTATTGGTCCTTCTTAAAAATGGCTCTATATAGAGCTATATGTCGATGACATGAAGCACATCTTTCCATTTGATACCGTCGCAAGCTAAGAGACACATAAAAATACCGCTTCAGGCTGCGCAACCTCATATTTTGTATGAGGAAGGGGCTGCTGGCGTGTGTAAAGATATATGCCAAATACATAACAAGGTACCGCTATATGGGTGTGGGTGCTGTTCGCCGAGAACTCGAGGTCAAGGGCGATGAAAAATTAGAGGGCCAAGTGAGCCAGAGACTTGAGGAGAGATCAGGCCTCAGTAAGCCCAAGCCGCACTCGTCAGGTATCCAATGAGGCAGATGTGAGAGAGTTATATGATGTATCCCTGAGGCTGGTCGGGCATGTGAAATAAAGAGTTGGATGGGGTGTCAACCAGCGATGGTTCTTGAGATGCCTCTCCAGCTCTGAACGAGGACTCGTATGCAATAATCAAACTATATGATTGACTAATTTGACCCTCTTATCGTCGCGTTTTTCTCCTCTTTCCATTGATTGATTTGATATCCGAAGGCTCATGATCCTCAACTTTGATTTCCTTAACGATGGTCGTGGTCCGCCGTCTTTTGATACTAGGTGATGATTCTCGCTTTATTTCGTGTTCCGATTCAGCCGTGGTACTGACTGATTGAGAAACTGCGCCGGCCTGTTCAGAAAATGACTTCAAATTCGCCGTAAACAAGACCGACTGCGCCCAGCCGGCATTTTCCCCCCATATCTGGCGGAAATGATCGCCAACAGAGTGATACATGGCCTTTGAAAAGGTCTTCGTCTTCGTCTTCCCAAAGTGGTAGTCACGTTGTGCGATTTGCCACTATAACAGTCGGAATAAGTAAGTACTCTCTTGGGCAGTTCTAGTGCTCTCGAAACATACGCCCGAGACAATTTCGGGAGCTCTCATGTCACTAGGAAGGAAGGGAAATACTCCAAGGGTTACTCACTACATGGGTGTCGACAGGGACAGCCTCACTCCAACCGAGCCCCATCAGACATACGCAGTCCGCGACTTTGGGACCAACGCCAGAGAGCATAAGGAGCTCCTCATGAGCTCGTTTGTAGGTAATGGGTTCGTCCTGGGCTGGGATGGAACTTGGTGCCCAGCCAGGGTTCTTTGGATTCGTCAAGCTTTCGAGCCATCCTTTGGGCTTCGTCATGGAAACTATCATGGCCGTGTCTGCAATGTACTTGGCTCGGTAGCCGAACCCAAGCTCTCTGAGGTGGGCTTCAACCTTCTTCCCAGTCAATGCTTGAGGAGATGGAAAATCATGGAAGGCTTCATCTCCTATGTGTCCGATCAGAGGGCCGTAGTGAACACAAAGCTTATGGACCTGTTCATAGTGTGAGCATCTCAACCGGGGCCAGACATAGGTTCTCGTACCATTTGGGAGATGCGTGAGATATGGTTGTTACTGCTGCAGATAAAGGCTATGAGAGCCTCCCAGGCGTCCTGACTCAGAATGCGGATTCCCGTGAATTTGGGTGCTTTCTTTTTGAAGTTGGGGTCTGATTCGGACCATATCTCATAGAGAGCGGTCAGGTCATGCTTCAAGCTGAAGTAGTGTCTGAGCAGAGCCTCTGTATCGTCTGCCTGCGGTGTCTCTACATCCCCTATCTCCTTGGGCAAAGACGCAGGTCCGCCCAAACTTGAACTGGCCTCTGGCCAAGTCACTCTGTAATGCAGAAATGCTTCATCCTGCCTCAGCGACAGCAAACGGCCGCCCAGCACACAGTTCCTGCAAGGTACTTAATGTATTAGGATAGAAAATCCTGATATGCAATGGTGATGGAAAGCAATGGGAAAGAAAGAAAGGTCGCTTACCATTCATCATTGATCTTCCGCCACCGAAATGACTGTCCACAGCGGAGTGTTGTGTCGATGCAGAGTTCTGTCAAACTCAGGGGCAACTTGCGCCACTCAGACACACGAAGAAGTGGCATAATACAAGTAAATTTCAAGAGGGAGTGTAAAGCCGTGTAATCAAGGACAGACTTATGGGACTGAAGTAGAGAGTTTTTGCTGTTATATCACGTTTACACATGAGAAACTTGAGTTGAAGTGCTTGAACAAAAGTTCAAAAGGGGACATCTTGAACTGCTATTGCAATATTTGACAGGCCCAAGAGGTACCTAGGGAGTACCAAGTTGAAGCTGAAAAAATCCCAAAGGGGCAAGTGACACTAACGTGCGATTGGACTAGACCCACTATCTAGTGCTAAATAGTCCTAGTGAGGGCGACATGAGGATGGTAGATGTTCATGAGCACACCTGGCAGTGTACCTGTATGTAGGTCTAAGTACCTGAGGTAGGTACGTAATGTACAAATTTACTGGTACTGACCACCTACACGTCCACTGCACCTGTGTACTGTAGGTACTGTGTTGCCTAAGCTGTAGGTACGTAAAGTAGGTACCTAGCTGGGAGTAGCAGTGTGCTGCATCACTAGTGCAGAAAGCCGTTCTCCATCCAACCAAAATTTCTAATCTCTCCAGCCTCGCGGTCCCGTCTCGTAACGCGGCTCAACAACACCCTTGATCTTCTGCATCCCTTTGAGAACACGAACACGATATATTGGTTTACACTGCCATCACATCCCACATTGACTGGTGAGCTGGCATTTGTCCCCTCTCGCGCCCACTCAATTCCATCCAAATCTGAGCATCTGTGTCGCTATGAACGCAGACAGCTACTCCACGCGAGGTGAGTTCCAATGCAGTATCCCAGTCACCTTCAACCCGGTAGCAGACAGCAGACAGCAGACCGATCGCCAACAGCACTGGAACCCTTTGCTAACCGGCTGATCGCAGATGGCCGCCTGGGCGCATCTCGCGACTACTCTTCTCGTGATGATAGGCGAGATCGCGACACCCGTGGCGATCGACGTGACCGACGACGTAGCAGATCGCCCCGGCGCCCCCACCGCGACGAGGATGCCTATGCTTCGAGCCGGAGCCACCGAGATCGCGAGCGCGAGGACCGATATGGGGGCGCCGGCCGCGACCGTAGAGAACGAGAATGGGACCGCGATCGAGGCGATCGAGGCGACCGTGGCGACCGTGGCGGCGAACGAGGTGACCGAGGCGACCGAGCTGGTGATCGAGGCGCTCGTAGGGAACATCGCCGCGATGATGCCGCCCGGCCGCCTCGTCGGGACCGTGAAGCATTTGGTGGAGACGACCGCCGTGGCGGCGGTGGCGGCGACCGACGAGATCGTGGTGGCAGGGACCGTGATGAGGATCTCTTCGCGCAGAACCGGCGTGGCCGAAGCGCGTCCCCTCCTAAGAAACGCGAGCCCACGCCGGATCTTACTGATGTCATCCCCGTCACCGAGCGGAAGCGTCGTATGACCCAATGGGACATCAAGCCTCCTGGGTATGATAACGTCACGGCTGAGCAAGCCAAGCTGTCGGGCATGTTCCCCCTGCCAGGCGCGCCACGACAGCAACCCATGGACCCCACAAGGCTTCAGGCCTTCATGAATCACCCCGGTGGTGCGGTTAATAGCGCGGCGCTGAAACCAGGCAATTCACGCCAGAGCAAGAGACTTTTGGTTTCCAACCTGCCGCCAGGCGCCACGGAAGAGAGCGTCACCGGCTTCTTCAACATCCAGCTGAACGGCCTGAACGTGATCGAGAGCACCGATCCCTGTGTCCTATGCCAGGTCTCCAAGGATCACTCCTTTGCCCTACTCGAGTTCAGACATTCCTCTGAGGCTACGGTTGCACTTGCTCTGGACGGCATATCCATGGAAGCAGACGATGCGATGAATGGCGCAGCTTCTGCCGGACTCCGGATAAATCGACCAAAGGATTACATCGTTCCGGCCGTGCCCGACGACACACCCTACGAACCTGGTGTGGTATCAAAATTAGTGGTTGACACTCCCAACAAGCTCAGCATTGCAAACATACCCCCGTATCTTGCAGATGAGCAGGTCATTGAGCTTCTGGTGGCGTTTGGGGAGCTTAAGGCGTTCATCCTCGTCAAAGACAATGGCACGGAAGAATCTCGCGTATGTCAACACTCTCCCCTGCTAAATCAGTGTTCAAATCTAACAGGTGTTAGGGAATTGCGTTTTGCGAATTTGTTGACCCTTCTATCACCGACATTGCGATACAGGGCCTACACGGCATGGTTATCGGCGAAAAGAACCTCAAGGTTCGGAAGGCTAGCATTGGCATCACCCAAGTATCTGGCGTGGAGATGGGCGTCAATGCCATGTCTATGCTTGCCGGCACCACAGCTTCCGGCGACGCAGAGATAAGCCGAGTGGTGCAGCTGCTCAATATGGTATCGCCAGAAGAGTTATTAGACAATGACGATTATGAAGGTGAGTCTCCAGTGCTACCTCCAATACTGACTGAGCTAACCAAGTAGAAATCTGCGAGGACGTGGAGGGCGAGTGTGCCAAATACGGCAAGGTCGTAGCAATGAAAGTGCCGAGGCCAATTGGAGGCAGTCGACAATCTACAGGCGTTGGTAAAATTTATGTCCAGTTTGACACAACAGAATCGGCCAAGAAAGCACTCCAAGCACTAGCAGGAAGGAAGTTCGCCGACAGGACCGTAGTGACCACGTTTTTTCCCGAGGTAAGTAATCGATGACCGCTGACATGACAACTCTCTCACATATTCTGCAGGAAAATTTCGAAGTTGGGGCGTGGTAAAAAGGAGCTGGCTGATTCCATATCTTCGTCAAACTCGTTCGTTACCTGCGCAGTCTGACCTCAGACGGCAACGGCTGTAAGAAAATCGAGGCAAACATTGCTCGGAATTTGCATGGAAATGCGTGTATTCTACTAAAACTCAGCACCGGAAACAACTTCATAGGGGTCAATAAGACCTGTTCTGCAATAGCATCGCGAGGGAATTCCGAGTCTTTTCTTTCATCCTAGAATCTTCTAGGAATATGCTGCTTGGACTGTTAACATCCCACTCGGCGTTCCCTTAACGTTGGTTTGAGGCATACTCGAAAGAGCTTTAGATAGCTTAGACTAATCTAGCTCTCACATGAAGAAGCCGCACAGTTTCATTGTTCCACGCTAGGTTTACCCCGACTTGAGCTCCGGAACTTTTTATTGGCTGGGAACTAGCTGCATACTTTCTGATGTACTTGTAGGCATCATTTAGGGCGGGCGATTGAGTTGATAGCATCAAAAACCAACATCTGGGTCCAGACTTGGGCATGCCATTATAATCTTATTTCTTTACCGGGAGATCGGTGCTTAGAACAAACACTATGAGTACACAATCACTGACTGAGAGCTTGCTCGCCGATTCCCAAATCGCCGGCCTTTACCAGCGAGCGACGCAGTCGCAGTTCCTCCGCTTGGGCGGCCAAGGTCGGCTCCGTCGTGAGATACTCAGCGAGTGGCTTTCGCAAGACAGACTGTACGCTCAGGCTTACGTCCGGTTCATCGGCGGCTTAATCGCCCGCGTCAAACTACCCCACGAGGTTGATTCGAAGGGCACCGGCGCGACTCTGCAATGGCGAATCCTCACTCTGCTACAGGGGTGCTTGGCCGGCATCATGCGAGAATTGCAATTCTTTGAGGAGACGGCAACGCGCTACCATCTTGACCTGGCCGCCGTCGGTCCCGGGGAGCTTCGATTCGGCCCCAACGCGACGACCGAAGGCTACATCGAGCTGTTCGACTCGTTCGCCGCCCAGCCAGAGGGAGACTCGCCGAGGACCCTGTTCGACGGCTTAGTCGTCCTCTGGGCGACGGAACAAGCATACCTCGCAGCCTGGACCTATGCGAACCAGCACGGCGACTCGCGGGATGCCGCCGCCGACTTCGGGAGGGACCTGGATGGCGGCGCGCTGCGCAAACACTTCATCCCCAATTGGACGTCGCAGCCTTTCCGGGAATTCGTCGAGGAGATCAGGAGATGCTTAGAGACGTACGCGGAGAGCCTCGCGGGACAGGACAACGCAGACGCCAGGTTCGCGACGGCCGCGGCTATGGTGAAGAAGGTTTTCGTTCTCGAAGAGGGCTTCTGGCCTGTTACTGCCGAAGACGAGATCGAGTAAATGTGGATTTATGTTCCGCTTCCGCCTCTCTATCACCTTCCATATTTATGATTTAAGCTGGACGGGATTGTGCTGTGACTGGCTGGCATGCTTGAGCGATGAGGTTCATCTCGATATCTTTAGCATTGTATAGATGACAACCTAAAAATCACCATACGTCTATGTGATGAACGAGAAAGTGGTGTAGTTGGGCATTCGAGAGAGGACATTAGTCAATACCTACGTGTGCCTAGGCCTGTGCCTGTGCCTTACCGAGTTGCTGCCTGAGTCATCTAGTAATTTATTACAATTCCCTTCTTTAGGAGGTACCATTGAGTATGGAGGTTCAGGTCGCTCACTGTGGAGAGATGTGCCTCACTGTGTGATACACGTAGGTACCTAAAGCTGAAATGTACCAAGAGTGCTTCAGTGGACAGAGATATAGCGTGACATCTAGAAGGTGGGGGTTGGATCCACAAAAGTTCGTTGTCAAGACAACAGCTGCGGCACGCAACTAAAACAGTCAACAATTAAACAATAATGTGATCTACTCCACTTAGCCGCGTCTCATCTTCCCGCGAACTTCATCAACTAACATCGCAGGCATTCGATACCCATCCCGCTGAGACCACGAGAAACTCTTACACAAGATGGCCGCCGGCGACCTCATCGACTTCGATGTAATCGAAGGTCATAAGGAAAATATTCAATCTCTACCGGGAGGCCGATCTGCAAAGAAGCTCGCTCAAGTTCTCTCGCCTTCACCCCTCCACAAGCTGTCAACACCGAACCCAGCCGACACCAAAAACGTCAACGACAGCATCAGAGCCGAATACGAGGCCGAGGTCGCTGCATTATCCGAGTCCGACGACCCCCTCGATATCTTTGATAGATATGTCAGGTGGACGTTTGATGCGTACCCATCAGCCCAGGCAACACCTCAGTCCCAGCTTCACACACTCCTCGAGCGCGCTACAAAAGCCTTCATCGGATCAGCGCAGTACAAGAACGATCCTCGATACCTGAAGTTGTGGATGCATTATATCCAATTCTTTTCCGACTCGCCCCGGGAGACCTTCGTATTCCTCTCCCGTCACAGCATCGGCGAGAGCCTGGCCTTATTCTACGAAGAATATGCTGCTTGGCTCGAGAGCGCCGGCCGTTGGAACCAGGCGGAAGAAGTTTACAAGCTTGGTATTGAACGAGAGGCACGCCCTGTGCAGCGTCTTCTCCGCAAGTTTGGGGAATTCGAGAGGCGACGCGCTCAACAGCCCGATCCGACAGACGAGCCATCCTCTCCTGCCTTGCCCAGTGTGAGGCCAGCGTTGGCAGCCAAGGTCGACCCATTTGCGGCGACAGCCCGTCCAGAAGATCCCCAGGCGCCCAGACCCAACATGAGCGTCGGCGGGCAGCAAGCCAAGCCAAGCAAGTCGAAACTTGCGATTTTTTCAGATGCCGATTCCTCACAACCAGCGATGTCGTCCGCGGGAGAAGGCGCAAAGGGGTGGGACACGATTGGATCTCTTGCGGATCGCAAGAAGGAGAACGTGGTGGAGGCCAAGCCAATGGCAGGAGAGACGTTGAAGACGAGCGTGAAGAAGAGTGCTGCGCCAAAGATGGCCGTGTTCAGAGATCCGGTAAGCTGATACCATCTCGTCCCATGCCGGCAGCGGCCGATTGTTGATGACAGTAGGACTAATTAGTGGCGGTTTCCCAATCGTGTATTTCAGTCATTAGCGAGAATAGCAGAGTCTCATATTGTAATTGCTCCCTCAAAGCACCAAGTGATTGTCAATCCCCAGAACGGCAAGAGAGAGCGCATCTACGTTAATCTCGAAGCCATATATCCCACGCCCGAGGAGCCGGGCACCGAGTTAAGTTTCGAAGAGCTATGGGCGGCCAGTCGAGGGTGGCTCGACGCTTGCTGGGATGACGGGAGCTTAGTCGATGACCAGCATCGGGTCTCAGACGAGAACGCCACCCCAATAGATGTTCTTAGCAGGGCAGTCGAGGGGAAGCTGGTAATACACAGAGATACCATGGCGCTCGACGAGAACGGGGCATTCAAAGATCGAACTCCGAAACCGTCGAAGGGCAGGAAGAAGAAGATAATGGAGGTGAACGAGACTCAGATCAGTATGTATCTCACTTGCTTCATTGCGCATTTGTTTACTACTGCTGCTCGACTTTTTCTAGCTTTATTTACCTACACTCTGCTTGCACCCCCTTTTTCGTACTTGGATTGCTAATCGCCTCTTCCCCAACAGTCAAGGCGAACTTGGACTCTCCATCGGGGCCGAAAATGAAGAAGAAAAGGGCTGCGTCATCAGAGCCTACAATGACAATACACACCAAGGCTGCGACGGATGAGATTTATGACCTGTTCAATGCACCCTTGAAGTCAAATCACGAGGACATGGAAAGTGATCAGGATGAGTACTTGAGCGATGGTGACTACACGAGCGAAGCAGAGAGCACCGGCACTACACGGCAAATCAGCACAAGTGAGGCCGGCGACGATGAGACTGCTGACGACAAGAGTGTAAGCGAGTGGTCTGATTTTACCGCGCGAAAGCACATACCGAAAGTCGATGGCGAGGATGAATATGACGACCCAGATGAGGACGTCAATAGCGAGCTATCAGACTACATCGATCCTAGCAATGCACAAGAGCCCGGCGATGAGGGAGAGGATGATCTCCCACCTACTCCCGAAGACTCCCCCCCTCGGACTAGGTTCATTCCTATCCCGCCCGAGGATTATGAGCCACCGACACGACCGTATAGGGACCCGGCTGAGGTGGCTAATAACCGCCTCCCGTTTATGACACCTATCACGGAGAGGACAGAAACTTCTGTCGGCATGTATACGGAAGCTAAGTCAGCTTACTTTGCAAAGACGCCGAGCAAGCCCGACATGGTGGGGACAATGGTCGAGGAAGAGGAAGACGACGACGAGGATCTCGAGCCGCTTAGTAGCCCATTGAGGGATGTTTCGGACGAAACTTGCTCGCCCGTGAAGCTCGCTCAGCCCGAGCTGTCTAGGCCCAAACCTCAATCGAAAGTCCTTGGTGCTTCCGCGATAATCAAGGGGCCTATCATAAAAGAAGCCCAATGTAACCCTGTCGACAGCGCGGTCAGGAACGAAATCCTGGCAAAGATGCACCCGCCTCTCGCCTCATATACCGGCTTCTACGATCACCGCAATGAGAGAAGCGACCGTGGTACCGAAATCCGTAGATATGCCAAGATTGCGGGTAAGAATGGTAAGGGCAGCAGCAATGAGAAGACGGGCCCCATCCAGAACCCCGTGGTCCTCGAATTTCCCGAGCTCCTGTGCGAGTATACCCTGAAGCGCGAGCTCGGCTCCGGGGCGTACGCGCCAGTCTATCTCGTGGAGAACTCGTCGCCCGAGAACGGCGAGGAAGAGGACGGCGTCGTCGAGATGGGCAAGGGCGTCTTCGCGACGCGGCAGCGGGCCCCCCTCGAGGCCCTGAAGATGGAGCAGCCGCCCACGGCCTGGGAGTTCTTCATGATGCGTCTCGCGGCCGACCGCCTGGGCCCGCACCACCGCGCCACGGCGTCCATCTCGGCGGCGCACGAGCTGCACCTCTACCAGGACGAGGGCTTCCTGCTGCTGCCCTTCCACCCGTACCCCACGCTGCTCTCCGTCGTCAACTTCTTCCGGGAGCAGCCGTCCGGCGTCATGGACGAGCCGCTCGCCATGTTCTTCACCATCGAGCTGCTGCGCACCGTCGAGGCGCTCCACGCCAAGCAGATCCTGCACGGCGACCTCAAGGTCGACAACTGCCTGCTCAGACTCGACGACGCCGACTCCCTCTCCCAATCGCAGTCGCAGTCCCAGGCGCAGGGGCAGGGGCAGGGGCCCACGACGAACCAGTGGTTCGCGGACGGCTCGGGCGGCTGGTCGACGCGCGGCGTGGTCCTGATCGACTTCGGCCGGGGCATCGACATGCGCGCGTTCGAGCGGGACGTGCAGTTCGTGGCGGACTGGAAGACGACCAAGGAGGACTGCGCCGAGGTGCGCGAGGGCCGGCCCTGGACGTGGCAGATCGACTACCACGGGCTCGCGGGCATCGTGCACTGCCTGCTGTTCGGCCGGTACATCGAGACGGTGCGCGCCGACCAGGGCGGCCTCGGCACCGCCGCGGGAAGGAGGTACCGCGTCCGCGAGTCGCTCAAGCGCTACTGGCAGACGGACATCTGGGCCGACTGCCTCGACCTCCTGCTCAACCCGGGCTCGCACGTCGAGGGCGAGGCCGACGCCCGCATGCCCGTTAATCGCGGCTTGAGGCGCATCCGCGAGCGCATGGAGGCCTGGCTCGAGGACAACTGCGAGAAGGGCATCGGCCTCCGCGGCATGCTGGGTCGCGTCGAGAACTGGGCGAGGAGTAGCAGGAAGCACTGAGCGTACCTAGGTAGCGCGCGCGCGCGTGTCAATTGTCCGAGGGTCGGAGGAGGGGGACTGGACGGGGATACATACATACATACATACATACCTACCTACCTACGCATTGCGGTCGTTTCGTTCGTTTCGCTACGAGAGTCGCGGATCTGTCTGGAATGCCCTGTTGTTAACGAAGCCGACGAGAGATTTGAGAAACCGCATTGGATGAGGCGTTGGCGGTAAAAGGGGGCCGGATGAACCTTTCTCCTTTTTTCTCTCTTTTTCTTGGTTTCCTTTCCTCGTCGAGATATCCACTACAGTTTTACTTAACTTAACTAATTCTCAAAGTATATGTTGTTACCGCATTTATCACCTTGTTACAAAATTTGAATATTTGCTCTTGTGATCACCATTGTCGGCGGCCGCCGTTGCTCTCTTGTAAACAACCTATGTTCTTTTCTTGGTGGGCTTGTCCCTTGAATAGGTATTTACATGAACTATGGGCCCATCGAAGCTTCAACTACCAACCTTGTGCCTAATTTTTTATCAACTATTAAAACCAGTATCCCAGACGCCGTGCGAAAAAAAACATCAATTTCCGGCCCGCCGGCGCGCCGGGACCCCGAATATACAGTGACGGATCATATTAAGGTTTTATTTTTGAGGTAGAGGAATAAGATTTCTTACTCACGATGCCTGACCAAAAGGTTTGTTTATTCAGAACCGTCATCTGAGTCATCGTCGGCCTTCTTCCTCCTCGTCCCCCCTCTCGACTTTGCGCCGGGCTTTTTCTTATCCTTGGCGCTCTTTCGATCGACCTGATCCTGGATTTTGGCCCGCTCGCCGGCCCCTTGCGCATGTAGCTTCTTCTCGAGAGCCGTGAACTCTTCTGATGAAGCGTCCATGCCAATGAGGCTCTCGAGCAGCTTGATCTCGTCTGCCCAGATCTGCTTATCCTCGACACTCTTGCCGTCGGGCCCGGGACGGTCGATGGGCGTCTCGAGAACCATGGGCAGGCCGGCGAGGCCGTCATGGTTGACGACGTTGTGGAAGGCGCGCAGGCCAAGGAATCCGGTGCCGATGTTCGCGTGCAAGTCACGGTTGGAGGCGAACGGCGCTTTGCTGTCGTTGAGATGGAGTGCACGCAGGTAGGATGCGCCGACCACCTCGTCAAATTTGTCCATGGTGGCGGCGAACGCCTCGGGCGAGCGGAGGTCGTAGCCCGCGGCGAAGGCGTGGCAGGTATCGATACACACGCCGACGCGGGCCTTGTCATCTACGAGGGCGATGATGTCGCGCAGATCCTCGAATGTTGAGCCGATTACATTGCCTTGGCCGGCCATGTTCTCGAGCACGGTGAGAACCGTACTCGTGGCCTTGTGCGCCTTGTTAAGCTGTGCCGCGATTCGTGCAATGGCAGCCTCGCGAGCGTCTCCGTTTGTGTTACCCGGGTGGAAATTGTACAGCTTGATTCCGAGCGACTCGCACCGCTGCAGATCGTCGAGGAACGCGTCATATGCCTGGGATGCCTTCTCTCTGTCGGCCTGTGCTAGGTTCACGAGGTAGGATCCGTGGGGGAGGCAGTGTCGGTGGACCTCGAAGTTGTGCGTCTTGGAGAGGTTCCGGAACCCGTCTCGAGCCTCGGCGGTGATGGGTGGGTTCGCCCACTTGCGCTGTGATTTGAGGAAGAGGGCGAATGCGTTCGCGCCGATGTTTACAGTGTTCGTGATCGAGTTGTGTACGCCTGTCGCAGAGCAAAGTTAGACAAGGCATCGGGAGTCAACAAGGTGAGTGATGGCCGCGCGGTTATAAGCCGGGGCGTCGAGGTGCTGCTTACCACCTGCGCTGCTCACGTGGGCACCGATGTACATGGGCTTCTTCAAAGAGGTAATGTCGGTGCGCTCGGCGAGCGGCGTCGCGTCTTCGAGCTTGGCCTTCGCTTTCGATCTCGCTGCCTTCGGCTTCTTCGTCGCAGCAGCAGCAGGCTTTCGCTTCTCCGAAGCCGAATCGTCGCTTTCGTCTTTCGCCTTGGGCGCGGCTCTCTGTTTCTTCGCAGGCTTACGTGCTTCTTCGTCTTCTTCCGAGGTGAGATCAGGCTCGGGGCTCGTCTCAACGACTTTGCGCTTGGCAACTCGCGACTTGGGCTCAGCTTTGGAGGCTCCGTTGGCTTTCGAGACTGCAGCTTTGGCTTTGCTTGCCTCCGCGACTGCTGCCTTTGCTTTCCGAGGGGGTTGACGAGGAGGCATTGCGGAAAATGGGCGGTATGAGCCGCGGCAACCAACTGTTGAAGTTCTGTACACTGCGAGTTGTAGACAACGAAGATACAACATGAAGCTGGGGCGCAACACGTATAAAGTAGTACCTACGAATTAACTTCGTAGGTCGCGATACCTACAGTCAGGTAAGCTATCAGTACTTTACGTATGGATGAGATTAGAGTGGGGAATACCTATGTCGCGTTACAGCGCGGTGCTTGGTGAGCGAAGTCACGTGATACTGCTGCATCATTAATTGGAGTTGTACTTCGTACTTCTTTGGGTGGTAGGTTAGGTACAGTTTCAATTTATGTGTGCTTGGCCACTGGTATTGTTTGTTGTATTACGCCCTCTAGACAGACATGAACGTGAGTACCTACCTACTACATAATGTAGTGTTCATCAACTATTTTACCTTTATAGTTGGTATTTCCTAATATAGTAATGGCTGAACTAGTTTCTAGAGACCAATCGCAACAGACTTGCCTCAAACGTATAACATTTTCCAAGTAGGGATGTAAGAAGTTTGTCGAGGTCATTGCTAATAGGAATTCCTAAACTCTGGTGGCCTTGGTGCTTTCGTCTAAACTAGAGCGCGTTATTTTGTGTGTTCCGCCTCTTATATTAGACTCCGGATCTATAATGTTCTGGTTTCTCCTGAGGGGGCTGCTTGAATAGCTGGATTCGTATCGAACTAGTCCGTCTAAAAAAAAAAAAACCCCCCCCAAACAGAGTCGTTTTTTTCTAGTTTGGAAGCCCTGAGTGGACACATATATGTAAGGGTAACTAAACAAATAAGGCATCTCAAGGTGGCCAAGCCAGTAACCCGAGCAGCATTTATCACGTGTCTTGCCATGGCTTATAAAACCGCCTGAAGACTTACCGTATTGGTTACCGAACTTCATAGGCAGGATGTAGGTGTTCAAGCCCCTGCGGGAATGTCTCCAACCCGCATAAAGACAGTAAGGTACCAGTCGATTGAACTGCGATAAATGGGCCGGTGTTATTCCCGTGTAGTCATCTTAGCCGGTCTTGCCGCTACGGGAATCGGTCGTCTGCTCTCACCATTCCTGCGCTGATCCAGTGATCCAACAGATCCAACAGGGGCTGCACACTTACCACCCCTGTAGTATCCTATAAGCTAGAGGCTTGTTTCTGTTGTTTCTGTGAGGCAATTAGTTAGATAAACTTCTTATCAGGCGGGCGAAGCGTAAACTACCTCGGTAGCCAACCACCTGCTCGGAAAACGCAACGAGCACAAGCACTCCCTAGTAGTGCCTAGTGCACCTGTGTGCTCCAATATTTTTGTTTTCCCAGTGATTACTACTACTCAGTCATGTCTAGGCAGTGGCTCGTATCCAGAAATGCCCACACACTAAGATATAAAAAAGCATTCAGGAGCCACAAACAGCTACAGACGGCTACAGAGCACGTCCGAGCATGGAGAAAATCGAACATACAAGACTGCCTCACGCCATTGAAAGTTGCTCACGCGACCACTTGCGAAATACGGAAAATTATTCTAAATGTAGCTTCTGCCAAGCTCTTGGTCTGCAACTGCCTTCTTGGCTCACAGTCTGGCGCATGGCAAGCGAGACTTGGCTGCTCTCGAATCTCGGAGCGTTGTCTCGGCGTCTTGGGGCCCCCACAGAGGGGTACCGATATTCCAATATGAAATATTGAGCTAGCCGAAGCGTCTCGGAGGCCCATACTTTGTTGGGCAGAAGACCTTACCTAATTGTCGTAAGTTTTTCAGTTTATTTTTTTAAGAAGAAAAAGGAAATCGCCCAGCGGCACCGGCTAACTACATCCTAAATCAGTGATACAAGCAGTGAGCTTCGATCTGGGAATGTTCTCTCGGGCTGGACAAGGTAGGTAGGGTCCAGTATAAAAGAACGCGGCTGGACAGAAGCCCCTCACCCCATTCAGCGACCGACAGCCATTCTAGCCAATCATATGTCGAAGTCTAGAAAACCCCACACCTGTGGTCGTCGGATCCCGGTCCCTTCTCGCAGACGATCTTACGCTAGAACATTAGTTCCCGGCAAATCAGCAGAACCAAAGACACAACGTGCTCGCTTCTGACGATATGATTGGCTGTCAATTCTCAGCGCAAGCCTCGACTTTTCACCAACACTTCAAATCAATACCAGTCTGGGTCCCTTTAAATCGTCCGTCCGATCTTACACTTACATTAGGTACAGGAGAAACTAAAGTAGCACTGCGACCGATGTGGGTATGCCGTCACTGCAAGCCGCCACCGCCGCCGCATTGTCGAATGACGTCCCACCCGAGCCCTCAGCCAAGATTCTGTCGAGCATGCCCTGTCATCGATCGATGGCAAATTGACTCTTTCTGTCACCATTAAAGAAACTTTGTGTTAGGGGAATAGGAACTACCTTTCACGAGCCAGCTGAAAGTCTTGTCAAAAAAAGAATAAAATTTTTACCCAAAGTACTAACTTACATATGTCAGATTTAGATCCAGCGGTCCCGCATCTCGGTGCTTCCGGAGTTTCATGATATGGTGTCGGGACTCGGTAGCTCTACTAGAAACCCCCACTAAACTGTGGACATTACGCAACCACACGACACAACGTTGTACCTAGACGACCTAACTAGACCTGATAATCCAAGATCACCGGAAGTTGCTAAAGAGAAAATCTCATCAGGTAGGTAGGCGTGGAAGCACTGTACTACCACACTAGCAGGTGTAGGAATTGCAAGGGTTCAAGCAAGGTATGTACTTGTAAGTTGTAGGCGAGATGCAGTCGATGTTAGTGGGAACTCTAATACTTTAAAAGATAGACTTTCCCTGTGCTCAACCCGTGTTTTGCTACACCAGTCGTGTCTTCAAGCTCGACCCTTTCGTATTGATATCTGGCACTTCTCGTCTGGTTCTATTTGTATTCTTTTGGAAAGCATACCTATTCTTCCTATCTCACCCTGTGCTTCCATAGGGGGGCAGGCGCCTACAAGTCGTCGTTGACGCCAACGAGACCTGACCCTGCTATACTCCTGTCGGACGTTTGATTTTCACCATGGCTGACTTTCTTCGTCGTCATACCAAACACGACCCCCCGATTGGGGAGCTTCCCGTCCCTCACGGTCCTGAGACGGGCGGCGAGCATCAACACTACCCCCGCCGAGCTTCCACGGCCTATGCCACCGACTATGAGAAGCAGATTTTCTCGCATCTGCTCCAGCCCGATGACTCGTATACCCCCGAAGGTGTTTACTGGGCCGATTTGCCCTGGGCCAAGCGCTTCTCTTTCGTCAACAACGTCGGCTCACAGGAGACCAAGGCGGAGCTCAGGGCAATCTGGGCCATGATAAAAGAGGATCCTCTGAGTCCCGTCTCCTGGTATTTCCGGAACTCCATCCTTCCCGGCGCCGGCCTGCTCCTCGAAGGTTATGTCTTGTTTTCGATAGGCAACCTTCAGCCACTGTTTGCCGATGTATGGGGTTCTTGCTGGGGCACCCATGAGGTCTGCGACAAGAATTGGGTAGCATCAGTGACTTATCTTGAGATTATCGGTATCATGTTCGGTCAAACCGGCGTCGGCGTAGGTCTATGTCTTATTGTTCACTTGACCTAAGTTAACATATTTCCGTCTAGATCATTGGCGATTGGATTGGGCGAAGATTCGGTCTAATCCAGGACGCCGTCATTATGTTTCTCGGCCTATTGTTGCTCACGGGTTCATGGGGTGTTACGTTGCAGGGCTGGGTCATTCTATACGCATTCTCCCTATTCTTTTATGGTATGGCTCCCCTCGTCTCTTCAATGCCATTGGCTCATAATATGTAGGAATTGGTGTCGGCGGCGAATATCCCATCACAGCAACATCGTCCATGGAGAACGCCGTGTCAGCCGGGAAGCTGTCGACTCGGGAAGACAGGCTGCACCGAGGCCGAAAGGTCACCTTGGCTTTCCTGATGCAAGGCTGGGGTCAGTTCTTTAACCAGGTCGCCTTGACTATTCTCTTGGTCATCTTCAACCGGGGCACCGGCGGCGAGCCGCCGTATAGCGAGTTTGCCGCCCAGTACACATTCCGAATCTCATTTGCGCTCCCCGCGATTGGCACTCTATGGCTTGTCTACTACCGTACATTTAAGATGAAGTCGGCTTCGAAACATCTGGAAAAGGCCAAGAAAAAGGCTAATGTTACGGGATACGATGTCAAGTCTCTCAAGGTCACATTCGCCCACTTCGGTGGCCGTTTATTCGCCACTGCATCTGGCTGGTTTTTCAATGATGTTTTCTTCTATGGAAACAAGCTGTTCCAGAGTAAGTTGATGGATGGTCCGACGTTTCTAACAAAGCTTTGTACTGACCTAATCATTAGGCCAATTCATCAGCGTCATATCTGACAATCCCAAGTCCCTTCTTACGACCTGGAACTGGAACTTGATCAACGTCGTCGTGTCGCTGGCTGGCTACTATTGCGCGGCATTCTTTATCGATAATCGGATGTACGGCAGGAAGAACATGCAGCAGATTGGTTTCCTCGTCTGCTTCCTCGCCTTTGTCATCCCGGCCTTCAAGTATGACTACTACACGAGCCCAGCAGGGATCCATAGCTTCCAGGCGCTTTACTTCCTGTCATCCTTCTTTAACCAATTCGGTCCCAACTCGGTCACTTTCCTTGTTGCTGGCGAAGTCTACCCGACCCAGGTACGCGCCAGTGCCCACGGCTTCTCAGCTATGATTGGAAAGGCTGGCGCTCTCCTAGCCTCTGTGCTTTATAACTACATCGACAACAAGACGAAATTCCTTGTTGTCCCCTGGTTCGGCCTTGCTGGCATGCTCGTTACACTCGTCTGGCTCCCGGATACCACCGGTCTTGATTTGAAAGAACAAGAACGCCGGTGGCAATACATATTGGACGGCCGAGCCGAAGACTACCACGGAATTGCCATTCACCCTCAACATTTGTCTCTGTGGGAGCGATGGATGGGTGCTGGCAAGAGTTACCACCCCGACCTAGACATGAAGGCCAAGATCCACGACCTCCGCGCAGAGTGGGAAGAGAGAAGAGCCGGCAGCGACACCGAGTCTGCTGGTTTCGAACAAGATGATGACCAGGATATAACACAGGATATCCACAACTACTTCAGCGGCAACCCTCCAATGGTCTCGAACCACCTGAAAGATGAGAAGTCGAAGGCGAGCAACTCGGTATCTTCGTCGCAGGATCAGGCGAGCTCCGGTACAGAGATCGGTGTAAACGAGAAGAGTTCGGACTGAGGCATTTCAACTATTGTATTTCTAGACCGCATTTTTAAATATTATGATTAATGAGCCTTGAACTTTGAATCCTGTGTAGTCTCCTCTTCTAACATTTTGTCGCATGGTAGAGTGATTACTTCAGTGAATGTAAGTACATTAAGTACCAACTTACGTAAGACATAAGCTACTGTCCAAGTCAAATGATGGCGCGTGACAAAGGGGCCTGGAGAGGATTTACGCCCGTCGCGTCCCCTAAATCACTAAGTACCTAGTGGACGTCGCTAAAAAGATGCCGAGGGGCAAATGGTACTTGACCTACACTACCTCTCAAGAACCTTGCTCAACAACTTCGTGCTTGTTTCCAAACCACGCTCGCTCTCCTTCCTCTGCAATAAATACAAATGAACAAGACACAGCAAAACCCCAAGTAGATTCGTCTAAACTCGCATAGAAGTAATGCTGCGAGGTGGGGATCAGGTCTTACGATGCCCACCAAATCGGTCACTCCTCGACGACAGCCGAAGCAATCGAAGCTCAGCTTCAAGCCTACCGCACATTCACAGAACGGCAACGATACGACACCCAATGGCAAGAAGAGCGCTGCGAGCTCAAACCGGAGCATATTGAATTTCTTCCAGAAGGTGGAAGTGGAGGAACAGCTCTTCTTACCCTTACCTGGGGGCTCAGTCTTGGCCCCGACAGAGCCCGAGTCGCCCGCGCTTCCGACAGAAGACATCTACGGTGTCGAAGACCGAAATCCCCCCAAGCGACGCAAATTGAGCCACGATGCAGGTAGCACTCAGAGACCCCTCACAGGGGCGGCCGAGAATATACAAGAAGAACCAACAGAGCCTGTGCAGCTGGGGCTGGCAGAGCAAAAGCGAGGACAAAGACGAGGGAGGGGCCCGTTTATGGCCGACTCAGACAGCGAGGATGATGATAGGACTGATATAACTCTGCCGGAATCGAAATCTGGGAGCGCTGCTGCCATTACACAGCCGCAAACTAGCAGAGACGAGCCCAATGCTCTCGAACCACAACCGCCGAGTTTACCAGTCGATGAAAGCTGCCCCGACCCTTTCGATGAGCCGAACATTCCAAGAAACGAACTCTACCATGACCAATTCAAGAATCTCGAAGATATGGATGGTCTTTTTGGCGATGACGAGGAATTCGACAACGAAGGCGAAGAGTTTCGCGAGCGACTATACATGGAGGAGCAGGCGAGACTTGAGGCTGAAGATTCTGGAGATCCTATGGCACAGGCCTGCCCAATCTGCAACGCTAGCTTAGACGGTGTCACGCCAGAGAACGCGACTGTTCACGTAAATGCCTGTCTTGACGGGAGCCCTTTACCAGTATCAGCGCCGGCTCCTCCACCACCCATAGATACTGTGGACGCTCCTGAATTAAGCAAACGTTTTGCTAAAGCCGCTGTTCCCCGGCCGGGCCAAGCAAACCCTATCAGTATTGGTAGCAGTGCGAACCAATCGACTTCTGCTTTCAGCAAGTTGATGTCGGGTCATGCCGAGAACTCTGCTTGGGCTTCCGCCGCGGCAGCAGAGCAAGCATCCAGAGGCAAGCCTGCGTATCAGAGAACATGTCCATTCTACAAGATCATGCCGGGGTTTTATATTTGTGTGGATGCATTCCGCTATGGCGCCGTCGAGGGATGCAATGCCTATTTTCTTAGTCATTTCCACAGCGACCACTATATAGGCCTGACGGCGAATTGGTCTCACGGCCCAATCTACTGTAGCAAGGTGACCGGCAGTCTTATCAAGAGTCAAATACGAACAGCTTCCAAATATGTTAAAGAGCTCGAATTCGAAGAGACGGTGGAAGTGCCCGGCACAGAGGGCGTCACAGTCACAATGTTACCGGCAAACCACTGCCCTGGCAGCTCTCTATTTTTATTTGAAAAGATGATTGGGAAGGGACCAAATCCAAGGACCCAACGAATACTACATTGTGGCGACTTCCGTGCTTGTCCAGTGCAGGTTGCCCACCCATTGCTGAGGCCGGACAGCGTGGACAGAATATCGGGGAAAGTCAAGCAGCAAAAGATTGACGTGTGCTATCTAGACACAACGTACCTCAATCCTCGATATTCTTTCCCTCCACAAGATGATGTCATCAGAGCTTGTGCGGACTTTTGCAAGTCCTTGTCAGGAGATCCAAGTACGGCAGACGAGGCGTTTGATAGGCTTAAGCGCGAGAAAGGCACCAGAGCAGTCGATTCATTCTTCCCGAAAGGCGAGAGCAATATAGCAGCAGATGCCGTGAAACGCGAGGAGTCCAATGTTAAGATCACGAATGACCCCAAAAATAGACTGCTCGTGATCTGCGGCACATACTCGATCGGCAAAGAACGCATCTGCAAGGCGATCGCGAAGGCGCTCAACACCAAGATCTTCGCCTCGCCGTCCAAGATCAAGATCTGCTCGCAACTAGGCGACCCGGAGCTGGCGGCGCTCATGACCTCCAACCCGCGCGAGGCGCAGGTGCACATGCAGATGCTGATGGAGATCCGCGCCGAGACGCTGCAGGACTACCTGGACTCCTACAAGCCGCACTTCACGCGCATCGTCGGGTTCCGGCCCTCGGGGTGGAACTTCCGCCCTCCTACCGCCACCGCCGCCAAGAGCGCGCCCCCGGGCGCCGTCCCCATGACGGCCATCCTGCACGGCGAGGCCTGGCGGACCCGCTTTGGCACCCGCGACTTCGTCGCGCAGCGCGGGAGCACCCGCGAGGCCATGTGCTTTGGCGTGCCGTACTCGGAGCACTCGAGCTTCCGCGAGCTCGCGCTCTTCCTCATGGCCCTGCGCATCGAGAAGGTGGTCCCGACGGTCAACGTGGGGAGCGACGTCAGCCGGAAGCGCATGAAGATGTGGACCGATCGCTGGCTGGCCGAGAGGAGGAAAGGAGGGCTCGTAAAGGTGCTCGTGGAGAACGCGGAGGGCAATGCTGCTGGTGAGGAGGTGGCGGACGGTAGGGGTCGTGAGGGGCTTGGGAAGACCGTGCTCTGGGATGGGAAGAACGGGGAGGGAGGTGGGGTGTACTGGTAGGTAAGTAGGCTTGTTATCGCTACTCGCTGATGATGAATATGTCTAGAGGAGATATAAGGAGATTTGGATAGGTTACCTTTGCACTGCATGGTATTGCTCGAGTCAATCAAGCAGAAGCGAACGTGTTCGGCGCTACGTGATATTTATTTGTCTATCACTGATGCCTTGCACCGTATTATGGCTGTATCCAGCCACATGACACTACCTTCGTCGCTGAACTCGACGAGCACGCTGTGTGTGTCTGGTGCAACAGGCATTGTCCATTACCGTTATCATTCCCGATTCCATTGTATGTGTGCATACCTCTCTCATGAGAGTTGTTAATAGTCCGAGCATGGACGTCTCCCACTTGTGCCTCTTGACTGATTTCACGGTAGCGTTTCCCACCCTGATTCATACAGATCGATGTTTGCTTTTCCCGATTTGTCCATCCGCTTAGCTTGCTGTGTGTGGCCTAGAACTCGACCAGAGCTATGCCGCTTCACTTTCCCTTACCGGCCTGATTGGCGGCTTCTGCACTGGCGTTAGAAGGACTTGTTTCGAAGACCCTAGACGGTAACTGACCTCTTCTCGTGGCGTCCTCTAGTAGCGGGACGTCGACGGCGGCGGCTGGTAGGTGCACGTATCGCACGACGGAGCCGCGGATGAAGACGTTCTTAACGGAACTCTAGGCACGGTGTTAGCTTTGTTGATCTACTCGCCTACTAAGTGATTGTGGATGTGGCGGTGGATGGCCGAGGAAGGTTAAGGGGGCCAGTTAGGGGTAGGTTGGTTGGGTTATCATGGTGAGTAGTTTCAAAGCGGGGAGGGAAAGAAAGAGTGAAAGGAAGGATAGGAAATAAGTGTATCGTAGCCTGGAGTGGGCATAGGTTGTGGATTTCAGACACGTACTAGATGCGGATACTTGAGCTCCTCGACGACTTGTATGTCGTCCAGCTTGATGTTAAGGTACTGATCGACGCTCTTCAGCGTGCCACGGATTTGGATGTCATTTTTAAGCTCGACAGTTACTTCGTGGTCGATGAGGGTCTTGAAGAAGCTGCGAGTTTGGGTTTACCTGTCAGCTCTTGTTCCTCCTCCTGATTTCAAGATCGTTCAGTATACGTGGGGGTTTGACATAATTGGCATCTGGCTCGTAGAAAAAACTGCATAGTTGGGTATAGGGGCTGCAAGAACAGACTATCTCAGTTCCAGTTGGCTTGGTTGTTCGGTCCGCCGTCCTCGGGTATCTCGCGCATGACGCTTGGGGGGGCATGGAGTCCAGCTGTGACGTGGAGTCATTGTCTTGCATCCTCAACCATGATGAGAGGCGGCCAAGTCACATCAGACTGGGAGCATCATCCGTGCAGCAGGTCGTTTATCTTTCCAACAGGGAGCAACATTGGACAGCTCAGAAGCCATATCAACCCTGTTCTGGAGACCTTGCTATAAGCAGGCCAACTTCTAACCCCGAATTCCAAGGACGGGATATAAAATCGCACCATGTACTGTGTCTATCACCCCCTGGCTATCCTGGCACAGCCTATGGAGGCTTGCACGTAGGAAATGAAACATGATAAACAGACCATCGTGAGAAGGTTTCCCAGGGGTGCCAAGAAATCAATCGAATCCAAAATCGGGGAAATTCTCACCTGAAGAATAGCATCTTGAAATCGACGTCACAGAGCTAGACAAATAAGAGGCGGACGGGCAGAACTTGATGCTGAAAGCAGGCCTATGTCGTGTACTTTCACGTCGCCTCGAAACCGTTTGAATGCATGGGTATGGCCAGGCGTCAAGCAGGTAAGGTATCTGGTAGAGCGAGGTGGGCCCAGGTTCAAAGGGTGGGTTAGAGGTCACGTGTCACGTGACACGAATGCCTCTAGGCTCTAGCCTGCTCTGCTCCTGTATTTGACGTACCTACCTAACCTCTTATCACTCTGTATCAGCTGTTTATGACTTCACAGGGCGAAACTACGTATCTGGGCACATACGAGACATAAGACGAAAAAAAGGATCGCTTTACCTATGCTGGTGCCTGTCGCAGTCCAAGGCCGTTTTCATTCATGTCAAGAGGTACCTACTTATTCGGGCCTTTCCACCAGTAATGTCAAACCTCTCCCTCGTGTTGTTCGACGCGTGCTGGTCTGTCTAGCGCCATCAGGCCATTTGAATTCTAGCATCCTAATGACTCGCGCGCATACCTAAGAATAACTTCGGATGTTATTAATCTCCATGTACTGTACTAAGGTAGCCGCCCTTCCTGTTCTAATGTCCGATAGGACGATTTCTATAAGCCGGGTCATGCTCGCCAGCAAGAACGATGTTCCCGGTCTGCTCATGCACGGGCCCGGCAGGTGGAAAGGAAAGTGAAACATTTGACTGCTTCTATCCCTTCCAAGGTTGTTTTTTTATTTAGGCATGGAAAAGCTAGAGCCCAAGCTCAAGGCTCTCCACGGCAGGCCTCCCTCGGGCTGTCTAATGTGCATCCCGCAAGAGAGCGGCAGTGGCTATGAGATATAGTAATTGGTGGCATGAGACACGAGAACTTGAGATAGGTACCAGGTAAAGTGTGACAACCAATGTCATAAGCCACATGGGTGGAATCTTCACTATAGGGATGTGGCTGTATTTTTCGAAGTCGAAAGGCCGGATAGGCGGACGTTCCCCTACCATCTGAGGACTTGGAAACACAAAGAGGATTGCTAGAAGCACTAGCCCCTCCTATTACGTAGATAAATAGATGATATACAGCAGCCTCAAGGGCAGCGATTAACGGTCAGTCAGCAACGTCGACCACTGGCGGTGTCCTACCCTGCTATCACATGCCACTTCGAACAATTGTGCTTATTACCACACATATCATACGATACAGCCTTTTTTTTCTTTCTTTGGCTTACGCCCTTCCACAGGATAACAATCGGAAAACTTCATTCTGCATGGGAAAGGTAAGGGCAGAGTTGCGGTAGACAATTTACCCACTAGAGGGGCGTAGGAGTCGGTAGGGTTAGCTAGCTACTCAGATGAATACATCACACGCACTGGCAATGATCCTGCAACAGTGCCTCGGAATCCTCTCGACAATAAAATTGTATACCGCTCAACATCCATCAACATCTAGGCATATGGAGATGGCAGGTTAGCTGGACGCTAAACGAGGTGGCTGATGAAGGTCTCCCAGCCACCGTGAACTAGGTGGTATTCTAGGTCCTGGATAGTGGAGGAGCATGCTGACCAACATACGACTAATAACAAAGCATTAACGTCGATATTAGTATACATAGGTACGATATAGAACATATCAAGTCATGCGGCGTTTCTGTCCTTCCGTCCCATCTCGACAACCGAGTAAGACACATCTTCCATAGCCGGAAGAAAGAAGCAGACCCGCGGCACAGACTACACCCGAGGCTGCGGCGGTGCGGTGGAATGGCAGGTATGTCACGGGAACAAAGAGAGTTGATGCCCAAAATGAAGCCTGTCGCATATTGCTCGAGCATTGGCGACATGACTCAGCTTAAGTACGGTACCGATATCAATATGCTATGCTGTACACACAAACCGAGCATGCTGGAGTCTCTGGATAGGGCAGCGCAAGAAGAACAGCTTGGCGGGCGACAATGAGGGAAGTGGGGAGATGGTCGATGAGGTCGATGGTCGATGGTCAATTGTTGACGCTTCTTCGGTAGGCAAAGCGGAAGGGCACCGCGATCGTATTAAGGGACTCTGTCTCTCTCTCTCTCTCTCTCTCTTCCGTAGATGATGTGCGTTGCAACCGAACAAGGCGGTGATGTGACGGGTTTGAAAGTGATGCGTTGGCGGCGCTTGGGTGTTGTGGCCAAAAACCTGGTCCTGGAGTACATGGGTACCCACCAATGGACTTGGCCTGGCACAGTTTGTCCACTCAGTCACATGTACCTGGGTACTTCCGGGATGGCTCACTTTGTACCTAGGTACCGTGGAGGTATAGCAGATGGGGCTGTAGGGATTGAGGGGGTACCCTTTCCACTAGTATTGGCGTGTGACAGTACCTGGGGTACGTACCGACAGTACTTGCGACGCCAATCTGCTTTTCACGCCCCACACACCAGATTTCAGCAGGACAGCTGATTAGTCAAAAAGGCGCCCCCCATTAAAGGACCAGGCACCTCATTACCCTTTCTTAAAATTTCACTCGCTTCTGCCAATTTTTCACCAATCAATCTGCCCTCGCTCGCCTCGGTCCACCACTTGCGAAATTCCATCGAATCAGTTGCGAGTCTCTCTTCCTTCATCCAACACACGACGAGCCTCCCCCCAAGCGGCACATCTATTCGTCCTTTCCTGAAACTTAATACCCTCCCCTTGCCAAATCAGATCCAGCCATTTAGGGCAGCTTGTTGTACCCAAACCATCAATTGGAGTACGTGCGGCCTTGGTCGAAAGTCTACCAGAGCCCAGCGCAAACACCAGTGCTGTACTCTCTCCACGCCTATCGCTGTTATCATTGCGCGGTAAGTAAAGGTCCCGCCATAGCTTGCGGGCACAGCACGCGCCATCACGCCAATCGTGGGTCTCGTTGTCGCACCCGGGCGTGGTGTTGTATTGCATCGGACTATCTCATCTAATCCGATCGGAACAGACAACCCGCTCGCCACTGTCCAGAGAGGAGTCCCTCTTTTCCCGAGCTACTCATAGACAGCCAGCCAGTAACGCAGCAGTTGCACAAGGTTTGTGAGCGACAGACATATCTGTCTGTCAACCACGCGTGAGGCCTCGGCCAAAACAGGTACCACGGGCTTATTTTGACGAGAGTCTACAACAATTCAAACACCCAGCCTTATAACCCAAAGCACTGTTACCGCGTATACAACCAACTGTCATTGCTAGAATTTCAGTCAGACCCCAAGGCGCTCTCAGCGAGAAAACAGGTAATACTTTGCTCTACTGTTGTCTCCTCCCTCGTTTCTATCTCTCCCCCCACTCTCTTTTACTTATTTATTACTGCCGATGAGGGCAAGGAACCAGAGATTTTCTGTTCGCGTTATTACACCTAGTCCTCTTTTGTCGTTGACAATTCTTACCCCATATTCCTTTCGTCTCGATGCGCTGCCAGATAACCTGGGGTTGTTCTTCACAAGCTCCAACCAGTTAGCGACTTGGCGCAAAGATAGGTCTAACACCCACCCTCTTCCTATCCCGCCCAGCAAATCAACAAGCTCTTCCGCACTGTCAGTTGTTATTTGACCCTCTTGACAACGACCTCTTCAAGACCTATCATTGCTTGTAGAGTTGCATTCATTATCATCATTGGCTATATCCCCATCAGGTGATTGAGACTATCTGCGGATTCCTCTATTCATTGCCAGATCAGTCAGAGCCTCACGGTCTCTGTATCAGTGATCGTCTCTCGTTTTAAACCCCTTGATCCCATTACTTACACTCCAGTTGAGAAAATCAGAAAGTGGGTGATTGCATTCTGCCCAACCTGCGCAACCCCCCCCTCTCCCCTCTCCCGGAGTTACCACACCCCAGCTCATTGGTACCGACCCTCCCATCTCATCTACTTGACCTCTGGGTTAATTATGGTCTCTTGTCTTACATGTATAATCACGGCTTGCCCGCAAGTGCTGTACTGCCTAGGTTGACTGTATACTGCTGCGACCTACGCCAAGATGCGGTCGCAAGCTGTACGATATAGTGCCTGTACTCTATACTATTTGCCGTGCCCACTTGGACAAGGCAGAGGTGCCGTGCAACAACACTGATTGACCTAATCCTCCTCACTACCACTACTTGTTCTGTCTCGGTCATTATATGCCCTTCCATCCCCTGCTTCTCGGTAGCCCAGCTAACGTTAATTTTCATGAGACAGCCTAGGCATCCACCTGTTTGGCAACCCACAGGGCCGAATCCAAACACTCGGGAACTGGTTCGAAAAAGGTATGCACTATTCCCTACTCTTCTTCCACACCAATCGGCCTGCCACCACTTGCATTTCCCCATCTTCTCATCTGCAACGATGCATTCGCACACCACTAGGGGCCATGCCACCTCGACTTTTCGCCCACTCAGGCAATGTGACGATTGGCCGTACCCTCTTTCAAGTTGCGAACTCCTCCACCCAGGGCACCATCCACCCGTTCTTGCGGAGCTCGCATCGGGCCCTTCCCCTTTCTATCTTTCTTTGTCCCTTTTTCTCGCACACACCCTCTTGTTTGTGGTGTGGTTAGGTACTCCATTTCATATCTCAAAACTGAGCCCATGCGTTGTTCAACCTGTGGGAGAAATGTATGCCATGCGCTCCTTGCGCCAATCACCCTTGCCCAAGCCCTGAAATGTCCAGAGGTGTCCATGTTCCCCAGTTCTTCCTTGCAGCCCGACTCTTGCCCTAACCGTCAGGCCCCATTTGTCGGGCAGGGTCTGCTTCGCCTTGCGCGACGGCCGGTCCAGATGTTAGACCTCTCTAGTCGTGCTGAGCTGTTCGACAGGGTGGACCTGGCTCGTGCATATTCCGTCATGCATGCCAGCGCATCAAGTAGTAGCCTAGCACGAAAGCATCAGCACTGTCGCTCACCCCTCCACATCCCTCGCATCACCCCGAACTTCCCTCATATACTTAATATAGCGTGTCTAATGCCTCTGGTTGGACAGATCCCCACAACCAAATAGCCGTTGAGAGAGAACCTCTGGAAATCAACAGAGCAAGAGCCATTTTGCCAGGCCTGTTCGCCATTGGGACCGGAATGCTCGAGTAGCCTTGCACATTGCCGAGCACTCACGTGGTTATCCTGCATCTTATGAAGCCTGAGGATCTGAGGCACAAAGAGGTCCGCCCCGCAAAGCCATTCAACTTGCATATGCCGTAAAGGCCGGCCACCTGCGTGCACCTACCACATCACCCAGTGCCAGCGCATCCACGCATATCCAATAGATTGGGTCGCATCCAAGCCTACCTACCTCATCGCGGCTACCCAAGTGACGAAAGGCCCTCCCAACGCGTCTACCCTACCATCCAAATATCTCACTCTTTATCTCCAGGTGCCGAACAACCTAATGACGGTTGCTACAAGGCCATAAGTTATACTATTATCACTAGCGACAACCAAATTAGAAGCGGAAATTCCACAAAACCCTCTTAAATCGGAATAATCAGGGATACCGGATTCCACACACTGCAAGCTCCTTGCCGTCAGTTCGCACACCATCGCCAATAATGATGGACTACGCGCAATACCAGCAACCACCACAACCGGCGCATTCTGGTTACACAAGTTCAGGTGCTGGAAACAATATCACATCTCCTACGAGTCACAGCATACACCAACACGGTGTTCAGACCTCACCAATCCTGCCGTCGCAACATCAAACCTCGGCAGCTGGACAAGGACACAACATGTATCAAACACAGTACGGTGTGCCTCAGCAGACAATGCACTATGGGATTCAGGCCGCGGCAATGGCAGCGACAGCTGCTGCTGCTGGTGGAACGGGATACTCAGGCTATATGACATCCGATCCGAGCCTGACGCAAAGCTCGCCTAGGATGGCCTCGGGCACAAAGAAGGAACCGCGGGACCCCCGTTCACCGCAGCAAATGAACAGCGTCAATCAACTTTCTGGGCGGCGAATGAGTCAAGTCACGAGTCCAGGCGTTCCTAATGCACCGATGATGAACCACACAGGACCCCGCTCCGCGGTTGCACCTCCAATGCCACCGGGCCAGACGATGCAACAGCCGCAATCTCCGGAGATGGCAGCAGGTGTCGAAGAGTCGCCCCTCTATGTCAACGCAAAACAGTTTCACCGTATTTTAAAGCGACGAGTTGCTCGCCAGCGCTTAGAGGAGGCCCTACGCTTAACAAGTAAGGGTCGTAAGCCTTATTTACACGAGTCTCGGCATAACCATGCTATGCGACGACCCAGAGGCCCTGGCGGCCGTTTCCTTACGGCAGAAGAAGTCGCCGAGATCGAGCGTACTAAGGCTGCGGGCGACGATAAGGACGGTGCTGCCGTAGAATCTACAGGGCCTAAGACGGGTTCGAAGAGGAAATCAGAAGCAAGCTCGGCCGCACCCAATAAGAAAGCAAAGACGATTACGGAAAGCCCCGAAGACGACGACGACGAAGACGCCGAGGATGACAGCTAGTGCAACTGGCCTGGCGCTATGTCAATATTTGCTTTGTCAGCTATCACGACGTTACGACATGTTTGGTTCCTGTTTCCTATACCACACCTCGTATCTGGTTCTCCTCGGGGCGATGGGAGTCATTCGGAATGACGGAGCGTTGTTTTTATACTGCTTTTGAAAGAAACCAGCCAACGCAAGTTGGTGCTTTTTTCTCGTCCAGGGGTCCAGGTTTTCTTTTCTCTTTTTCCCCGTGGAGTTTTCAACGGCATGTCGGCAGGCGCCGGGACGTTCGTTCTCGATGATTTCCTAAATGTTCTCTTCGTCGCCCACGCGATATACTTCGCCCCTCTACTACTTGATACTCTTTAATCTCGGGTTGCATTGTGTGGAAGGAAGCCTTGTGGGCGGGTTAGTCAGGAGAAAGATTGCATGGATGAAACGTAACGAATGGAAGGATACCCCACTTCGCTTGCCAGTGTTCAAGTACTAACTTATTCAAATTTGGTCGATTTATGTCTACTATGCTGAAATGGATGGGGAGTATGCCTGTTTGGGTTCTTTACCTTGTGTTTTCGGATATCACACACGTCAGGCTAGCTGGCCTAACATGTGCCTGGATGGATGAGAGGGCGTTGAGATGCAAAATTAGCTGGGTCGAGAAACATATCTTGACTCAACTGACAACAACGGACTGTTCGATTTGGAAAAGGGGATGGCGCTATACCCGCCGGGGGGGTACGTGCCTACGTCAGGATGGATTAGACATTTCACTACGCAATCCGACACCGGATGAAGGAACAAACATATGACAATATACGAAATAGCCCCTTTACCTCTACCAAAGTTTTCACAGGCCAATCAAATGACGTGGACGTTGAACAAGTCAACTAAGCCCTTGAAGTTAATCAGGATTGATTGTAAGCTGAACTTGGGTGAAAGTGCAAAGAGTATTTAGGCCAGGATTGCTTCGTATCGGGCGTAAAATTAGACAGGCCATTTGCTTTCACTTCCAAGGTTAGACAATGCGAGGCACCTAGCAAGGCTCCTAGTAATTCACGAAACGTCACAGTCACAGTCTGCTATACCGTAAATTAGTTGACTCAATTGCTGATTACTCATGGTATCATGGTATGACGGTCGCATCTGACTACCTATATACCAACCGAAATTCATTTCTCGTCATCGTGGAGATGAGGCCGCACGCCGTAGATGGACGGCCACCATGACGAATCGAAATACCGAGGCGAAAGAGGCTGGGAGGGGATCGAACCGCCAAGATGCAGCTGCACCTTGGAAGCTCGGCGAATACCTCCCTACCTAGCTACCCAACCCCACGCGGCGTAACATCCAATAAGCTAAGGTAGGTAGGTAGGTTAGGTAGGTGGCGTTGTTGTTGGTTCATTGAGGGGGGGGTAAGGCTTGTTGACGCATACTTCGTAGGACGTGTGCATGCATCCACCTACTTTTGTGACCATGTTTCTTCCTATCTATCTATTCATCCATCTGTCCATCGGCATACCCATATTACGTACCTACCCAGTTACAGCTGTGCGTGCGTGTCATGGTTGCAAGAAGGTGAAGAGAGCAAGAGACATGCAGCGTACGACCGAAGCGACGCCGTCCCGTCGCGTCGTTCATCGCAACCGAGAGGGGGAGCGGGGGAAGGGGGAAGGGGGAAGGGGGAAGGGGGCGCACAACGTCGTTGTTCTGTTTCTCTTCTTCTGACTGCGACATGATGAAATAGGGACTTTGGTCCGAGACAGACAGGTTTTCTGTCTTGTGGCTCATCGCCCGCGCCCGCGCCCGCGCCGGTAATAGCCGTTGCGGGAAGTCCAGTCCAGGCAGCATACCTATCTAGCTAGGTACCTTAGCATGGGTGGAAACACCGGGGTGGAGGAGATGGAGGAGATGGAGGCGGAGGATGAGCGAGGACGCTGAGGAGAAAGGAGGGGCCACTTGCCTACAGAGGTATCGTATCGTATCGTCAGACGTTGGAAGCATAGTAGGTACCACCTGAGGTTGGGTACTTCGTAGTGTACGGCGGTGAGCAGCCAATTCCATCGGGCCATGGCCAAGGACTAAGGACCTCCGCCTGCTAATATAGGCATACCTAAAGTGCCCACTGTATCGTTGGGATGAGGTAGGAGCCATCTAACCTACCAAAGTCGAGCTTGTTGCACCCAGGTTACTTACCTCGAAGAAGTAGGGACCTACTTCTCCTTCCAAGGCACTTGAGGTAACCCGAAGGTCAGTTGGTACCTCTACCGTAGGTACTGATGAAGGCAGCAAGCGACGGGAAAAGTCGGTGTACCTAACCATACCTACGGAATTAGTTAGAGTATCTTGCAGCAGCCAGCCGACGGGTGCCTACATGCGCAGCCTACATTAGGGACTTACTTACACTACCACTCTCACCTAAGAAGTAAGTAGGTACGTACATCTCTGAGGTACTGATCCTACCTCGCATAGGTGGTATGATGTAAGGTAGGTAGGTACATGTATGTTAGTAGGTTCACGACGTCTCCCCGCTCGTTCGTGTGTCGACATTCCGCTTACATCTTGTCCCTTAATTTTCGTCTTCCTCACCTCCCCCCATCTCTCATCTCTCATCTCTCATCTTCTTCCGGTTTGGAAGGGCCAGAGAGTAAACGAAGAAAATAAAGGCAAGGTAGCTTAACTAGAATGCATGATAAGCGGTGAAGGGCGGCCCGGCAGACGTCGGTCGGTGCACCCCGTCCGCCCCAGCACTTCCGCTTCCGAGGTCTGCGTCCAAAGATGGGACGAACCAAACCCACCCGCTACTTCGACGGCGCGGGCGGTGCATGAGATCGGTAGGTAGGTAGATGGGTACTTTCGCACAGGTCTGTCGTCGTCTCGTCCCGGCCAGTGGCTGAGAGGAAGCCGACTAGTGATGCAAGCGAGGCACCGCCCTTTGCTTCAATCCGGGCACGAATCAGGGCTCCGGCTGATGACAGCAACGACGCCCGAGATGAAAGCCCGATGGGTCAAGTGACGACCGCCTCTTCTGTCGACTCGATAAACCGATCATGCCCATGCGAAACTCACTCGACGAGCCCTGTTTCTCTGTTATGCTGTTCCGTTCCTCTCCGTCCCTGTATCCATATTTCCCTGTCGCCTCCTGGGTAGGTATCTGAAGGCCAGTCATATTTCGAGAATCGAAGGTCCACTCGTGCCATCACCGGCGATGCCAGAGCTATGCTCAATTTATTCTTATTATTATTGCCTAGACCTACGACGTCGGAACTAAGCCGACGCAAGCTATCTAAGTAGGTACCTAACCCAGAGAACACCAACCAACCCAATCAGCTGGTTTTAAGCCTCAAATAAAATATTCACCTTCGTCTGGGCTCATTTTCGACATCGGGTTAACCCCCTAGGACCAATCATTATTCTTGCCCATCACCTTTTTTATCCTCCCATCCCGTCGGGTTCTCCACCTCATCCCAGCAGGCCACGAGAGCTCGCGGGCGAATCAGAACCGACAGACGCCTCTCTGCCGTCTGATTCGGCCTTTCCTTCGTGACGGATCTCACTAGATACGCCCACTATAATCGCGCTTAATGCCACGCTTGTCTCGCGTTCCTGGCACCTCCCCGCCATCTTGTCTCTTGGAGGGTCAGATGACTTTCCGACTGGACTGATGTGCTTTCGATAGTGGGAGACTGGAGTGCATGTCAGAGACGGGGCACAAGTCCTGCCATGCCCATAGGCGCGATGACATCTTTCGTCGTGACGCCCGAGTAAGATCCCTGGATTGTTGTGAATTGCCTAATCACGCGTTGCTGGGCATACTACTCTAATTACCGACGTCCGCCCATTTTAACTAGGTATTATCATCAAAGCTCAGCCTAATCGAGAACCTTCAGCTCCTAAGTATCATTCTCGGCGCGATTCCGATTGGGGGGGATCGAGCCTCACCGTTCACGTACTCTACATCTCATTGGGTACTTTGTTGCTTCATTCATCTTCATTGAAAACCGCCCCCAGTATGTTACATGGTGTCGTGATAGCAATACAACTTGATACGACGCTGCGGCTTACGTAGAGAGGTGGTTAGATATAAAGGCCATTTCGGCCCCATCCCGGAGATGAGGACCTGCAAGTCACAATTGCAATTACTGATACTTCGTATTGCTATAGCCTATCTGCTATGTTGTCCATGTGTCTATAGCACGGTACACTGCAACCCCCAACTACGCACTCAGCAGAGTTGGAGCTACACATCAGTGCAAGGGTTTCAAATAGAGCATACTTACATGGGCAGTCCGGGCTCGTGGGCTACGCAGGTGATAATTAGAGCCAGCCAGCAAGATAGCACAGCGTTTCATCGTGTACGCGGTCAAAAGATAGCGTCGAAAGGTCCGCTTCGACCCAAACCGGACGTCACAGTAAAAACGACGCGCCGTTACTGTGTTCTACGGTGACCGTTACAACTCCTATATCCGCAACGCCGGATGCCGGACGGAAGAGAATACCGCGCTGGGGACTTCATGGCTCACCCTCGACTAACTATCTGCTGCTTTTTCTCCTGGGCTCCTCTTAGAAGCGATGTGCGTGGTGATACCGCATTTGGTGATGTAGATGTGGACGCTAATTAGTTGTTTGTCGCTGAGACACACGCTGCCGGCCCTCTCGTTCTTAATCTCGCCTTTTGTTGGCACGAGGTTGAAATCGGAAAGCATAATCCAGTAGATGTAAATAATTAGGTTGTCCTTTTCACCAGTTGATCGTTCATTTCCACCTGCTTATGCTTTTTGAGTAAGGAGGCAACATGAGCAGGTGAAACTCGCTGCTGATTGCTAGATAATTACATGAATGTCACTCCTTTTGGTCCTTCTTATATTTTATTTTTGGAAATTTTACCCGGTTCAGACGGACACGCAAAAGGCATCCACGTACGTGACACGTAATTATAGATACCAGTATCTGTCTTTAACAGTCGAATGCAAGATAGCAACGTTAAGAAGGTAGAGGGTCAGAATAATTACAACATTATTAGGACTTATAATATAGCTCCCTTCATAATTCAAGCTCGCCTTACCTTGTTATTATATCTGACATTGGATCGTTATATTTCCAACGATGCCATATCCTTAATTCATGAAAATGCGACCTACAACAAGGAGTGGCAATCGGGTTGTATATCATGAAACCATGCGCCTATCGATTCACCATTAGCTAATTATCACGGGCAACAAGACCTTGAATGTTCTCAAGTGTCATGGAGACTCAATGGAACAGTCCAGACTCCAGGCATCTGAAACATTTGGCGCTGCTGCACATACTGATTAACGTTGTACAGCAAGGTAGATGGAACGTGACTTCTGATATGGCGTGGCTTGATTGACGTAAGACTGTGATGTCGGTTTTGATAATAGTGCGTGACACGGGGTTTTATTATTTGAGAACTGTCATCCCCTGGCTGCTACCTAGTTGTAAGGGCAGTAAGACGTAGTCATTTGCACGACGAATCCAGACTAATTACTTGCACATTCAGGGTTGAACTAGTCTATACTAGACGAATGGCTAGATATAGGAACCTGTAATATATTTGAATACCTCTAACTGTTCTATCCGCGAGAAGGGAATTTCCCGCCATTGCGTGTCTCGAGGCAATAGGTTTGGCGTAATTATTGACGGCAAATATCTCCTGGAGATAGTGAGCTTTGCCGCTGGCAACTGTAAAACGCTCTGGTCATTGTGACCCGGCAGTGCACATGCCTGGTTGACTTCGTGTTTGAATTAATTACTTGAAGCTTGGTGAGTAATAATCTGATTACGCTAGTATACTACTTCGCCGCATCACATATTAATGCTAATATACAATTGATCAACAGTTAAGTATTATCCCTCATCAGCTAGAAAAGACTAGGAATCCCGATATCATATATCCCACCATCATGTATTTGGCCGAAATATCTATAGTACTCGTCGTCCACCCAGAGCGAATGCTCCAAGCAGACCGGAGAGCAACTCGATTGGTCATTACGATGAAGTGTGAATTGATGGATAGACGGCATGATCAAGAAAGATAGAGCTCGGAGTTCCTAGGAACCGGTCTCTAATTATGCTTGCTTAATTCGCTAAATGAACGGGATAATCAAGCCGGAAACCAAAGCGGATAATCCCCAAATTTTCAGATTCCGTGATTGCTCCCGCCGTGTCTCCGGAACAATTGTCTCTAGGCGACGCAACCCCTTTGGGCTTTCTCTATTGCGACCTAAAGCTTGTCTTAGAGTGTGAAGAAGATCTTTATCACTATGGCATGAGGACTGCCTTAGGTGCTCTCGCGACGGGAAGGGCACCTACGATGCCAAAGCACAGCCTACCGAACAGATGCCTCATCTTGCATCACGTGCGCGTTAACTGACCACAATCGTTATTGTAGAGCGAGAAAGATCTGGCTGTCACCTCAAGCGCGTATTAGTCTGCATATTCGTCTACCCTAGCAAGGTGCAAATAAGCAAGATCCGACTGGATTCATAGACCTCAAAATAGATTCAGCAACACGCTCTAGCTTCAGTTACTGAGTAGGTAGGTTGGTGAACATCCCCTACTAATTACATAGCCCATCAACGTCGAGAAGAAACGCCAACACATATCGCATAGCCTAGCCAGAGGTTCGTGCAGTCTGCCCCGATGGCCGGGTTCCACTGGTAGAGCTGCTGCAAGGTGATGCCGAACTGGGCTTCGATCTTGTCGCAGCCGTCGCCGCTTTGCACCGTATAGTACTTGTTGCAGTTGGGCGCTGTGCCCGTCTGGGTCGGTGCTGCCGGGCCACCTCTGCCGCCGCTCGTGGTATCCGAGGGTGCGCTGACACAGTACGCATAGCTACTCACCATGTGTTAGTGAATGGCCGTGACAGTATTGTGAAGATAGAGATAAGGACTGGGGGGGGGATGAACTAGCCTTACCCTAACCATAAGTTCTCACAGTTCGACCCGACTAAGATTCAAACAAGTGTCAGCTTTGCGCAGGTCTCAACTGCATTGAGCCTTTCCCCTCTCTTCTGATCAAGGGATACTTGCTGCTTGGATTCCATTTATAGAAGTCCGCAAAGGAGATGGCGAACATGCCCTCGATGAGATGACGCGGATTACGACTCCCGTTCCGATAGGATTGGGGGGTGTCTAGAACTGTGATCGAGAATATAATCGTTTTCATGATTGTTTGCATATTTCGGTCCCGTCAGGCTGCTCCGAGCCTATAGTATAATGTATTTAGCGTCGTATTCCGGTATTATAATCTTGCCATCGCGTTCCACTGAATGCTTTACGATCGAGAAATTGCATGATCACAAGGAAGTAGATGCTCGTGCACATCCAGCCTGCTCCTCGGTCGGCACCGTCCATTCTCAAGCCCTTCTCGCAGAGTGGGAATAGGGGTTGAGGGTTTGTGCTGCGCAGGACGACTTACCACTCTTCTCCCTATCCGAACACGTATAATATCTGTCCTTGATGTCATATGTCGATGGGATATTCATTACTAATTGGCTAAAAAGATTTCTTATCCCTCATTCGACTTCTATGCAATAAATTGCCTCAAAGCTTCTTGGTTCAGAGCGATTCTTTAAGGGATATGCCTCAAGGAAGCTATTCGAGAATGGGCCCCCGACCCTATAGTCTTTTGGCCGTAGTTGCGGCGTTCTTACTTTTCGCCTTCAATTGTTACAATAATAGGCCAGCATCCAGTGTGGTTATAGCTCGCGCTACGGGCGATTCTGGCCTCGCAGATGGCTCTCGCCTTAATTCCAATGGCAGTCTGACACGAAGAGAAGATTATACGTGCAGTGCCAGCGCGCCCTGCTCCAACGGTGCATGTTGTGGAGCATCTGGTTTCTGTGGTTATGGCCCGACGTATTGCGGCGATGGGTGTGTTAGTCAATGCGATGCCACCGCTGAATGCGGACAGTTTGCCTCTGATCCTGGGAGGAAGTGCCCCTTGAACGTCTGCTGCTCGCAATACGGTAAATGCATTGATGAAAAGCAAGAGTAGACTTCAGCGTACCGTGAGGCTGATCTTTGATCATTAGGTTTCTGTGGAACAACAGAACTGTTCTGCGATGACAAGTGCCAGAGTAACTGCGTTCAGCATCCATCTCCGCCGGCTGGACGTAGTGGCAAAGTCTTCGACAAGGTCGTTGGGTATTACGAGTCCTGGAGCAATGGCAAAGCATGCCATAATATAGGCCCGACAGATTTGCCCTTGGATGCGCTCACACATGTCAACTACGCCTTTGCGTACATTGATCCGACGACATATCAGATAGTGACTATGGACTCGGTAACGCCCAATAGTCTGTTCGACGACCTGACAACACTGAAAGCCATCAAGCCAGACCTTGAGGTATGGGTGAGCATCGGTGGATGGACGTTCTCGGACAATAACACCGCCACTCAGCCTGTCTTCGGCGACATCGCAGCAGACACCAGTAAACGCCAGAAGTTCGCGAACAATTTAGTCCACTTCATGCAGCAGCATGGGTTCGACGGAGTGGATCTCGACTGGGAATACCCAGGAGCGCCAGATAGGGGTGGGAAGAAAGAGGATACTGCCAACTATGTGCAACTTCTCAAGGCGCTGAGGTCTACATTTGACGGCTCAGGAGGTATATGTGGCTCGATAGTCCATCTTGCTTTCAGTCCAGGCTGACTCGTACTTCGACAGGCAAATATGGCATTACTTTCACTGCACCAAGTTCGTTCTGGTATTTGCGCTGGTTCGATCTTCCCAATATGCTCAAGTACTCTGACTGGATCAACTTCATGACGTACGATCTCCATGGGGTCTGGGACTCTGATAACCCAATCGGCAGCATCGTTCAGGGCCATACCAATTTGACTGAGATCAAGCTTGCCACCGAGCTGCTTTGGCGCGTCGATATTCCTCCTAGCAAAGTCGTGCTAGGCTTCGGCTTTTATGGTCGATCTTTCACGCTGGCCGATCCTAGCTGTTCAAAGCCTGGATGCCCTTTCAATAGTGCTTCAAAACCTGGTAAGTCCGCCGAAGGCCTTCCCTACCATGCGAAGTCCATCGCCGATGGTGACGGCCTGCATGCCCCTTTATCGGCGGTTCGGCGATAAGGCAGGCTCACTTCTATCGCCCCTTTTTGTACATATTCAGGCGACAGCCGTGTACTATGAAGTGAGCAATAGCTCACGATCAGAGAGGTGGGGGCAGTCTGGGCTGTTCACACCCGGCTTTGGCTACTTGAAGAATCTAAGGCACTGGCTAATCTTCGTCCCAGGTCCCTGCACCGCAACCGGAGGTTATCTCGGTTTCTATGAAATACAACAAGTCCTGAAAAGTGGCGCAAAGGCTGTCCATGATTCCGATGCTGCTGTAAAATATCTCGTCTTTGATGAGAATCAGTGGATTTCGTATGATGACTCAGTAACATTCAAGCAAAAGACCGACTGGGCGAACGGGGTGGGATTGGGTGGTTCGATGATCTGGGACTCCGACTTGGATGACGACAGCTACTCGGCCCATTCTGCAATGTTGGGGAGGAAGATCAATCCGACTAGTTCGCTTCAAGATACCACAGATCTACTGCATCAAGCGCAGCAGCTGTCCTTGACCGAAAGCATCAAGGGACAAATTGGCGAGGGTTGCAAGAAGTATGATGGAAGTTGTAAAGATCTCAATGACAATAAGGCTCTGGCGGACGCTTGCGGTTCTGGCTTCACCGTCGTAGGCTGGGACGACGCGGGCTGCGGCAAGAAGAACCATCATTACGGCAAGCCAGTATGTTGCCCTACCCTCGGCGCCCCGACGAGCTGTAAATGGAGAGGTGACGATACCGGCGGCATAGGCGGTGATTGCAGCGCGGCGTGCCACGAAGGTGAGGTTAATGTGGGCGGTATAACATCTTCATGGGGCGGAGGTTTCACCAATGATGGCAATACCAACAAATGCAGGAGGGGCAAGAAGGCCTTCTGCTGCGTGGCTCCCGACTATGTAGCCATTACCAAGACATGCTCGCTGACCTCCTGCAACAGCAAATGCTCATCTGGTAGCACGGAAATGTTCAAGTACTACGACGACTGCTGGTTCGGCCGTTACAAGACATATTGCTGTCCCGACCCAGCGCCTGTGAGTGGGTGTCATTGGGTTGGCGATGGTGGTGACTGTACAAACGTTCATTGCCCAAAGGATGAGATTGAGCTTGCTCGGGATGCCTATGGCGACCCCGATACTGACAGTTGGGCATGCTCCTGGGGCCGGGACAAGGCAGCGTGTTGTAAGATTGATCAAGTTCAGAGCGAGCCAGCCACATGTTCGTCAGATATGTGTCAAGTGATCCCGGGATATTGCCCTCCCATCGACTATGGTGACGATGACGATGATGGTGAGAGGGCCGACGATTTGTCGAGGCGTGATGATTCAAGCAACACTTATCAAACCACGGTCAAACGAGGCGGTTCGCAGGAATATACTCCGCCCCCTGGAGGACCAGTGGTCACGGTAAAGGCGCTGGGTTATCCAGGGCCGAAGAAGCTTTACACTACGCGTCTCGCCACGCAGGCCATTCCATTCGCATTCAAACTGATCCAGCATTATTGCCTCGGACCAGCACTTAACGTCGTAAATGTTCCCATCCCAACTCCCGCTTCATTCATTTGGGAGGGGCTGGAGTCTGAGCATGTGCTTGATGTGAGTCGCCTATCGCTCTGTGCGGTACTTGTGTTACTGCTTTATCTAAGTATCGTTACTGATCCATTTATGACAGCGACAAGTCATCGCTAAAAGCTTCGTTGTGTCGATGTTTACTGGCATTTTGCCTTCGGGCAATCGTGCGCGTCTAAGGACTATTGGCCAGTCTTTCTTCGATAAATGGCACACACACAACAGCGTATTGGGCGGGCTTGCTCGCATCGGCTCGCCGTATGGACCACGTCCCGACACCATCAACGGTCGTATCATGGCCTGTTTGGGTGCTAATGGCTACCGAGAACCATTCAGTCTCCTCCAAAAGTCGGTCAATATTGCCAAAGGAAAATTGTTCAGTCTAAAGCAAGCTCCTGTCAGTCTGGCTGTTATTCAGAACTTGGCTGAAGACGCCGTGAGGCTTGATACCGATGCAGCGGCAGACAAGCTGTTCTCGTCGATCAGAACGGTAAGTAATCCGGAAACTTACTCGGAAGTTGCGTAAGAACTACTCTCTACAGTGCTGTAATTTATTCGTATGAAGGACATAACTGACAGACATGCAATGCACTACAGGGATTCTCCGTTTTTGAATATCTGAACACGCCCAGAGTCTCGGCACGGTGGGTCGCTGTCAACGCGCAAATGCGCATACAGATTGGCTACATTGAGCAGGCCACAGGCATTTACAACCTGGTGCAATGGTGGGATGCTTGGTTTGCCGACTTCTCTGATACCGTCGGCGCGAATGGGCAGAAGTGGGCGATGGACGCCATTCGCATCGCTGCGCAGACGCTCTATGATGCTAACAAGGCCGCAGTGGACGCGGGCAGACCGGTAGCAGCGACCACGGCCCTGCTTACGGCGCAGCTAGGCGTCTTCGCTGGCAACATCAGGAAGATGACTGCGCCGACGCTGCCGCAGATCCCGTTGCTTCCACCGCCTGGAGGGGCTAAGAGGGACGTTGTTGATGGCGAGCCTTGGTTGATGACTGATATGGAGGAGATTTTACCGAGGCTCGAAGTGGATGAAGAGGTGTGGGAGAGGTCAATGAGTGGCATGGAAATCCTGGGTTAGGTGATCGGGAGTCAACGGGCAATGAATGTATCAGACATCAGAGACATCAGACTCAACCAGCTCGATTGCACTGCATACATGATTATACAGTCTGTAGCCAAGCAATTGAATGTAGTATTGATGTTGTAGAGGGAAGAAGTTGAGTACAAGGAATCCACTGTAAGGGGTACATGTAGTCTCATACACTACCTAGCTGATTGGCCGGCACCAGTTGGAGACAGGCCCGGCAAATTGGAAATGGGGCTTCCCGGCCGCTAGACCTACTTAAGACAACCTTCTCATCCGCCATAGCTCCCGAGGTGGGGTCCCCCCCTTAACTTTCTGCATGAAGGTAAAAGGCCCCGTAGGTTACCAGTTACGTGATGCGAAGCGTCGCCGCCATCGGCGCCGTCCGCAGCTACGTCTTTGCTCCTCTACGCCGGGAACGCCCTCCATCCACCGTAATTCGAGGCTTGGCCTCATCGGGCCCTTTTGCCCAAGGCCGCTCGCCAGGATTTTCCCGTGCGGATCGACGGCTACACACACTCGCCATTATTCATCCTAACACGAATCACGTGTCGAGGATGGCCATGGATAACCTGCGCCAGCTTGAAGCCCTCATAAGCCGCCTGGATCAAGAGCGCGCAGCCCTCCAGCAGCCTGTCAGCGTTTCTCTTCGCACGCCCAACACCATCTCGACCGACTTCAACGCCGCCGACAAGATTGAGAGGGATCTCCGTGCCGACGGCCATCGTACTTGGGGTTTCGTCGTGTATCGCTGCACATATTCCAGCGACCCGGTATGGGAATCATGCCTGCAGCGCATCAATGCGTCTGTCCAGAAGGCCATGGACCTGTATAATGGGCGCGATCTGCTCCAGGAGGGCTGCTTCAAGCTCACTGTGATTACTGATGCGGCCATGTTTGATGGGGCCAACACACAGGCTGTGCGTCAGCACTTCAGGGGCTGGCGCGCGCGCATGCTCCACGAAGAGCAGGGTTCGCAAGAGGATATCCAAAGTCGACGTCAGGAAGCCTCGCCACAGGATTGGGGGTTGCCGGTGCGGTATGGGTTCTGTATTCAAATTGACGAGGCCTCCATGCGGAGCATCACCTCGGACGAAGGCGAGCGCTGGGTCAACCTGATCAAGGGCGACTGGGAACCACGAGATGCTGCAATACGACAGCACAAGGCCGACCCAGGAAAAGCGATGGAGAGCCTGGGCGAGCACGAAGATAACGAGGGCAAGTCATTTGATGTTGAGAACGACGAAGAATTCCCGGCTATTGAAGGATGCACCGAAGAAGACGTTGGGTGGATGAAGGTGCAACTAGTCGGCTTCATGCCGGATTTCTACGCCAATTTGAGAGATCCGAATCTTTGGCATGTTCAATATATCAGGCCACCGGATATTGCGACGGCATAGATGGGCCATAGCGAACCGTCCCTGAAGCGAATTGCTCTTTATAGCGAACCGAACTCGGATACGCAATCGCGCAGTGTTACCGACACATTGAAGAGTATATTATTATCTCTCGAGCCATCCTCCAACCGATGGCTGAGCACCTTTTGGAAGCATCTGCCTCAATACATACCAAGGCCTGCCAATACCTGCATTTAGTAACGGCTGTGTGGGGGGGCATTTCAGAAGCGAACAGATATCCAACATCACAAGCGCTATGGTGGAGCCCAAGATGTACCTCCAGCAGCCGAGACTGAGATGGCAAGGGTACGGCGGGTTCTCAAGGGTTATTACATGTGGGATATCTTCAACCGCGATGGGAGTGACATGTTCTGGAAGAACATTCCAAACAGCGTCGCTGGACCGTAGATCCACGTTCTACTGTGTGAGTAACAGGCTCACAATCTTGTCGTGGCCATTGCTTGAAGCTCGGGTACGAGGCGTTGAACCATTCTTATTTGCCAGTGTCAGATCCGCCCCCCTTTCAAGAAGGAGCTTGACAACTTCAATATGGCCACTGTCTGAAGCTGACTTCAGCGGTGTCGATCCATCCTTGCCTGCCACAGTCAAAGCGGCTTCCTTTTCGAGAATAAGCTTGACGATATCGATGTGGCTATTGCTTAAACTTCGAATGAGGGGTGAGCTCTAACGGAGAATAGGAAAGAATTCGTAGAACAAGCGTAGGTAACGATCGTGGGTGTATCAAGGATAGATTACAGCCGACTATTCTAAGATTCCAACAATAAGATTTTGAGTGGGAAAAGTGCCTGAACGATATTCAGGCAGTTCTTGAGCAGAGCTTCGGACTGTTCGCAGATAATTGGTTAGTTGATCCTGACCTTTTTCAAAAGTTCCACGACACTCGACTTTCACCTTGTGGCCCTTATTCCTTGGTTCACTGTATTATCGTACCTGCGCCGCGTAGTCAGGAGCAACATGACGTGGCATATTAATACTAAGGTTATTGAATCAAGAATAGCGATATTAGCTCATACTGATTATTCTGATACTGAGCATCCGGCGCAAGGATGGACGGAGTATCAATTACTAGGGCCGCGCAACACGAAACAGCATAGCTGGCGGCTACGAAGGATAGCCCCTCGTCGAGAATCCGAATTTGGATCGGTCTACGTTCACGAGGAAACAAAAATAACAGGACGGAGCTGGCCCTTAGGGTAAGACGGGTTGCAATCTTCATAATAAATCGCGGGGCCAGCTAGCTACGCTAAGTAGGGACGTCAATTGAATACCTTCTAATTATAAGAGTTTTGTAATTAGTGCCGCAGTGATAAACGTTGAGCAGATATTGGCTTGTGGCAACGCCGGCCCGGAGGACGCAGTAGCTAGCGTCCAAAAGCATTAGTATTTCGTGGGTGCATTTTAACAGTGAGGAGCGGTGGTATGGAGTGAAGGAATTGGGTGACCATATCGTGTCCCAGTGCAGGATTTCCTGCTGCTCAGTTGCCGGAGAGCTTGTTGCCGAAGGCATTTGTTGCCGGCCCAGGGCAGAGCAGACCGTGTAGTCAGCCCTTGTCATGGTTATCTCAACATCGGTGTCTAGAAAACCGCATTTAGAACAAGAGATAGCATGCCTCACGCTATGTTGGAGTGGCGAAGCAATGGGCAGATTCTAGAATGGTGGCATTAGCTTCTACTCGACGAGGGAAAATGCGCATTGAGTAAAGGAATGTTCCGCTTTTGGCATTTGAAGGAAGACATGAACCGCTTGTCTTCTCGGTCTCGAGGTGACTCCCAGGAACTAAAGAGCAATCTGACGGTAAAACTTGTGTGTGCTGTGCTATCCTAGACGTTGCAAGAACTGGATTTGCCTCGACCCGCCGCAGAAGGCAAAACCGTTAATATCTCAATGATAGTATTGTAGGCTAGGTACGCCGTATCTAGCGATCCTTGGCAAAATATTGTAATGAACATGTCATGTTTATATTTATTCACAGTAGCCGCCACTGAGCAGCGTAGAGTCGGTCAATCCATGTCTCGACAGCCCCGGAAGCTGGGCTGTAGCCCTAAGGCAAGGGTGCTACCGTTGACGTGGAGTAGCTGTCTTGGACGAGCTCGTCCATCGGTAATTGGTTATAAGGGCCGCCCGTGGCTCTGGGTTGTCTTGGCGGCGTTATTGCGCTTAGCACACTTGTCATGAACAGATGAGGTTGCGACCAATGGGGGATGTGTACTCGAAAGGAAGCAGGGCAAAGCTAAAGCTGGTCGGCAACGGCATTTGCCACAAGTCGGATCATGTCATTATGTTATTTAGGGTACTATGCTACTAGATAGTTAAACTAGATAGTTAACCAGCGCACGACTATGGCCGCGAACAAGGCGCTGTCCCCTACAAACAAGCGCTTCGTCTTGACTTCTAAGCGCGGAAGGGGAATATGTATACTAGCTGAGGTCGTGAGAGCGGTTCTAATTTGACCAGTGAAGGCTCGAAAGCGCTTCACTAGCCTGGCGGCTCCGTTACCCCGACAATTGGCAGAGCTTCGACGCGGAAACAGAACCACATGGCGCCTAGGATGAAGATGGGGAGGCATAGAAACGGGGAAACGCTCACGTCTATATCGTTACTCAACAATATAGCCAGCCTAGTTGAGACACCCTCTATAGGCGATGCCATGTGTCGCAGGCGCGCGCTGAAGTCTCATACAGAGGTCGATTATTGGGCAAACAGGGCTTGACCAACGAAAAGTCGGAATCAGTCGTAGGCAAGGTTATTATGGCGTGTGGCGCGCGCTCTGATCAAGGAGGTTCCCACCACCTACAACGGGCCAACGATAGGGCTGTTCAAGATCAACAAAGATAGATACAACGCAAGGCAGGTTTGGTCAGCCGCGCGCTGATTGCTGGATGAAGCAGACGGGCGAGAATAGTCACGATATCCTGACTGTCGTTGTTTATTTTGATTCTCGGCGTGGATTGAGGAGAGAGCATAAATGGCATTACGCACCCCATCATAATAATAGCTTGCTTTCAAGTTCAGTCAGCTCAGATCTGAGATCATCACGCAGCGAGCTATCGGTCGACATCCCCAGAGTCGCATTTCGAACAGGACACGCGGTGCGGGACGGCCCTTTTACTCACCAACCTCGACTCCTTGCAACCCCAGTCCACTACCGAGATTTCCACTGTATTCTTCTCCGTTATCAAACAACCGGTTACCCCCCCACACACACATCCAAACTTCAAAGCACACGTCCAAGTACACATGAGCACTTTGAGTCGCACACCTTTCTTGCCAAAGACACCAATCACCTTCCACTCTTGAACACGTACATCTCGAGCTGTCCGTCACCAGATCGTATTATATGCAGCCTTCAGAAGCTCAACCAACACAGGGTTGCCATTGATATTTTACGCCGTCGATATTTTACCACCGATACCATAGTATTCATCGTCCCGTCCCGTCCCAATCATTCGGGGAGTGGGAGAGAAAGACAGACGTAAGTACATCTCGCAGAAATGCTAGAGTCTCTTGTCAAGTGTGATCGGTAGTGTTATTGGACGGGGTTTGGCGTTGCTGCTGTTGTTGTTGCTGTTGTTTGAACGAGCGATGGAGTAATTTGAGTGGTGGACGTGGATGGGCGGCTGCTAATAATAGACTAGGAATAGTGCCGGCGCTTAATTCCCTGGACTTCGCACACCAAGTACGAAGTACTCCGTACCTTTGGATACTTTCGCATCGCTAGACCGCTGGACCCTAGTACGGCCCCCGGTGCAACCCCACGAACCCTCCAGGGCAGGGGACAGGGGAGAGCTCCCGACAAACACAGTACCGTAATTTGGTGCCTGGTACACTTCTTGTACCCTTCTCAGGTGCCACAGTCCTACTACACATACTTTTAGGCCTATAGTAAGTTATAACCTTCCCTTGCCTAAGTAGGTACCTCAAAGTTGTCTCATTTTAACTACATCCTATCCTTATCTGGTAAGTTAAACGTAGCTAACCATTATAGTCTTAAGGCCTTTTTAGTTGTTCCACTTGTTGCTGACGATTCTTCTTCGTCCTCTCCTTCCAAGCTCAGTCAGGGTCTATCCAGACTCAGGCCTGCTTCAGGAGGGTGAACCTGAGAATCCTTCTCTGTTTCATGTAAGCCCACTATATATGATCCCCGGACCAAAAAAGAACACATGAAGATTGGGACAACGGGCTAAAACAAGTCTCAGCTCCAACTGGATGAGAGTTATACTCTCGTCATTATCTTTCTCTCAGTTCTCTCGTCCTCTCGTCCTCTCGTCCTCTCGTCCTCTCATATCAGCAATAAGACCTCTCTCACTGCCGCCCTGACAGCCAATCCCGTGCCTTACCACCCAAAACATCCGCCAATACCTACACGCCTTCTCTCGTGAGGGTGCGGCGGCAGTAGCAGTAGCAGCAGCAGCAGCAGCAGCAGTAGCAGCAGCAGTGGCAGCAGTGGCACATCGCCTGGCTCGCTATTGGCTACAGATCACTAATACAGCGACAACTTGCCGCCATCATCCACTCGAATTGTGGCCTCGCTCGCGCCGACTGGTCCTCGAGACGCTCCACCGCCAAAAGCATACCAGCGCCATACCAGTCACTGTCAAGTGCCTGCCTAGTACTCAACTACTGGACTGCCTGGTATACTAGTGCAGCAGATCCATCCCATCCCTCCCCTGTCCCTGTCCCTGTCCCTATCGCCAAGACATATAGTATTATATGATACTGTATAATACTGTATAGTATACCTACAGCACCTATACCGTTCACATACAGTACGCTGTACCACGGTTGGCTGCTGAGGCATTGCCTGTTGCCGCACTCACTTTATACTGTATATCAACTTCTCAGAGCCATCTCATTCGTGCCGGACCCTGGCTGGTCTCGAGGCCACACCCGCTCATTCACCCGCCCATCCACCCATCCCTCTGGATTCCGTCACATTTCCCTGTTTGTTTGGCGCCGCCGGTTTCGTTTCGGTTTGTCCTTGCGCCCACTCCCAGGCCGTTTGACCATCGACACCCCGGTCCACCCCCTGGCCTGCAACCCCCGGGCCTGCCATCATCACATACACTAGATATACCTACACTACTTAGGTAGAGCATTGTTGTTGTTATAACCTCTGCCCTCCCACTCAACTCGCTTACGCACCTTCTCGTGAACTGCCGGCTTTTCGCATTCCTACGGCGACGTCTGTGTCCAACTTGTCGGCATTTTAACGATCTTGTATCTGGTCAAACCTGGGAAGTCATTCACTTGACTTGAGGAAGAATACCCGAGAGGACCTAGCTCCCAACGACAGGATTACCGTCTAAGCCGCCGTTCAACAATATTATAGGACGAGCAACGCCATCATGCCTTCAGCAACCAAACCGAAGCTCCCGCAGTTGACGACGCCCGTCACCGCGACCTTTCCGTCTGAGCTTTCCGCTCTCTCGGCGTCGGCCAGGACGCCTCTCTCAGCAGTACCAGCTTTCATCAAGGAGGAATTCCCTGGCAGCGCAAGGACGCCCATCAGCCCGCCTACAGCCTACATGGACTTCCTCAAGGCCATGTCAGTTCAGTCGCCTGTCGTTCCGGCCAAGAGATCAGCATCAGGCAGTTCTTCGCCAGTGGAAGACTCAGCGCAGGACTCGGCACCATCTACGGCAAGCAGCGAGCAGACTGACTGCTCATGTAAGTGTGGTAGCCACAGGTCGCCTGCGGCTATCCCCGTAAGCCCGTACGCAAATCAGCCCATGTCCGCGCCACCTATGAGCGTAACCTCTTTCCCAAGTTTGAAAGTTCCGCCCTCTCCGGCTATGTCCACGATGGATTCACCCTTGAGCGCCACAATACGATCACCGTTCAGCGCGCGGTCAACACGGTCACCGTTTGACTGGGAAGCAGCACTGAAGTCCCGCTACTCCCAGGACTGCAGAGCGCACAAGCCAACAACGAAGAGTGTACGGCATATTCGGGAAGTCGTCACCCGGACAGTCACTTACATACCTCGAATGAACCCAGCACCCAAGGGCAAGCGGAGGAAAACGCACTCGAACTGCCAGAAGTTGACAGCGGTGGCAGCTGCGGCAGCAACGGCAGCGGAGATACCGCCTGCGGCTACGTCTGCTTCATCTTAAAAGAAGGCGACGCGCCCATAAGGGCAGCAAGCAACAAAAAAAACCATTTCAACTACGTCAACCCCACAGGCTCTAGCGACTACAGCAGAGCCACCATAACAATTACTGACGACCTCATTTCACTGGCCTACGACATCAATTCGAATGTGCCAATACGTCTTTCCCATTTGTCCATACCATATTCTCGACAACTTACTATTACAACTACTTCATTATCCCAACTATCACGACACTGACTACGAATGTCACCAACTACATCAGCTCGCCACCCTATCCAATAATAGAACGGGGATTTCGGGATACTAAGATACGAATTTTACGTCACGGCGTTTTTTTATTATTTTTATTTTTACGACATCGCTAGCACAGCGTTTCCGGTGTCGGAGGAGTTTGAACACGGCGTTGCTGGGCGGCGTCCTAACACTCACGATTCCCCAGCTCGCGATACCACGGCGGAACGGAAACGGTTGAGACAAATACATTGTCTTCTTTTCCCCCCTCCCCATTCTGTTTGTTTGAAGGGGGAAGGGGGGCGGGGTTCGGGGGGTTCATCTGGTACATGATGGGAAATGGGACGGATGGGACTCAAGAAAGCAGCAGGTCAAAGGGTACGGCAGATGTGGGCGAGAGAGGGGGTATGGGAATGAGCGCACGCTATTGAGCCGCCATCTAGAAAGACGTTGGTTATTGGCCCGATGTACGTAGGTGTATGTATGCATGGGCACACTCAGCCTGCCTGAGAGTGGCCAGGGTTTGTGCGCGGAGATAGAGAGCAGGGAGAGAGAGCGAGCAGACGGCGAGACAAAGAAGACCTACCTCCAATGATATCCCATATCACCAGTACCCAATGTCCTAGGCCGCCAGCCATACTTGTCCTCCCATCCGTGATTTGACTCATTTACAGTTGCTGCTCCTACACCGACAAACGGGCGAGGAATCAATGGATCCCGTCATGTCAAATCAAATCAGGCCGGCACACCTTGGGTCTGTAAGCGTCCGCAGCCTCCTGCAACGAAGAGGAGCGAGAAACGCGACCTCAAATGCGGCCTGCTTCGTACGTTCTATTTTGTTTATTTTTTTTTTTTTTCTCTCTGCGCTCCCAGGTAGTGTAAGTATGTATGTCATTCGTTACACGGGACCTATTGTACGCCAATCAGCCCGTCAACCAACCAACCAACCAACCAACCAGCCAACCCGACCTGCCGACCTGTCGACCTACTCTACCTGCCTTACATACATACATACATACATACATACATACATACATACATACATACACTACATACGAAACACATAATAATAAACAAACGGCGACGCCAGGAAGTAGTTACTAGCGGGTAGCAGGCAAAAGCAGCAACACATAACACGTGTCGGGACATCGGGGGAGGGGGGGGATGTAGGTAGGTCCCTTTTTTTTTTCTGGGGCGAGGGCGAGGGCGAGGGCGAGGGGGGCAAGAGAGTGGTTTTTTTTTTTTTTTTTTTCGGTCAACCTCTCGCTTCTCCTTGGCTCCCGTGCTCTCCTCCTCGCACCGAGCTTCGATGGGGCTGACTTGGCTGGCTGACAGGCTGACTGATGCGCCAACCGACCTACCTACCTACCTGTCTACTTTACTTACCTAGCTACCTACCTACCTGCTTGCTTGCTTGCTTATAACGTACGTAACGGAACGAGCCCAGTACTGTGAAGAGGGCGGGGGCGAAAAAAAAAATTTACACACAAGTGCGGCGACCCGCGATGATTGGTCGAACCCGCATCGCTGGTTCTCGACGAGAAGGTTTGACTGGTCTGTCTGTCTGCCTGTCAGGCAAGCCTCTCACTCATATTAGCTGTTCTCGCGCGAGTCCGTTTGGCTAGGTGTATGTATGTATGTATGTATATATGTATGTTGAGGTGGGTGGTGGGTAGCTAGCTCTCAAGCTCGCAGATGTTGCTTTTCCACACACACGCCCGCATTCTCTCACCCCTCCCCTCCCCGTCACTCGCTCCGTGTTTATTTTTGTGACCACGCGAGAAGTGGCCGCTGAACAGGCCCGGCCCGGCTGGTCGAAGCCGACGATCAGCCAGTCAGCCAGCCAGCCCGCCTAGATCTGAGCAAAAACCTGTCCAAAGCCTTATACCATGGAACAGTATATTCGAAGATCATATACCGATGGTGGTAGTGGTGGTGGTTGGTTGCGGTGATGATAAGGAGAAGATGCGAATGTGCGTCATTTCCTACTGTCCACCAATCCCGTCGCTGAGGACGGAGCAGGTCTTTCTTCCCCTCGATATATAAAGGGGGTTTTGTGGGCGAAATCCTGCTTTGACACAATGGGCTAGAGACCAGGTAGGTCGAATTAGATAGCTTGCCGTTTGGCCCCCAAACCCACATATTGAAGGTAAAGATAATACCTACAGAGTCTGCCTCATCGAGACTCCTTCCTTTCCTCTACTTTCAGCCCTGAAGGTCCTATCCGAACGTGCCGCTCTCCCGGTAAACACTTAAGGAGGAGTAGGTAGATGAAATAAGGACCATAACCCGAGACCCACGTTAGGCACTTAATTAGCCCAGAGCCACCTCTCTCTGCTTGCTTGTGCACACCAAACAAAGCCTCGTCCGATTGATTACATATCTCGCGATCTCGATTAGTTGGAATACGCGAAAGCCACTTATTCGGAGAGGCCTCATAGAAGAGAGGTACGACGTGAGACGGCATAGAACAAACAGGGAAACCCAGAGCCAGAGCAAAAGGAAGAATAAGCGTTGCGCCCCAAAAGCAGAATCGGGGATCGCCCGTTCGCCGCATAATTGGTCGACTTGGTCCTTCATCCCAGAATCCTGGGAATTGCGTCGCTAGTGGCACGGCACCCCCAGTTTTTAAGCGCCTCGGCCTGTTGGTCGGTCGGGCCAATCAGATGCCGTACTAAGAGGCACCAAGTGGCTGGCAGGAGGGGTAGATTGATGAACACCTTTCGTGACGTGCATGGGCGATTCGACCCCACCGCTCCTAATACCTTACCATCGCGAGCGCCTATTGGGTGCTGCGACAGGCATTTAAGCGCCCACGACATGGGCTTTTTCAAAGTAGGCAGTGCTGTCGGCTATCTCTCAGGTAAGTGCTATGCGTAGAAACTCCGTGTTCGATGAATAATAAACAGGGATGAACAAGCCAGGAAGGTAGCGGAAATTCCATAAAGGGCACCTGTTACGACGAAAGAATAATAATGTGGATAATGATGAATCTCTCGTCCATCGATGGTGGTCGGCTCAATTTGCTGTAAGAGCATGGAGTCATCTGCCGGCGGTGAATGATCAATAAAAGCTGTGTGGTTGCTTCGTCGATTCCATGCGGATAGTTGCCGTCGAAGCTACCAGACCACCTGCTCCCATTGATCAGCCGCGAAAACACCCGCATGCAAGAGCAACGCAATGCGTACGACTGGGAGAAGGCTACGGCTTCAGGGCACACATGTGGTCTCCGAAGCCGTAAGTGTCCATAGCAACCGGGCCGCAACGCAGTGAGTTCGTTGGACGTGGCAGAGTCCTGATGTGTGCCCTGCCGCCGAACGTATCAAATGCTGAGGCACACGCTCATTTCCCCCAACACTCCGGTGGTGACATGAATCTCACACTCATCTCCCTGATGTGGCCGGAGTAAGCAGCGTACTCGGATAGAACATGAGACGGACAGCTTCGAGCTATTCAGTTGTTTACAACGCAAACAGAACGCCTAGCCTGCTAGTTCTGCACGCATTCTGTTCGGACAAAGAACCAATGTCGTGTTAATGCAGTGGTGATGTGACACAGTCGCAGTAGTCTATTCGACTATTGCTCAACTAGGATGTGCATCTTTATGCAACACAGTATTAGTAACATGTCGAAGAGTAGAGTAAGCCAAGGCCATTCAGTGAGAAGGAATCTTCCCTTCGTTCCTCGTTGCGCGACTACCGCCATAGCGCTATTTATTGTTGTACTAGAATAAAAGCTCAAGATTCTCTACTAGGCTCCATCACGATAGTGTTGTGTTGCCGACTGGCTTGAGGCGCTTATCTTAGTATGTTTCTCTGCCTGAAGTCGGCTAATTCTCCGCACACCCCTCTAGCAAAGGGACAAGATTCCATGAACCTAGATGTGATAGCTACTTACTGCCATAAGATCTCGTTTTAAATGAATGCTTCATATCGTATGCGTAAATGAGATGATGAAATAACCAAGATGCAGCTCGAAATATCGTTCATCTTAAGGTCATGTCAATGCTGTCGGGTGGTTTCCTTAGTTGAGAGTTGGAAGCGGCTTGATTCACTCCCTTGACGTACTATTTGCGGCAATATTCAAAACGTTGTATCCATACCCACAAGATGGGACACATGTATGTTGGTTGGCATCTGCGCAATGTACAGATCCAGCACATACGTGCGGGTTATTATTTGATAACTGTTCCGCCGCTAAAACGCGAATTCCCTTGTCGAGCCATTAGAGAATTGAGTGGACGATGGTCTCGTGTCAATGGGAGTCTTGGCCGTGTGAGCGATATGCATAGCCGATCGCGAAGTTCACTCATGTGGTCGAATGAGTAGACAGTCCAGAGTACTGGGCTAGACCTCCCTGACCTCTTTTGCTACTGCATTGCAGAGTGCTACCCTCAATCCGGCTCCTGTGAGAACATGGATCCAGAGCCTTTGGGTGTCGCTCAAGCGGTCGTTTGCACTCTTGACCTCCGCAAACATGCATTCCTTCTGCGGTTCAGTCCTCCACAATATTAAATCAGGAATACCGCCTCCTCTTTGCCCATATTCCTGTGCCATGACTTTGCAGATTGTAGCGAGTGCGGCACCATCGAAACACTCAGCCAGTTCGAGTAAGTCTTGCAGCTCGTAGTCCCAATTGAGACCAACGACACATGTGCGGTTTTCTCGCTCTCGTCTATCGATTTCTTCGATTAATTTGGGAGCCACTCCGTTCGCGATCTCGGCCAACCGATGGTTGATTTCTGATGCTCGGGTTGGGTAAAAGGCATCCGTGTGTAGATCTAGTGGGCATGTCTGATATGCTGTCTGGAAGACGTTCGGTACATAAATGAAGAGAATGTCGAAAAACAGATAGGCGAATAGAGTTCGTATGATGCCTCCCTCGGCGTGATATCCTTTCCAGCCCTGGTCCCTATACCAGCTCAGGCACATGGACTCTACACTGTATTCGCCCTCGCCTTCTGTTTCGTCGGCCCATATGGTTTTCGTACTCGGCCCTCGCTTGTTCTTTCCTACGGCATCTAGCTTCTTCAATTGAACACCCTCGACGTAATGCTCTTCTGGCTTTTTCAATCGAACATGACCAAAATCATGCTGTAAACGCACAGGTATTTTGAGCTGCTTCTCCAGCTTCACCAGCCGCTTTTGTAAGTCATAATGATACTTAAGATGACAGTCAGGATCCTCAAGAGCTGTCTCACAAGTGGCCGCCGCAATGGATTTCCAGTGACTCTTCTGCCTCTCCGGGTCGGGGTAGGCCGGGTTCGGTAGTAAGGCATGCATATAGTGCTCCTCTAGGAGAGCCTTCCGCTGGTACCAGGATCCTCGACGTGCCAGATGAAAGAGGCGCTGGCTGAGTAGCTCACCTAATAGTGTATGTTCCCGCTGATGTTCTTTCAGTCGTCCGAGGGCGCTGGCAGCTTTATGGACAATGCGTGTATATGCATGCCCGGGACTAAGTCGTCGTAGGTAGGCACCTTCGCCCGACTCGTACACCCGCTCTTCTTTTTCCAGTTCTTCTTGCAGAATCATCTTCCATCTGGGATAAATCGTCGCAAAGATCTCGACCACTTTTCGAAGGCCTGACTCCGTGACGGGGCCGTTGAACTCAAGAATGCTATCCACTTTATATTCAGATCTCATCGCTGTTTCAAATTCCAAGAGTTTCTCTCTAGAAGCAAAAATGCTAGAGGACCTGCTGACGATGTAAGAAGGGAAATTGCGTTTCGAAATCTTGGCCAAAATAATTGTGGTCAGAGACTTCTCAGTCCATTCTGTGGACCTGTAGAAGACGAGATGAACGCGCTCGAATAGTCTGAAGACGGGCAAAGAAAGCCTCACACAGGGGCCGGTCATAGCTAGTATCTTGTCGAGAAAATGCTTTCGCCTGTTCCCGTCGTCGCCTGAGCCAGGACTAGGCGATGGCCTATCGGGTGTATGTTGTCCGGAAGAGCTCATAGAGCCATCAGTATTCACCCTTCGAAGACCCATTGATAATAGACCCGTCTGTTGACTGCTCATTCTGCAAATTGCCCTCGCTAAATCCGACTTATTCTTGCCTTGTACCTTGGCTTCTTTGGCCAATGATTTCACTTCGTCTAAGCCGAGAATCGACACGGCCTCCTCCACATTATCAATGAAGTCTTCCGAGGCATCGGCGAAAGCGAAAGTATTCTCGAAAACACACTGCTCTTGAATGAATGTGTCAAGCTCAGATTGTGAAGGTGGTGCAGGGGATGGCTGTTCAGGTGAGACCTCTCTTGGGAGGTCTCTAGTGCCTTGTAGCTCTTTTACAGCCGCATTGATATCGGTAACATCATCATAGTAGCTCAGTCGAGCGATACGATGCCACGAAGATGTCTTTCGAAGGAACAAACGCACATATCTGATGAATATTTAAGTTAGGACATTAGGATATTAGGAGGCCTAAAACTGGGTGCTCGCATGCATACAAGAACTGGGCTTCATAGCTGAGAGATGCCCACTCTTCGAAAACTCGCTTCTCCTTGTCGTCAAAGAGGTGAGCCTCTTCGCCGAGAACAGTATCGAGAGTAAGGTTGAAGGCATCGACATAGATGGAGCTTTTGCCCCGCACCCATGCTCTGGAGTCGAGCCTGGCTGAGGCGCCGCCCGTATCATTATCCTGGGAGGCCTTGAATCTCTCATACTCTTCGATTGCATGCTCGTCAGGCTGAATTTCAGGTAAAGAGCTCTCGATAGCGGTTGGCATAGGTGCTTGGGTGTCTTCAGCTCTAGACTCTACAGCTACGTCACTATCCGCGGGGCCATCAAGCGTATCGCCTCTCTCGAGGGTGGGCTGTGGCCTCAGCGGCGGGGTATCGATATGACACTCATCCGAGTCTGCATCGCTTTTATACCTCTCTTCTCTCTTTAATTTCTTTCTGGGATGCGCTTCTGCTACCCGGGCTGGTTTCTCTTTCAAAGATAATGTCTTTGGGGGAGTAGAGCTACTCTTGGAACTCGCCCTTTTCAGAAAGGCATCCATCATGTTATCATTATAGATGGACAAGCTCATAGGCGATCAGCATTTGTAACCAGGATGCCAGGTTTGCTGCAATGAAGAAACAAAGACAGGAGAAACGCGAACCGGGACGCGGTTGCTCAATTTGAGATTTGAAGTGGTAACGCGCGGTCACGGGATAGCGCGTCACTAGTTCCATGTTAAATTGCACCTGAGCGCCCATTTAGGTACTTCCGTACCTTCAAGCCTTCGCGCCTTCAATCTGACTTTCCCGCCCGGCTCCTGATCGCATTACCCTACCTTCCTCGTCGCAACCACTTCACTTTCCAGTGAGTGAGCTCCGATCCCTCACTGAGTGCCAGCTTCATTCGTCTCTACCTACCATGGCCGACGAGATTCCTCGGACCCCTGTCCCCGTGCCTACGTACGGCCAGCCTCAACCGGTTGCGCTTCAGAGCCAGCCCTCCGGAGAACCCCCCTCGACCATCCCAGAGGCGCAGACTGTCGCGCCCACGACCGAATCAGGCAGCAAGGACGTGGCGATGACGGACGCATCCAGTGCCGACCAGGCTTTCGTAAGTCGCCTACCTATCCATATAATACACATATGTGAAGTGGTCATCCCACACACGCGAGATGCGCATGGCTAATAGGATGCTCTGCGTGTCTACTGTACAGTCGCCAGCGCCAGCCGCGTCTTCAACGAATGCGCCGAGTCCTGCCCCGGCGCGTATCGGCACACCTCTGCGCACAAACGGCCCAGAGAATACATCGCGCGCTGCCTCTCAACACCCCGATCCCGCTTTCACCATGCCGGACGCTGTACCGCCTCACGGTGCGCCTGTGCGACAATACTTGAACAGCAAAGTCACTGCTCACCTACTTGAGGGCATGAAGCAGCTTGCCAAGGACCAGTGGGTTCGATTTTCTCTGCGGCGCCGAACAAAATTGCTAATTATTTCAAAATCCAGACCCAAGGATCCATTGCGAGTTCTAGGCGAGTTCCTCATCGAGCGCTCCAAGGAGTTCGAAGCATAGACTAACGACAATCATGGCACCGATTGCATACTGCGGCGTTTTGGGGATAGGAAAAGACGGATTATAGCAAGCATTACAACGTCCATTGACGGATTTTGTGTCTTCATGGGTGATACCACTGCTTTCTAAATCAGATTTTACAGAATTGATTGCGAGATTCTTTTGTGATCTCAATGATGAATGGCCTTATTCATCTATCTTGACTGACTACCTAAAGCCAGATGATTTTTGGGTGCCATAAAAGCAATACCTCTCCAGGTCCATGAACTCCATGCCCAGGTCATTCCATGTCGAACTATCATTTCACATCTAAGCGACGATAGTGCTGGCAGTGGCGCTAGCATATTTCCACGTGGGAGGTAGAACACCGACGGTCTGTAATAGGGGTTAGTGGCACTAACTCGGCAATAGCAGCGTGTGAATCAAAGGCTTGCCTTGTAGTAGCTATTTAAACAGTCAGTACTCAGACATATATATCAACATCCGCCAAAGGGGGCACTTACCGGGCGAGACGGTGGATACGCGACTCAATAAGAATCAGACGGAACTTGGCGTCCTTGTCCTTTCGGTTGCGCTCAAGGTGCTTTCGGACGGACACAGCCTAATGCTGCATCAGCACTTATCCTCATTACTGGCTTGCGAAAAACTCAGCTCACCTTCTTGATCAACACTAGAAAGACAAAGTCAGTATTTTGATATGAACGAAACACGGTTGGGGAATAATAAGGAGTGGACAAGATCACGATCGGCCAATTAAAGCCTCGACGTCGATGGCCGGAAGATGCCCGGGTGTATTTCGATAATCAATGAGAGCGTGATTGCACCTCTAGGCAGGTGGAAGTCTCAGGAGCAAACACTTACTGTACAGGTCCCTATCAAGAATGTTAATACCGGCAAATATTTAATAGTCTGCAAGAAAACTTACTCAGGAAGCTCGGGGGCAAGGCCTGTTTTTACCGGTCACACTGTCAGCCTGGACCAACGAGTGGCTATGATAGAGCCCATGATTGATCGGTGGAGTCCACGTCGGACATATCTTCTGCTCATATCGGCTGAAAAGGGGTGTTTCAAGTCATACCATTGGACCTACGGACCGGTTAGCCTGTTTATCTCGCGTATTGCTCAACATGACAGAGGAAGGACAAACTTCAGGATTCTAAGGATCTTGTTGCCCTTCAAAGCCACCCTCGTTAGCTGGAAGTCCATTACAACGCTATGAGGGGCGAGTGGCATACGGTAACAGTCTTCACCTGTGCAATACCGTGCGAGTCTCGGAGCACAACACCAATCTGACCTATTCCACAACATCAGTGTTTTGTTCGCCCGGACCACGTCCATATTCCAGGGTCTCGCGCGCTTACTGGGTGTAGCGCCCTTACGAGCAAGCTTGATGATGTTTTCCTCGACCTGGCTGCAGAGCGTGTCAGCGCATGTTATAATCCGGGACTTCGTCTATCGTGTGACTAACGTAGCCTTGGACCAGCTGGGAGGAGCGCGCGAATAGGGGAGGGCAGAGGCGGAGATACCCTTTCCCTTGCCTATGCGAAGTCAAAAGTTAATGCTTGTTGTAAGACAATCTCCGCGAGATCTCGGGCTAATCGAGGATAATTCGAGGGCGACGTACTGTGAAGACGACCCATTTTGGCGGTGTTGTTTTTCGGTGTTGTCGGGTTTGTCGGCGGACGCGAAGTTAGGCGAAGAGTAGTTGTCGATTTAGCTCGGTCGAAAGAGAGGTCGAAAGGTCGCAGGAAGTTGGATCGCGGCTAGCAATTCAGGTGTGCGAAATTTGAGGCGGGTGGATAAGGTTTGTGTGTGTCGATAGGTAGGTAGCGATAAGGGTGGTCACAGCGTGTTCATGTCCCCACTTGTACGAAGTACTTAGGTACCATGTAACAGCTTGATTGGGATAGCGATGTTGTAGAGGAGAAGATGTCTAGTACAAGGAATCCACCGTGAGGGGTAGTCTTATACACTGTCCCTCGTACCTGCCCACATTCGGCCAAACCTCCTCTACCACGAGCACCGCGAGAGTAGACCTCCAGACCGACCGAATATCACGAAAACCCTCCATTCAACCATTCGTACGAAGTAACCGTTCAACCTTCAATATACCAGACGGCCGGCGTGCCCTCAACCCGAACCTCTTCCATTACCTTCTGGCCCCGAAATATAGGTAAAAACCAGTAAGGTGTACGTAGTATTATTGGCGCGAACGTCGTTAAACCGTGGCTTTCAATCCGACTTCTTGTTCTTCGAAGACCGTGGTCAATATGATAAATTGTAGAGATAAAAGGGTAGTATGTGCAGTTTTCTCCGGGTGCAGAGTAAGGTCGGCGAGCCGAGTGCTCAAGCCTGTACGGACGAACCGAGTGAGTGTATGCCGTTGACGGCAAAAAGATCCGTGACATAGACGGTATTATCGGAGATATTAATGCATTGTATGTGTTTCTCCCGCGATGGGACCAACCGAAGCAAGGTAGCGAACGTGCAGCTCTCACCAATTGTAACAGCTTGATTGGGATAGCGATGTTGTAGAGGAGAAGATGTCTAGTACAAGGAATCCACCGTGAGGGGTAGTCTTATACACTGTCCCTCGTACCTGCCCACAACCATCTAGGTAATCTGGTATCTAGCTCCAATAAAAACCGAGAATCTACCGCTCGATAGACTTAGCTCCCCTTTTTGAGATTTTTCTACTCTGCATCCTTTCATCATCCTTCTTCTGCTCAAGTCTGACAGAGAGCGACAAGAGAACCAGCTATCCAAGAGCATTGAGATACATCAAGCGTGAGAGCTTGACACTCTCCTCTTGATGAGAGAATTTATCATTTCCTCATTTGCTCGTAATCGATACCTCATCTCGATCTGGAGGTATGTCAACCAAAACCCTTTGCTTGCTCCCAACTTCATCCACCCTTGCTTCCTATGATGATAACCACATTATTATTATTTTCTGGTACCTCTTATATCATCGGGTCTTTCGACCTGAAATGTATTTAACGCACTTCTGACTTGGATTCGTCTTCGCTTCTCGACCGTCCACCAGCTAGCTATGAATCTTGCTAACTGCTCAACAGTCAGGCACGTACCGACCTCTGCCTCGGAGCTGATACGTCACATATTTACCGCTCGCCTCAACATGCAAGTAGAGATATCGACGAAGCTCCTATCTGTAAGGCGCCCATTCAATTAGCGGGCCACCCAGTAGTATTTTTTCGGAAAGAACATGCGCTCGCCACTTTAGCTCGTAGTCAATGTACCTACCATGAAGCATGATAACAGGCCCCAACCATCTTAACCATATAAGAGAGAGAATGAATAAATAAAGAACACATCACATTACTCGCTCAAGACTTTCGAATCCAAAATGTCTGCACAGGTCACATCATGCAAAATCCGTGAGCCGACTAATGCGCGTGGCGACGAGGGCCAAGCCCGAAGCTGTGGTACACATTTACGCAAAGCGTCGCTCATCCAAGACACCACACCGCCTTCCAATACATACTATCATCGCTCATCCAGGAGTCAGATGTAACGATGCAACCACCGAAGATGCAGCTAAAAAGTTGCCTTGGCGACAAGCCCCGAGGACCGCACCCGCCGCCTCTTTCCGAACAACGTACGACCCACACCACATGTTTTTCTACGAAACATGGACGGGCCCAGACGTGCTACAGCATATCCAGCAGTCTCCGGCCAAGCCCATTTACGACTCGGTTAGTTCGCAAGTTCCAAGTAGAAGATCCAGCTTCTATTATCGTGGTCATTTCTGTTTGACGAGCTCCTGTCGGAGGATTGCGATTGGGACTCATACGATATCAAGCCACCAACACGCAGGCACGGCACGACATAGTTATTATGCCTAATCATTATGTCTCGAATTTCTTAATAGCAACCTGAAATCTATCACAACCCTTTTTGCCCAGCCCATTCCCCCGAATCATCCTAGTCATCAATGAAATCATATGTGGAGTGTGTGAGTAACCGAGACTGTCAGCTAATTACAAGTTGACAGCAGTGCGGAAGTTGGCACCAGCGTAGATGGCATTGCTTCCGAGTTCCTCCTCGATACGTAGAATTTGGTTGAGCTTGGCCAGGCGCTCAGAGCGGGCAGGAGCGCCGGTCTTGATCTGGCCAGCTCGGATACCTACAACGATATCGGCAATAGTAACATCCTCGGTCTCGCCAGAGCGGTGGGATACCATGACTCCCCAGCCATCAGCGTACGAGTCCTTGGCGGCCTGGATTGATTCAGTCAAGGTTCCAATCTGGTTGACCTTCAGGAGCAAGGCGTTGGCAGCCTTCAACTCAATAGCTTTCTTGATACGAATGGGGTTGGTGACCGTCAGGTCATCGCCAACAATCTGGATGTTCTGGGTCTTGTAGAAGTAGCTCCAGGCCTCCCAATCATCCTCAGCGAATGGGTCTTCAATGCTGACAATTGGGTACTTCTTGGCCAGTTCACCGTAGAGAGCGGCGAGCTCCTCGTAGGTGATCCACTTAGTGGGATCACTGTCGGGGTTCTTGAAGTCCAAGTCGTACTTCTTCACATCCTCCTTGTAGAACTCGCTAGAGGCAACATCCATGGCGATATTCATCTTGCCAGTATAACCCGCTTCCTCAATGGCCTCAGTGATGAGGTCGAGAGCCTCCTCAGCAGTCTGAATATCGGGTGCAACACCGCCCTCGTCTCCAACGTTTCCTGCTGACTGGCCGTACTTCTTCTTGGCGAGGGCCTTTAGCTTATGGTAGACCTCAGCACCCTGGCGCAAGGCCTCAGTAAAAGAGGGGGAGCTAGAGGGGACAATCATGAATTCCTGGAAGGCTAAGCGACCACCGGCGTGAGAACCACCGTTCAGGACGTTCATGAAGGGGACGGGGAGAACATAGGGCTTCTTGGTGCCAGCTAGGTCGGAAACGTGGGCGTACAGGGGAACACCCTTCTCAGCGGCACCGGCCTTAGCAACGGCAAGACTAACGCCCAAAATAGCGTTGGCACCGAGCTTGGTCTTGTTGGCAGTACCGTCGAGCTCGTTGAGAAATTTGTCAAAAGCACTCTGGTCTTTGACATCAAGGTTCTCCTTGATGACGGCGGGGCCAATGATGCTGTTGACATTGTCAACGGCCTTGGTCACACCCTTTCCAAGCCACTTGGTCTTGTCGCCATCGCGGAGCTCGCAGGCCTCATGCTGACCTATAAGTGACAGATTAGCCGAGTTCGCCTCGTGTCTAGAGCAGAGGTAACAGACCAGTGGAGGCACCGGAGGGAACAATGGCACGGTGAAGACCAGTCTCGGTAACGACATCAACCTCCACGGTGGGGTTACCACGGGAGTCGTAAACGGAGCGGGCGTGGATCTTCTTGATGGCCATCTTGTATAGGTTCGCGAGTATTTATGATTGATACTGCTTTCCGGACCTCTGTTAGTTTCTGCTATGAGAACGATGGTAGACTGATAGCACTTGGGCAGTGAAGGGCTTTTAAGCGAAAGGCCAAAGGCGTGAGGGCGTGATGGAAGAGGGGAAGGAGGAAGAGAGGGGAAGCCGAGAGAATGTAAACAAATTCTCTCAGTTTGGACCAGCTGACTGCTTGATCTGGGCAGACGAAATATACCTCAACACAAAAAGTCTAGAAGTGAGGGATCTGAAGGGAGGTGAGATGGCGGGGTAGGAGCGGAAATTAGCTGATCTCTCTGCTCAGGATCATAGAGCGGTGTTTGTGAGACAGCTGGGCGAATGTACGTAGTAAATAACAGAAATAAGCAGCAGTACTCACAGAATGGAAGACGTATTTGAGGTGTCGTCGAAGTCGAAGCGAGTAGGCGGATGGATGTAGGACACGAACAATGTGAAGAAGAAGGAGGAGGAAAAGAAAAGAGATAAACCTAGCTTGGTAGATAAGGTAGGAGGAAAAAGGAGGAGAGGCTGTAGCTCTGTATTAGCTACCTACCTGGTAGGCTGTGATTAAGCTTGGTTACTTTAGGTAGAGTGGGATGTTGTGCCATGAGCAAATCCTTGGGTTGGCGGGGTCTGGTCCATCCTGGTTGACGTAGTAAGAGGAGGGGCAGAGCTACTTGTGTCACCAGCCAACCAATCCAAGTATGCAGAAATGCACCTCGATACACTAGAGGCGGTTACCTAAAGTACTTACGGCTTTAGCAAGCCCAATCGATAAGCTTTTGTTGAGCAGACGCTGGACCCCTAAGAAACCTTAGGAACAGCAAGAACCCTGGAACGTACCTCAAGGTCCCCCTTCTTGAACTTCCTACAATACACCTCATCTGACCCCGGCCGCATACCAAAAAGCGTAAACCTGGGAAGCAATAAGAACATGATGAGCGGATATCGACTGAACCATATTACGACCAATGATCCAACACAGTGATTATATGGCGACTTCGTAGAGCGTAGAGAAGAATGCAATTCATCGGGCTGCCCACCCGCCACCTTGTCTCCGGTACAAGCCATCGTCTCATCGGGCCGTCCAAAATCTGAGATATTTTATTGTATCCATGCCGAAAGCGGGCTTCACCAGCAAATATATCTCACACTTCGTTCGTATCATCCATGCACGTGCTATCTCCCCCGTCTCCCATTTTACGGCCGCCGTCGACAGCCTCCTCATCTGCTTATTTATCTAGCATCACAATCTAGTGAATAGGCAGGCCACCAGGTGCGCACGATAGAGTCGCCATACTTAAAGTAGAGAGACGCATGTTTGCCCGCCTGTTGCCGGAATAGATAGATAGCCCGACTTCATCTACGCGTATAGCGCAGAGGCTCTTCCCGAGCGATACCGACATCTCGAAGTAGCTGATGCCTCCCTATTAGAAAGCGCAAAACCGAACTCTGACAAGATTGATCTTACTGATGAGCACATAATCGGACCGTTCTGATAGCTCGTAGCCCTGCTTGAGCTATAAATACAGCCCAAGCTAGGTGGTCTGGAAAAAGTGTTTGGATCCATTCCTATTTGCGTCTCTACCTACCTATCAAGTAAGTAGTTAGCGCACGCAGCCATTGTCGTGCTCAAGCGGACTATAACATCATTTGGGAATCTTTTCGAGGGAGTAATAAATAGTTATCTCAAGTGCTACTAATAAGGCTCGCCTCTTCCTTGGAGTTTCTCTTTGACATCGTTCAAGTCCAAATTTGATTACAAATGACTACGACATGATTGAGTGTGGACCTCGATTATTCTACACGGTGGTATAAATCCCCGTCGGACGAAGGACTTAAAAATGGAGCGACGTCGGCGGCGATAGACCCATTGAGTCGTGATTGAGTCTTCGTTTTTACTAAGAACTTCGGTCGAGTATCCCATTCATTCAGGCTTGACTATTTGAGTGGAATTTTAATTTAAATACGATGACAATGCAACCCCACGCAGAAACTCCCATCTGTCACAGCGGAGCAACCCCCTCGCAACTTAGCTGCAACTCATGAGCCAGTCATATTCGAATGTACCCTGCACTCTTATGTTTTCAATCACTGATGAATTTTGTAAACACTTCTTCTCCACGCACTTAAACTTAGCTAATAGTATCATGTGAACTTGTAGCGCCATGAGCTAATTACCTGAGCTCAGGTGAAGAGGGTTGAGAATCTCCCTTGGGGTCATGACCTCCCTATAGATCTTCAGACAATCATTACTGCGTCCCACCCGGCATCCGCACTCCCGCCAACTTTCATCTATCACCTTCTACTGATGACATGAGTTATGCCGAGGAGGAGTATGGACATAACGGCAGTCTCACCAAGCTAGTTGCCATTTGGTGAGAAACAGTTTCCACCGCAAAGTTCAAGGGGAAACGAGAGAGATAAACTAGTCACGCCTGGAGACACCAACGCCGGATCCATATGAACCCGTCTAATTTACGCAACATGATTCAGAGAGCAGGAGTTCGCTGTAGGTAGAGGAAGTCTTCAGGTTACGTGGGCGGCCGGAGACGCATACTATGCCGTCATGAGTGTTGTTATCGACTCTACAGTAATAATATTAGTATTGTTATCGACTCTACAGATATTATTTCTATGCCCCTAAAAAACCTGACTGGCCATGTTAATGATGCTGTGAAACCGGCATAGGATCAAGGGGTTGCTATCTCTCGCCAGAAATGCCCATATACCCGCAAGCCGAGGGCGAATACCCGATACGCCTGCTGTGTGTAGTGTAAGCACGCTGATGGCTGTCATCGAGAGGTACACAGGTATTGACACGGGTTCTAACCGACGTCGTACGCTCGTTTGCATGTCTCCTATCGTATTTCTATATATAATGTTTCTCTACCCTCAAGAAAATCTATGAGATGCATTTTTATTTTACCACCCCATGAGAACAGAAATACGAGAGATCATGTGTATCTTGGACCGGACCAAGCTAGGTTGCCAGGCACTGAGGCTCGGGGCAAATTTGTCAGTGGCCGCTGACAAAAATGCCTAGAAGGAGGCGCCATTATAAGCTCGCTTTCTTATACCCGTTTTCCTTTACCCAAGTTGCGACGTCGTCGCGATCTCTCTGTAGCCACGAGATTTTACTTCGAATGGCATCTTTGCTCTGCGCGAGTGGCTGGGCAAAGGACTTGGTATCAATATCTTGGAAGAATTTTTCAACCTTCTCGAGCTGCTCGGCCTTTGCAAAGCTCGACGTGCAAATTGTGATCATCGAACCTAGGATGGGTGGGTTGCCACTGAGACGTTTGTAAATTTCAGGCCATTTCTCGGTCAACCAGCTGAACAGAGCCTCCACGCCCTCAGCATGGCTACGAAGACCACTTGTTGGGAGATATATGTCTTGACTTTTAACCTCGTTACTTAGGGTGAAATCGAGGGTTCGTCGGATGAGTTCAGGGTCCTTGGCACGGCCGATGCAGCGTAAAGCAGTGTTACGTTCATCGGTGTTGGTGGACGTGCGGAATATGTCCATGATAGCATCATACTGTTCTAGTTTCAATATAACTGTCATGTCGTCGGACGTGAACGAACTTACCTCTTCGGTTTTACCGTATTTGAGAGCCATACTAAAGACGCTACCCCGAATGTTCGGGTGAATCGCTGATTTGTCACCAGCCTTGTATTTAGCAAACATTTCCCTGGCTGCAGCAATAACCTCTTTGTCGCCTGCCATACCGGCAGCTCCAAAGAGCATCGCTTTAAATTGTTGCTCGACATGCCCATCCTGGTCCGAGAAGGCCCAGCCGAGTTTGTGAGCTCGCTCGCTGACTAGTTCCTTGACAAAGGCCTCCAGTCCGTCCTTGACTGCCTGATCTTCAAAAATCCATGCTGATTGGACGGTCGCCACACGAGCAATGATTTCGCTCCACACAACGAAAGATGCTTCTGTATCGAAACCTTTCAAAAGGTTGAGCACTCCAGATGTCTTTTGATAACCCGAAACGGCAAGGGCACCAGCATCGGCGATCATACCGGCGCGGTCTTCAACGGTCAGTTTTCCTTCTTTGGCAGACTGGCCTAGTTTTGCAAGTCGTTCTGGGGTGTAGGAAGTTCTATAGATGCTGGTGTGGTTTGCATTTAGTTTGAAAAAGTCCAGGTCCGCTAGTTTGTAGACGCCTTCCCTCTCTGTCAGGGTTAACGATTCATCGACACCTGTCTTGGTTCGGAGGCCGAGAAAAACTGGATATAAAACTTTGTCCTCTTCGGGTTTCGTGTCGCCAGTCCTGAGGAATCGGTTTTGTTGTACACGAATGGAGTTTTCCGCTGCATTCTCAGTGACCTGGACGACGGGAAATCCAACGTTCTTGGTCCAGATGGACATAATGTCCCTGACAGGTTTACCACTGGCGTCTTCGAGGGCAGCCCAGAGGTCGTCGGTCTGCGTGTTTCCGTAAGCATGCTTTTTGATATACCTTCGAACGCCTTCGAGGAAAGTTTCTTCGCCTAGATACGTCGAGATCATGCGAAGAACGCATGAGCCTTTCGAATAGGAGATAGCGTCAAAAATCTGGTCAACCTCGCTGGCACGCTTGACTGGAACTTCAATTGGGTGACTGCTTCTCAATGAATCCAGGCCGAGAGCGCTCTGAAGGTTGTCTGCAACGTAGTTTTCCCATACTTTCCATTCAGGGTAGAAGTGATTACAGCCTGTAAACAGCATTAGCTCAATGCCGCTGTTTGTAGTGTATAGTTGGAGGGATTGGCATACTTAGCCAGCTCATGAGCGTCGCGAAGCCCTCATTTAGCCACAAACCCTCCCACCAATCCATGGTGACGAGATTTCCGAACCACTGATGGGCCAATTCATGCTGAACAACTTCGGCAACTCGCTCTTTCATAGCGGCACCACTGGCTGCCTCGTCCAACATGAGGTCTACGACTCGATAAGTGATCAATCCCCAGTTTTCCATGGCACCGGCAGCAAAGTCTGGAATGGCAACCATATCCATCTTAGGCAAGGGGAACTCGGCGTCGAAGATCTTCTCGTAGTATTCCAACGTCCGCGCGGCTAGCTCAAGAGAAAAACGGCCGTGCTCGATGTTCGAGCTCGGAGGTGCATAAACGCGTATCGGCACCCTGAACTTCTTGGTCTCGATATAGTTAAGTTCGCCAATAATAAAGGCAACCAAATATGTGGACATGAGCGGGGTTGGTTGGAATTTGACCGCCTTTTTTGTTGTTCCGCTCATCTTGGACGACACCTCGGTTTCAGAAGCCACATCCATGTTGCTCAAACAGGTCAGATGCTTATCCGCTATGAGGGTGATGGTGAAATTGGCCTTGTGAAGGGGCTCGTCAAAGCATGGGAAGGCTCTTCGGCAGTCATTGGCCTCCATCTGCGTTGTAGCAAGGACACCCTCCGAACCATCGGGCTTTTTATAAGTAGAGCGGTAGAAGCCGGCCATCGAGTCGTTCAGTTGCCCCGTGAACTCAATCTCCAGCTGGACTTTGCCCCTGCTCAGGGCATCCTTGAGGTCAATCTTGGAGACCTGGGTTGACTCGTCGTAGGTAATGGCCGAGGACGACGTAACAACAGCATCTCCCGACTTGACATGGGCGCTGTGGATATCGATCTCGATGGTATGGAGGGAGATAGACTGCGTCTCTTCTTGCACGTCGAAGTCGATGACAACTTTGCCCTCGAAAGTGAACTTCTCGAAGTCGGGCTCGAGGGTGACGTCGTAGTGGCGAGGGATCACGTTGGTCGGCAGCAGCTCTCGGCCCTTGGTGGGATCGGGGTTGGCGCCGCCAAAGTGCTCGGTGTCTCCAGCTAACCTGCACATATTGTGTCTCCTGTAGGAGCAATGCCGGACGAAAGATGCTGAAGGGCACGTGGACGGCCGGGAGAGTCTTGGGGCAGACGGCGTGAGAGAAGAGACGGCTGATGTCGCTCGAGGCAATGAGGGGCTGAACGTAGCATAGGCTCGTTAGCTGAGAGTAGCCTAAGGCGGGGAACGCCTCTCTGAGGCACTAGACTCTACGTGAGCCGAAGCGAGGCGAAGCAGCACTTACTTGAGACGAAGGACACTGAGATGGCGATTCTGTCCCCACTGGAGGACCTGCGTCGGCGGCTGTGGGCGTGGGTGGTGTCGTAGGCGGACTCGACTAGTGTGAAGGCAAGTTCGAGACAGAGACTCGATACACGCGAGAGAACGAAGAGACATGGGCCGAAGAGAGAAGATATGGGCACCCGGAAGAAGGACTAACGTAGGGTAGGTGGTTGGTTAGGTATGATACAAGCAGGTACAGTGTTGTACAGGTGGTACACAATGCAGGAAACTCGAGCAATACGGTGTCTGATAGGTTGGGTACCTGGTAGGTATCGGCAGGTACCAGTGTAGGCAAGTAGAGGGGTAGTGCAGTTTGTGGTAGGTAAATGCTTGCTGACTTGGGAGGGGCAGCTGGGAGGAGTGGGAGTTCCCTATTCGTGCCGCTGCTTGAGAATAAGAAAAATTGTGGGTTGGTGTCGTGTGTCAAGAAGTAAACCTTAAGGGTACCACCTACCAGTGCCAACCTAAGTTTCCGATGATGCTAAAAACGACGGAGTTCTGCAATCTGTTCAATCCTCGATCATGTATACATAGGTCCTTTTTGCATGTATTTGTCTCGGATATCTTGTGAAATCTAATATTGTTATGTTGCCTGTTTATACTACTTATGACATGTAATGTGAGCTGGGATCTACTGCCGCTATGGAGTTGATTTAGAGTGCCTTACTTCGTGGTCCTCTGGTGCCATAACCGACCTAACTCTCTGCTTATTATTGTTCCTGTGTAACTTTAGAGAAATTCTTGGATATCTGATGAGTAAAGCGAAATGAAAACCACATGCATGCTACCATGGATTAATGAAATGAAGTTATTTAGGTATATATAACAACAATAGCAATCCAAGTCATTCATCAGCTTCTGTCTATATGGCCGTATTGAACGTCACTGGGATGCCTTGGAAACTAATCGTTCTCCAAGTCTACCTAGTAGTAACCAGTAGTGGCCACGTAGGTACCTAGGTACATAAGTATTAGCTGTCTAAAGGCAAAAATCCAGTTGGCTGCTGCCCGTGGTCTTAGCAACAAGACCCACCCACCTTTAAATGCAATGACCCAACATTAACCTTCGAGATGCGCCTTTGCTTCATCCCTCCATCCACCTAACCATCATCACGTTCTATTGGGAAATCCAATATTAGACCTACAAAATGGGGATAGACTCTCGTACCGGATCAGTCGTTAATGGCAGCGGGCCTATGCATCCTGGCGCAAACAGCCACAAGAAGAAACAGCCCTTGGATATTGAAGAGATCCTGCGAGCAAAGAAAGCTGCCGACGCAGCTGCGGCGAAGCCCCGATTCATTCCCAAAGCCGAGAGAGAACGTCGCGCACAGGAACAACAGCAGAAAGAAGAGAAAGAAAGGCGCATACGGCAGGAGGCCGAGACGCGAAGCACATGGACTACCAGGAATAATGGCATACCCTCCCGCGATTCCCAGCGCGATTCCCAACGCGATTCCCAACGCGATTCCCAACGCGCCGCCGTGCCGACAGGACCTAGGGCCATGCGACACGGCAAACATGGCAACGAAAACGAGAAACCCAACAAGACAACCCATGAAGCCAAAGCGACCGGGCAAAAGAGAAAAGCAAATGACGAGGATGAGGCTTCTCAGATTCGAGCAAGATACATGGGTCCAGAGCTGAATCAGTCAACCTTCTCCGCTAAGAAGAAGTCCAGAAGGCATCGGGATAAATTCAACTTCGACTGGGATCCACACGACGATACAAGCCATGGAGACGCGCTCATACACTCCGAGCAGGTGCCCCTATACGTAAGGGACGGTGGTCTTCTCTCCAAGTATCAGAACTTAGTCGAGCAGGAAGACTTGAAACGTGCCAAGTACATCATGGCTGGTGATGCCGAGACCGGTAGAGAACGCGCAGAGCAATTACTTGAAATGGCACTGCGTGCGAAGGAAAGGGCGAATCGAAACACGTTTGGGAAGCACTGGTCGGAGAAGAGGCTAGAAGATATGCGCGAGAGAGACTGGCGAATATTTAAGGAGGATTTTGGCATTTCTACGAAGGGTGGTCTCCTACCGAATCCAATGCGCAGCTGGGGGGAATCCGGCCTGCCCCGTAGGCTACTCGAGATCGTCGCCAAAGTTGGCTATGACGAACCAACGCCTGTTCAGCGCGCCGCGATTCCCATCGCCCTACAAGCTCGAGATCTTATTGGTGTGGCTGTCACCGGTTCGGGAAAAACAGCTGCCTTTCTCTTGCCCCTGTTGGTTTACATATCGGACTTACCACCACTGGATGAGATTACGAAAAACGACGGCCCGTACTCTCTCATTATTGCGCCTACTCGAGAATTGGTCCAGCAAATCGAGTCGGAAGCCAAGAAATTCGCAGACCCCCTGGGATTTACCGTTGTCAGTCTTGTTGGTGGCCACTCGTTGGAGGAACAGGCGTTCGCGCTTCGAAACGGTGCCGAGATTATCGTTGCTACCCCAGGTCGTCTAGTTGACTGCATCGAACGCAGACTACTTGTACTCTCACAGTGCTGTTACATCATCATGGACGAGGCTGATCGGATGATTGACATGGGGTTTGAGGAGCCTGTCAACAAGATTCTAGATGCACTCCCCGTGACTAATGAGAAGCCGGATACCGATGCTGCCGAGAATGCACAGCTCATGAGCCGGCCTCTCGGAGGCAAGGACCGGTACCGGCAAACAATGATGTATACAGCGACAATGCCAACAGCCGTCGAGAAAATCGCCAAGAAGTACTTGCGTAGGCCGGCTACTGTCACCATTGGTAATGCCGGCGAAGCCGTCGATACGGTTGAGCAACGAGTCGAATTTGTCGCCGGCGAGGATCGTCGTAAGAAGCGACTGCAAGAAATTCTTACGTCTGGTGAGTTTGCTGCACCTATCATCGTGTTCGTCAACATCAAACGAAACTGCGATGCTATCGCGCGCGAGATCAAGCACATGGGCCTCTCGACAGTTACGATGCATGGAAGCAAGACCCAAGAGCAGAGAGAACAGGCTCTGGCCTCGGTGCGCAGCGGAGGTACCGAAGTGCTTGTGGCCACAGATCTGGCTGGTCGTGGTATCGACGTCCCGGACGTATCACTCGTGATCAACTTCAACATGGCCACAAGCATCGAAAGCTATACGCATCGTATTGGTCGTACCGGTCGTGCGGGTAAGAGTGGTGTAGCCATCACGTTCCTCGGCAACGAAGACGCAGATGTTCTATACGATCTGAGGCAGATGCTCTCCAAGAGCTCGATATCAAAGGTGCCAGAAGAGTTACGAAGACACGAGTCGGCCCAGCAAAAACCTAATAAAGGAGGCTTCAAGAAGATCGAGTAAGATATGAGGGCACTCAAGCAGCAGAAATTAGTATTAGGGATTGTAATTTAGAGATACCATATAAAATCAACTACTTGCATCTTTTCATGAAGAATACTTAAATACCTAGCATGATGAATCAATTACACGACCTGCCTTTTCTTTACCTACCAGGTACCTCTCACTTAATATGTACGGTAGGTACGCTGCGGGTACATGACGATACTGTGCCCAATTGTAGCTACGACCTCTATGCAGTGCCGCCTTACCTGAAGTGTACCTTACATAAGGTACCTATCTAGCTTGGAAGTCCTCCAATTGATATCTTTATCGCTGGCTCTTATCATAGGTATTTTCGGATGCGATTAAACGTAATTCAACATCTCGAATCCGGCATCGCCATCAGTCACCTTCCTACCGTGCGCTACGGTCGTCTCTGACCCTGCGAAGAGATCAATCATCGCAGCCAAGATGGCGCTGAACATGCGCTACGTCGAGCTCGCGAGGCAGCTGCATCCGCGACTGCAGCGCTTCCTAGCCAAGTACCCCCCGGACCAGATCCTGCCGACCTCGACGCGGACGAATACCATCAAGGACGGCGCCACCCCGAACCCCTTCCTCCCGCACAAGCACCCCGTCACCGGCAAGTGGCACGACCCCGAGTTCTCGCTGAGGCGTCAGGCGGAGCTCGTCAAGCTGGCCCGCCAGGAGGGCGTCGAGGAGCTGCTGCCCTTCACGTCCAAGGGCACCGAGGAACGCATACGGCACAGGGTCGAGCACGGTCTGCGCGTGCGTGGTACGGGTGTTGGGCAGAGGGTCAAGGGCCATCTATACGAGAGGATGCTGGCTACAAAGTGCGTCCACCCCCCTCCTCAAACTCCACGGACCAAGGCGGAGCCGTGATTACTAGATTCAGGCGGACGCTAACGTGGGCAAACAGGATGGAGAAGAGAAGAGAAGCCATGCTTGGTATGCCCAGGCTTGTACGGGAATGGAGAAAGGTGCGCTACCTCTCTCTCTCTACGGGGACGCTGGACTAGCCGTGTGCGCCTCCTCGCTAACATGTTGATTCTAGGCCGGAAAGATGCGGTGGAACAGGTTTCCGAAGTAGGCGAGCAGATCTCTCGAGCTTGTCTTTGCGCTATACAGCAGCTATATATCTGCCTGTACGAATTTCATGTATAAAATTGTACCAAATGGGCTCGACCGCGCCAGAATATCACGCAAAAAGATCGTGAAGCCAAAATCGGGGCGTCAAAATCTAATACCTGTCGCCGTCCTTCGGTGGGCGATTTGAAAGAAAGTCTCCCAGCAAATAGCCGGAAATCCTCCTACGAAATACCTACCTGAAATCCATCATCGTCTCAATCTACTCGAATCTGCTGGTGAGCTAAGTAGAAATACTCTTGCATATCCCCGATGCTTTCCCTCATAGGTCGCCGGACACAGAATTGAAGCCTTCATATCGTAGGTGCTCACGTGACCCACCCAGCCAATTGGACGCTGGCGACCCCAAAAAACCGGTTTTTACTGGGGCCGCCGAGAAGGATGATATCAACTTACACGCATCACGCATCCAATGTCGACGACGTGCATCTTACCCTTTATTCCCCTATTCCTAGCCTATTAAATTTTACAAATTTACAAACTTATCATACCAGGCGCCAACCCACGGACCAAGTCTAGAGGAAGAGCAGAAGAGAGAAAGAGAGAGTGAGAGAGAGTCAAAGCAAAACTAATGCCACCCGCAATATCCCGGACCTCGGCGGAGCCAACGCTCTACGAGATCCTCTCGCTGCCCCCTCAGCGCCTCGAGGGCCAAGCGTCCTCGGCGCAGCAGAAAGCCATCAAGCAGGCGTATCACAAGGCTCTTCTAAAGCACCATCCGGACAAGAACCCTCGGGACCCACTTACTACTACCACCACCACACCACCCCAACCCAAGTCTAGGAGTGGCAAATCGACGACAACGCCGTCGTCCTCGTCCTCGGTCCCTAAATCCCTGCTTACGTACACAGTCGACCAAATCCAGCATGCGTACAACGTGCTCTCGGACGCGCAACAGCGCCGAGACTACGACCGCCAGCTCCTCCTGACCACCTCCTCATCCAGCCTATTTGCGTCATCATCTTCATCCTCATCCCCATCCACACACCCCACGGCGCAGCAGAGGCACTCCGTGTCCACGCGCTTCCACACGGGCGTCGAGACCGTCGACCTCGACGACCTGGGCTACGACGAGCGGACGGGCGTGTACTTCGGCTCCTGCCGCTGCGGCAATGAGCGCGGCTTCCAGTTCACCGAGGAGCAGCTGGAGGAGTACGAGGACGACCTCGTGCTCATGGTGCAGTGCCTGGACTGCAGCCTCTGGATGCGCGTCTTGTTCGACGCCGCCGAGGAGTCCGAGGACGAACAGCAGCAGCAGCCTTCTCTAAATCCGACGCAACGACAAGGCGACAGGACCAGAAATTCCAATAATTCCGGCCCCGACCATGCTGAAGCTGTAGTGACAAACCGCGACCAGGGCCAGAGCCAGGGCCAGGTGCGGAATTCGACTGCGAATGCGACGGAACGCCGCGGCAGCGCCGCCGTCGCCAGGAGCGGGAAAGGTTGGTCTTTCAACCTCAGCTTCGACTGGGGTATATCTCTATCAGGATCGGGGTCCGCGACTGCGACCACCGGTAGGAGATAGTGTGCAAATTCGACGAGAGCTCCATTAAAAAAAAACCGATAATGAGGAACTGTGTAGTAGATTCGTTCGTTCGTTCATCAGATGCCCCTCCATGTACTCGCGTGAGTCTCTCGATTAGATACCATACCGACCAGGGCATGTCTAGTGTACGCAATATCGTCCGTTGTACCTAATTAGTAAATATGCCGAAAGGTTTGGGTAGATGCATAGGGTGACCGGAATGGGCTGCTCATCGAGTACTACACTACGAGGTGGTCAAGGGGGAGACAATTTTCCATGACGAAATATAATGGCCTCCCTTCCCCGGCGAAATATACCTCGTCTGGTACGGGGGAGTGACTTTCTTGTCTCCCACACTTTTTTCATCATTGAATAGGAATCTGGCACAGAATACGATTTTATTGTCCAGATGAGTTTGTATTAGCGTCTAAAAGGCAAGCTTACGGCAAGGTAGCCACAGCTTCGAAGCTGGTAAGCCCCTTTGCTCGTAAGAAAAGAGATCCCTCCAAAGTCCTTGTCTCTGTACTTCCACAAGCGGAAAAACATGCCGCAACAACTTATCGAGAGTTTACAAACAAACACTCCGAGACACCATAATCCACCCAGGTCCACAACCAACCCCTTTAGATATCGCCAGAGTTGTACGGTAGGTAGAAATTTTTACTCGGCAGCCTTAGGCTCCTCAGTAGACGTCTCGGCGGGCTTCTCGGGCTCTTGGGCATGTGTCGCAGCAGCGTCCGTGGCTGGCTCAGCCTCAGAGGAAGTCCAGAGAGTCTAGTGACGATGGTCAGCAAGCCGTATAACAAATTATCATGTAGCACACATACCAAGTTATCACGTAGAAGTTGCATGATAAGGGTTGAGTCCTTGTAGCTCTCCTCACTAAGGGTGTCAAGCTCTGTAGCACCGTGTTAGTGTTTGCTGCAGGGTTGAGATCATGAGGGACGTACCAGCAATGGCATCATCGAATGCCTGCTTGGCAAGATGACAAGCCTGATCCGGGGCGTTCAAGATCTCGTAGTAGAAGACAGAGAAGTTTAGAGCAAGACCCAGGCGGATGGGGTGCGTGGGAGGAAGTTCGGTCTGAGCGACCTCAGTGGCAGCCTTGTAGGCCTCGAGAGACTTGTCGGCGGACTCTTTGCGTCGGTCACCAACAGCAAACTCAGCCAGATAGCGGTGGTAGTCGCCCTTCCTAAAATCAAAATTAGTATCACTCTGTGATCCAGAGACAGGTTTCGATGGAGAAACCTAGGGGTCGGGAGACCAGGAACGCACATCTTGTGGTAAAAGACTTTGGACTCGCCAGACTTGGCGGAGGGGATGAGGTGATCGTTGAGGACATCGAGGATGTCGTCACAGATCTTGGCAAGCTCGGCTTCGATCTTCTGGCGGTATTCTTTGATCAGGCCAACCTGAGATGAGTTGCCCTTAGACTCCTCCTTCTGCTCGATGGAGGTGACGATTCTCCAAGAAGCACGGCGAGCACCAATGACGTTCTTGTAGGCGACGGAAAGAAGGTTGCGCTCCTCAACAGTAAGGTCACGGTCTTCAGAGGCGATGATCTTCATGTTCTCGACCATCTCTGTCAGGGGCGGGTCAGCAGCATTTCTCGGGATGTGAGGGGGTCTTATCATTTTGGCAACCTACCCTCGTAGCGCTCAGCCTGCTCGGCCAGCTTGGCGAGATACACAGCATCCTCGTGACCCATCTTGACGTCGTATTATTCGGTGTATTCGAGTCTGCGAGTTGTTGAAGTGTGGTTAGCAAGATGAGGTGGCCTGGCGATGTAATTTGACAAAGATGTGGTGATCAAAGAGAGGCCAAAACAAGAGTGCGCAACCAGATCAAGGAGACAGAGATGGATATGAAAGGGTCCAGGCGCGATGACAGGGTTTAAATAATGTCTTGGAAGACAGTGACAGGAAGAAGGCGCGCTCTGACCGTCTTGGAAGGGAAAAGGGGACTGGATTAGCGGATCGATCTGGAAATCCAAAGACGCATGTGAGCAACGAGATGAAGCCCCCCCGCAATGAGTGGGGTTTGCGCCTACCGCTAAAGTGCGAATAACGCGTGCACAAGGCGTGATGAAGGGGGATAATGCTTGTCGCGTGAAGCGGATGAGAGTGGTGATGGGGAGCGGGGAGTAGCAGGAATCTGAGATGGCGTATAGAAACGTGTCGGTGATAGTGACTACAGTACGGAGACGGATAGGCAGAGAAGAGGTTTAGTTGGTAGGTAGGGAGAGACAAGGGACGAGGCGGTCGAGACGGCGGGAGTGGGCGATGACGACAGGTGCAGCCAGGCGGAAGAGGGACTGGGAAATGGCAGTAGAACAGCAGCGCAGGCAGTAGAAAGAAGACCTGGTATGCAGGGAAGAGAGACAGAGACTGACGTATACCTGGGTAGGTACAGCAGATACAGCAGATACAGCAGCACCCACAAATGGCCAGTAGCTACAAGCCAATGCCTACAGGCTACAGGTAGGTGTAGGGTATGATGTAGGAGGCAGGCCTAAGGGAGGTAGGAGGTACCTTTGGCAGATGGGTGTAGGGCAAGGTAGTAGTAGTAGATGTGAAGGTAGAGGGTGTAGAGTGTAGAGTGTAAGGTAAGGTTGACTAAGTTGGTAGGTCGATAGGTAGGTGGTTGATGGTAGGAATGATAGATCGTGAGATCTAGGAGATAGCACGTACCTGAGTGAGTATGAGTATAAATAGATAGATTGCTGGGGGGTCTGGTGGTTTGTAGCAGAGCTCGGATGCCTCACGCGGTATCAAAGGGAGTAGTTGTAGGTGATGGTGATGCACAGGAAAGAAACAAGGAAGCGCAAAAAATTGAAGAAGGGAAAGGGGGAGAGGAGGTAGACAAGAGCCCTGGAAGGTTGAATGAGATCCTCATGTAGGTAAGTGGTAGGTTGCTATGGTGCAGGCTGTGCCCTCTGCTGTGCTTGTTATCAGGTCGCTGTATGTAAGGTACCTAAGGTAGGTTACCTTGTCCGTACCTGTACCTAAAGTACCTACCTAAGGTACCGGTGCTCTGGCGGTGTTGCGGCTGGGGAAACAGCGGCCAGGCCTGCTGTGACAACCATGGTAGGCTACCTGCCAGGTGACACACCCCGCCTCTCTTCCCCCCAGCAACCTTTTAGCTACATGTAGAGTGTTAGCGTACGGCACCTGGGCAGTACCTGCCTCTTGCTGTGGCTGCCAGCAGAGGCAAAGGTACCTGTGCTGTATACCTGATAGGTACCACGTGCGTGGGGTACGGGTACTTGTACCTTGAGTTCCTCCTTGTCCTGTCCTCTTGAACCTTCTAACAGGAGTGACGCCCAAGCTGTTGCACATTCCTCTGCCACTGACCTGTCTCCAAATGTTAAATGCGTGCGAAGTACCAACTTTCAAACAAGGCCACCACTTTCTGCCCGTTGTTTGTCTGTTTCCTTTCCTCCTACCTACCTCAGTGATATCATGTTTATCTCACAATTCTAGATCTTCTAAGACTAGTACTTACTGCAAACTTGCATAACTTGCCAAACTTTGTTAATATCTTAGAGTATGCTCTCCTAATATTACCACCAGAAGGTGTTTGAGCTTTCTCCTTGGTTTCTTGGAATATAAGCAATTCCTCCAAATACGCATAACTAGACCTGTCAATAAACGCTTTCTTGTCCAACTATATTCTTAGTTGATAACCATATTTAATATTAGGTAAGGAGCATTGCATTAAGGCTATCACACTTTTACATGTGACCTCTAGGTTAGGGCCATTGCTTCGAGGCTCTCTCTTTAGGGGGGGGGGGCGGGGGGCTGCTTATCTGAAATATCGTATCAACCCAGGCACCAAACAACCGGACTGGTTGTTTTTTACTCCGCTGTGAACAATGTCTAGTTTATGTGGGTCTGGACTTCCCAGGTCTTGCCTGGTAACGAAAGGACCCAATCAAACAAATCAACGAGCTGTGATTCGAGGCAATCCGAGGCATGAAGCCAGCCAACCAACAACATTCCCACCTACTTAGTTCTGCGCAATGCATGAATGACATCGTCACCTCGCTCTACGTCAGCATCCGCCCGTAACAGCTAGCAGCGGGTGATATACCCATCTCATAACACAGGTCTGCACGGGCGAAGATAAAGGAAATGCCAATCCCAGGAGATCCCAACGTCAGCTGCTCTGCGAACTTACGCTAACTATATGCGGTCCTGGTCAGAGTAGGTACACCCACCTTAGGTTCAGGGCACATTTGAACTTCCCAGGCTCTCCGTCCAGTGACCAGTGATGTTAGGAGATGCCATGGTCCCCGTTGGGGGGAGGCTGTCCGATACATCATACGGTGAAGAGTGCTGGTGCGCGGACAGGCCAAATGCCAAGCCGCTCTCGGCCTTTATGCATGAATACCGACCAACTTACCAAGGGTAGCAGGTCTCCAACTGGCTCGATGTACCAGTAGCGAGTGGACTCAAGATACCCGCTACAAGGCGTTGTTATTGACTGTTTCCGCCTTACACTACCTCCGGTAGATATAGATATTCTAGCACTCTCTACGTAATATAAGCAGTCACAGACACGCGTCTGAATTCACAGGAAGGTTCTTGGACGACAAGAGCAACTATGAGCTGGAGGTTGCAAATCCCATACCCCCGCATCCTCACCACAAGCTTCGTGGTGGAGCGATGATCCAAGGATATCAACAGGCTGGCTTGGCATTCAATCGCCCAACCGGAATGACTGTACAGAAGAGGACATACAGAAGTGAGGCCGACGTGTATAGTTATTTTGAAACAGTAGGTAAGTGTAAGTTGCGCTGTGTAGCAGTCCCAAGCATGCCCGTGGTGGGAAGATATCGGGGGCTAGATCCATCATGGATGATGTAGGTAGTAGGTACGTACCGATCTTATACGAAGCAGTCGATTATCTCATGATAAATTCAATGGCCCCACTCTGCCTCAACTCGAACTCAGGCGAGCTACCTCAGTACAAAGCTCCAACCAGTCAGTCAGCTGTTTAATCAACTGCCTCAAGTCTCCCAACAAGCCATCTAATTATCGACTTCAGCTGCGTCACTCCACCACAACCTTCGCACCACCCAGGTATGTATGTAATCTCCTCCCTAGATATGCAATCGTTCGATATGCACACCCCATAAAATCATGGCGTGCGGTATATACATCTGCTCGACTCAGCTTGCTCCTACGAGCCACCACTCGAATTGAATCGGCAATACCATCAAAGCACGATATAACCTCCCTCTCATTGGATACGCCGGCTAATTGAAACCCTCTCGCCTCTTCCCCTCCGTCTCAGATTACGAAAATGTACCGCCAGGTCCTCACCAAGATCCCCTCTCGCGGCCTTGCGACCCCGGCCTCTTGCCGAGCCTTCACAACCACCATGCGAGCTATGAGCGCCGGTGACACCGGCGCGCCCCCGAAGACGGGCGGCCAGGGGTACGTTCCCCCCATCTCCACGAATCCGTATTCAATGCCCTTGGACCCCGCGGCCCCCTCGTCAACCTCGAAATATCGTACATGATGCGAGGAAGGGGGAGGGAAAGAGGAGGAAGTAGAGGCGACGCCGCGCGGGGCAGGGGATAGAAATAGAAAGAGAGTTCGAGCTCCCGGGAGCATCTATGACAAGTCGTCAAGATATCATCGGGCTAAAAGACAAGAGAGAGGGAAAGGGAAAAGAAGAAAGAGTCACTCGCTAACTCGAACGCCGTTATTTTATCCTGTAACAGAGACGCATTCCAGCGCCGAGAGAAGGCCAACGAGGACTTTGCCATCCGTATGCGTGAGAAGGAGAAGCTGCTGGAGCTCCGCAAGAAGATCCAGGAGCAGAAGGCCCACCTCCAGAAGCTGTCCGATCACATGTGAGTTATTTCTACTTCCACGTCTCTTTCTTCCCTCTTCCATCCCACTACGCAACGCGATAAACACCACCCCTCCATTCTAGATGAGTGTCGTCGTCTCTCTCGAATCTCCCACCACACCAATGGGTGGCTAGCAATAGCACACCACCCGATTTCCAACAGAGCACGAACTCATACTGACGATTCTGCTCTTCACAGCGACGAATTGACCAAGGGCCAAGGCGGCGAGCATAATTAACTGGTTACCTAATGTTCCGTTGGCTCGGGTCGGAGGGGGAGTTCCCCCGCTAGAATGATACCTCAGTCTGACGACATGAGATCGATCGACTTGTAGATTATTAGGTGACACGAAGGAAGGAAAAAACAACAAGAACAAAAACAAAACAATCTCTTGAAGCTGGCCCAGCTTTTCTTGATATTATGCATAGTGTACAGAAAACTTAAAGCGCATCCTGCGGGCTTTCCGTATTCTCGAATAGCAAAAGCGCCTCTCGCCTCTACCAACATGCCGTCATTGCTTTTCTTTTCTTCAATACAGTAACTTTGGTGTTTTGGCACATTCTTCCTGCCTGCAGCACCCTAATACATGCGTCCTGAAAAAACAGTAGTGCTTGTTACTTAAACCTGAGCTAACCACACTATCTGCGTCCCATGTAAGACCGATAGAAGCTGTCTACGTTATCCTGTTCGGGACCTCCGTACTGGCTGCCAATCTGGCTGCTCGCCTTTTGCGCAGCCGTCACCTTAGCTTGCAGTGCGGCAGCGTTTGTGTCGATCCATTGAAGTTGGGTGAGGTGTCCGTTCAGGACGCGCACGATCTGACTCAGCTAGAGAGCCCGTTAGTACCTATATTTTCAACAGATTGATGATGGGGGTGGCAGGAAAACGTACCGGATCATCGGGCTTGCTGCCCTTGCTAACAGCTCCGGATATGTCGTTGATTTCCTTTATCATCTTAGTCAAATCTCGGCCCATCTCGTCCAGACGGTCCGTGATCCTCTCGGCCAGCTTATAAGTTTGCTCACGTTCCTGGTCGGGGCCGGTGAGCTGCTCGCTGGGGTTGAATTGCTTTGAGAATAGAGTATCCACTTCGGCCTCGTACTTGTCCAGCCAAGCCTCGAGCTCCTCCTGCTGGCCCTCCACACTCACAAGGTGACGCTCAACCTCGCGGCTAGACTTCTCCGCCTCAAACGTGTTGAGATATAGGTTGTGAATCTTATCACCATTCTCGACCAGTAAACGATCCCAGGCTGCCACCTGAGAGGCTTGCTCTTTGAACTCTTTCTGGTGTTTGGACAAATCAGTAGCCCAGCGATTGAGGATCTCATCCATAGTCTTGTTCTTGAGGCGCGCCATAGATGAAGTTGGGCCACTCGTGGATGCGCCCAAGGTTGCGGTCTGAGATGTCACGGGGTTTTGTGCGGTCGAATCTGTAGAAGGCGCAGGCTTAGATGCGTTATTGAAGAGCGAACTTGTGGAAGGCGCCGCAGAAGTAGCCGATGTGGTAGTGTTCGGGGCAGCGGTACTAGAAGTAGGTGTGCCGGTGCCGGCGCTGGTGGCAGAGGTGGCGGCCATGGTAAGGGAGGGAGAGGCAGTCGAGGCTGGCGCACCGAACATACTCAGCGGCTTTGGAGCCTCTGAAGCGGAGATGCTGGTGGCGGGCTTTCCGAACTGAAGTTTCGAAGGCTCCGCGGTTGTTGTTGTGCCGGCCGTGGGCTTGTTGGCATTCGCAAACAGTGAGCCGGGCTGCGTCATCGCAGAGGCAGGCGCCGAAGTGCTGGGCGTCTGTGCCGTGCTGGTGGCGTTGAAGAAGGAGCCTCCGGATGGTGCTGAGGCAGTCGTATTTGTGAATAGAGAAGCCGGCTTAGCGGCTGAAGGGGTAGTCTCGGCAGGTTTAGATGACCCCTGCTGTGCAAAAAGGGAAAGACCGGTCGAGGCGGCCGCAGGAGCGGCGTTTTCTGTAGTTGCCGGCTTCGAACCGAACACGGATGACGGAGACTCAGCAGGCTTTGCGGCGCCAAAGAGAGACATGGCTGGTTTCTGAGGTTGGCTAGCAGTGGAAAATAGGGAAGCAGGTGCCTGGGCTGTTGCCGGTTTGGACAATGAACTGGCCTGGCTGGCGAACATGCTGGGCGGCTGGTCGTCTTTTTTGTCACTCTGAACAGAAGCGAACGGGGACGGGGCGCTCGGAGCCGTCGTGGTAGCACCAAAGATGCTTACCCCACTCGGCGGCTTAGAATTGTTTGCTGGAGGCGCACCAGCCGGTGTTGTGGAATTGAGAGCGAACGTGGGCTTTGGGGGCGTTGCCTGCGTAGTGGACGTAGCGTTCGCGTTTGTGGCACCAAACAAAGAACTTCCCGTGGCGCCACTGCCTCCCCCAAACAGCCCGCCCGGTTTGTTCGCAGCAGTTCCTTGACTAGCTGCCAAAGGACTCTGCCCAAAGATACCACCACTAGAAGTGGCCATCGTCGCCGTCGTCGGTGTCGCCGCCGTCGTCGTCAATGTCGGTGCCGCGGTGCCTGTCGTAGCAGTGGTCGAGGTCAGAGGCGAGTTGCCGAATAGACTAGCGCCCGGAGCTGGGGAACCCGTCACCGGTTTGCTTCCGAATATATTCGTGGTTGAGGGCGTCAGCGTTGTCGAGTTTCCGAAAAGACTTGCACCAGCGCCTCCGCCCAGAGATGGCGTAGATGAAGCAGGTGTGGCGGCGCTCGTGGCTCCAAATGCCGGTTTCTGTTCGCCCGGCTTTGCGCCTGTATTTCCAAACAAACTACCCGAAGCTGGCGTGCCGGAGAAAGCAGACGCGGGACTGCCACCACCTCCACTAGCTGTGTTTCCGAAGGAGAAAGCGGGAGTGCTCTTGGCCTGGGCGCCGAAAAGACTACTACCTGGGGCGGCTGTGGATGTTGTCGACGATCCAAAGAACCCACCGCTCGCCGGCGCAGTAGCGGTTGTATTGTTAACACCGGGTGCGTTATTGGGGGTGGTGTTCGTGGTGTTGTTATTGTTGATGTTGTTGATGCTGGCATTGTTGGGTTGCCCCGAAGAGTTGGGGGCACCGAAGAGGGACATTGTGCAAAGGGATGATTGTTAGCTCGGATCGGATTATTGTGTGTGACGATGGAATGTGAGAGGTCAATGTCAATCGGCGGCGCTCAGAGACACAAGACACAAGCTCATCCCAGGGCTGCTGGGGTTAGAGTATGGCTGGGAATCGACGCGGACGGTGAGTGGACGACCGGACGGACGGGCGGCTGGACGGATCCCTTGCCTCGTGATGGCGTCGATATCGGCGTAAGGTGAAACAGCACAGCGTGTAGTTCGTATTATATATGAGGCAGGAAAAAGGCTCTGGATTTCTCAACAACTCCGTCGCCTTGAAAATATCAACACTTGTCGCCTTATTACCTACAGGCTACAGCTACTTATGCCATCCGTACCAACTTTTTGCGCGACAAGCTCACCCGACCAGGTACTTGACTTACCTTGGTAATAGGCACTGGTACGCGCCGCTACAGCGTGTACTACATGTGGACAGCTGCCTCAGTCCGAACAGGTGGCAGACAAGTGGTTTGGATTCTACATGTTTGCATGTACAAGGAACCTCCTACACCTGGAAGCCTACCGGATATACCCTGTAAAATTTGAAATATCAAGCTTGCGCCACGCACATGGATCCATCTGTACAGCCACGCTGCTGCGTCCCAGGCAGGGTTCATCCATGTGTCTAGGTAGATAGGTACTTCGTACGCAACATCGAGGCTAAGTACCTACATGTACACCGCAGCACTCCTACATTACACTGGAGCTTAGAGTAACTGAAGAACATGTGTTTTCTTCGTAATCTGTAGCAGACTATAGAATTTGACCTAGGCAGTCTAGACCACCTCTACATGTATTTTGGGCGAAGTGCAAAGTATAATCGGGTACCTAATCTTACATACGCAGGTTGGTACACACATGAGTAAAGTACATCCGATAGGTAGTACTTCGTACACATACCTAAGTTTTGGAGGTAGGTACATTGTGTACATTATGTACATGTAGGTACTACGTACATGTAGCGTACATCTCCTATCTTAGTACCCTTTACCCATTGGCCATCCCGACCAGTACACCACCTACATCGATCCATACATCCTGAGAGTGCTTCTCTAGCTTCATCATCCGAGCAGGTCTCACGTCCCCGATCCCCTTACTACAATCCCGATCCTTAGTATCACGCTCAAGAGAAGGTAGTAATTAAAGTACCATCCACTGGGTCGCTCTCCCAATACAGCGTACCCAGCCAGGCCTCACGCAGTCTTCGTTTACATCGGCCCCTAGCAATCCGCCCATCTCTTTCGCAAGCCGCTCTGCACCGAGCCAGTCCATTGGCTACCTCGACAACCGTCTTCTCTTCCTCTGTCGGCCAAGTAAAGCTGGTCCGGCTTCTCTACCCCTCAAGTTGACATCGACCGTCTCGTCTCGCGTGTCACCACGTTTGAGGAGCTTGCGAGCCCAGCGCTGTTCTACATCCTCAGCACCGCTTGGTTCTCCATCACGAGCGTGCGATATCGTAGTTATATCCGGTCACTGCGTTCCCCGACATGTCTAGAGAGCGCAGACCTTCCACCAGTCTCGAGGCGCCCGAGAGGACAGGGACTGAGGATCCTGGTGCGCACGAGTTAGGTCCGCACATCGCCCTTCCGCCGCCTCTTCGCTTGCAGCCCTAACATGCGTCACTACAGAAGCCTCGGATTCGGACGAACACTATTCAGACGCGCAGTCGTCCCCCCGGAATAGCACCGGGGCCGCCTCTCCCATACCTAGAACCCGAGTCGAGAAAGTCGATGACGAGCCCTCCTACGGCGAGGTCCCTGGTACGGAGGCTTATGACAAGCGAACGGAGGATGCCGAGCCTGATGAAATAGCCATCATCCAGGACGAATCGTCGCCGCCTTTGTCCAGCCAGACTGTTGCGCCTGCGAGCATCATCATCCCCAAAACAGTCGTCGATGAGGCAGATGACGTCCCTGGATCTTCGACTCACGGCCATCATGAACATCTGCATCAAGCAGACGCCACGCCCGACATCATTCGCAAGTCAGACGGCACCAGCACGGCCAGCCCCACCCCTGTTTCCCTAGACAACAACATACAAGACACCGGTACGACAACCAAGTCCTCTTGAAATCAACACTGCGATTGACCGTGCCTTCGTAGATGACACGGCCGTAAACCAAGCACGGAAATCCCCGTCGACACGTCAACGGCGGAGATCTTCTGTCGCAAGCTCAGTCGCAAGCCTTCGCGATGAGAAGGCGCATGACGATGACGCCGACGATGCCGATTTTGGTGACGAGTTTGACGAGTTTGAAGCGGGCGATGAAGATGCGGACTTCGGCGATTTTGATGAGGGTTTCCAGCAGGCCGAAGCACCTGCAGCTGCTGAGTTAGTGGCAAATCAGCGACACATCTCTATACCTTCCTTTGTGTGTCTAGTACCCTCCTTAGGTAGCCTTATCACAGCTATACTGACGTTTATGTGCTCAAAGCCAATATTAGATCTTGACGGCCTAGACTCTGAAGACATCCTGGCCGGCACTGAGCCCTATTTGAATGCATTATATCCATCTGATGTACTCGATATTCCGCCTCTCTCCTCACCTCCGAGCGACAATCTTATATTCTTCAATCCGAGGAGCGCGTCGCTGTGGTCACAGTTAGCCGCCCCGCCTCCTCTTCAACCTCCTGATTGGATCCGCTCCCGGATCAGGAGACTCTTCTTAGTATCCCTTGGAGTGCCTGTAGACCTTGACGAAATTCTACCTGCGTCTAAACAGAAAAAGCTGGTCCTACCGTCTCTTCATCGCATTACATCAACCGGTTCACTGCGGACTTCGTCGGAGTCACGTTCTGTATCTCGGTTACGGAAATCAGATACCAACAGATCGTCCGTCTCGGTAGACTCCCAAGGCAAGGAGAAGCCTAGGTCTAACCCGAAACGGCCTTCCGGGAAAGTCTCTTCCCAAATCCCAGCATTCGATCTAGTCGCGGCGAAACAACTATGCGCCACAACAGAGGAGGCCCTGAAAGGCATGACAGACATCGAACTTCAACAACACGTGAGAAAGCTGGAACAAATGGAGGTCTTAGCAAACGAAGTGCACGAATTCTGGAAGGAGCGCACAGATGAAAAAATCGGCGATCGGGAGGCGTTTGAGGGTGTCATAGAAAACCTCGTGAAGCACGCACGGAAGACGAGGAAATAATGAAGGATACCCCCAAAAATGAAATTTAATATAATGATAGTTTAATACCCGTACACGAAAGATTTTACGTTTCAGGGTCTTCATCGTGCTTTCTAATATGGTTATTCTAGATTTACCTTTTATGCTATTTGTCTACACCTTAGAATAAATAGCCATTGATATAGTGAGAGAGGTTTGTTTCATTATATAAAATAAGCAGGTCACATCGTAAAGCACAAGTTATCGTTACTAACCACTACATAAACGGCGATAAAAAGAACATTTTATTTATAAAAGAATAAAAACACATGAAATTTTAGCCAGTGGGGGAATATGTAGAGCAAAATTAATGACCTCGCTGGGGGTCGAACCCAGAATCTCCTGATTATCAGAGATGGCTTATCCGTTTTATCTTCAGACAACCCTTCCATCGTAGTCAGACGCCTTGCCATTGGGCCACGAGGCCGGCCGAGAACCGGTGGTTTTTTTCGAGACGGTGCTAACGAGTCATCATACGCACACCGTTGTTTTAGGCCAATTTTGAAGTCTACCTACTAGGTAAGCATGTAGTTTAGCCCTCTTTTACTCATCTTCTAACGAGACCAGATTGTGTCGCCGGTTCCGCGCTTTTTCGGGGGGTGCAGGCTGTAGTTGTGTGTGTATACTTGGACCGAACACAGAATGGGTTGTCGGGCTACGTGCTGACACCGCCGCCGTAGGGTGGTTTTGCGGATATTTCCGACGGCATACTGGAGTCATGGCTGAGACGGAGCTGTTATCTTAGAGACTTATCGCTTTTTATGAGGCTGTGCCTCTCTCTGAAGCTTTGATGTTTCGGTTGACATAGTACTGGCTGGTTCGCGGGTTTTTCGCCACAACTTCACATAGGATCGACAGCTCGCTTAATATCGACAGAGCAGAATTACTATTTTCTCCTATATTATGTCATGTCCTGTCGAGCTTATATGACCTCTCCTGCGAATAATCCTTAGCTAGTCGCTGGGGCGAGAGCGCAAACTCGATCGGCCTTGAAGCATCATTAAAATGGCAGTGCCCAAATGCGGTATGTCATCCCCAAGTGAGGCGACACCCATACACAGCTGCTAGATATATATATATAGCACGGTGCACATGCCCCCCGCCTTCGAGGACCAGCTTCTGCATGAAGCTCGCGAGCGTGTCATTCGTATTTCCAAGTTTTCTACCAGAGTACTGCCTATTCTTGTTCGCGGGAAGATATACTACAGCAACTGGGAACAAGCCCGAGGCGTCTGAGGTCATCTGCTTCAAGGAGTTGAGTAGACTGTCTAGAGGGACATCTAGAGGGACATATATATAGACATGCCGCTTATCAAGTCTACATGTCTGGGGGCCGAATAACGGGACGTCCCGTTTGATATCGAGGTAATATTAACTTACATGTGATCGCAGAAAGACTTACGCAAGCACTCACCATCTACCTACACTACCACGACGAGCGCGATATACGAGACTTGGGTACACATCGGGAATATAATATACCCCGCGTTTTACTAAAACAATTTCGGCAAATAGTATGCATAGCCTTGCCCGACCATAGCACTGGGAGGAAGATTATGATGCTAATCACGGCATCTAACGGAATGGGAGCTGGCCTTCAGGCTCCGGGGGTCGTGTATAGATGTATGATGCGTCTTTCTTTGGACGGTTGGTCCATGCAAAGATAGGTAGTTAGTTGCCTTCGGGCTTTTATACAACCTGCCACAAACACCGTTGCACAATTTTTGCTCATAGCTAACTACTGGATTTCGGATAGCGCTTTCGTTGCTGTTTGTAGATAGGAGGCACTGTTGCCTGTCAACTCGTAACTAGCATCGAAGAGGTAGAGTATTGGACCACCCCGTTCATGAATTAGTAGTTATGAGCACTTTTCTCTATGGATTGATCATTTCGAAACAATTTCAAATTCGCTGTGCAGCCTTTTCCATGGTTGGGTGTATAATGGTTGTCGTGAGAGACCTACGTGGGGGACTCCGAGATGCAAGCATAAGTGTCACACATATCTACGCATTTCTCTCCGGCATAGTCGGCATAGACAGCAATCACGTAAGATTGATCGTCGAACAAGGCGAATAGTTCGCGCGAAGTTGGATGTATATCTAGCCTCGAGGCGGTAGAGAGATTCTTGCGCCTCGTGCTGGCGATACTATGTCTGAGTAGCCTTTCTGGGTAGGTAGGTAACGAGACCAAGTCCTCCCTTATTCGACATGGTGATTCTGGGTAATCACCGCATTTTTTTGTGCTTCTGCTCTTCTGCGACAGGGCAGCTCCGGAGATCTTGGCTTGAATAAGATACTTGCTTAATCTATCGTTCTTGAAAATATCTAAAAATATGTTAATGGTGTGTAGTATGTAATATGCCGTACGCGTGCTTGCGTGTACTTGTATCATTCAGCGTCGGACAGCCTCGGTCCTTTCTTTATTCTAAGCACAGGTTGCTTATGGCTTAGTACACTACCTACACTTTAGGCATTAGGGAGGTGGCACTTGTCTAAGATCCCGGTTGAGCCTACGATGCAGCCGACGATGATGGCCACTAGAGCGATCGGGCCGTGTCAAGCGAGCCAAGCCCTTATCTGGGGAGCATGGGCACAGTTCTATGCATTTTGTCACGAATGCTCCCGTAGGCACGTTGATATGTAAGTCCGAGATAGAAACAAGTTAATACCTCAGTCCTTTACTTTGTAGTGTACGAAGTACAGTGTATGGAGAAAGATGGCGATATGGCGAGAGAGAGAGAGAGAAAAGGAGGCTACGAAGAACTTGAATTGGTACCTACCTACACCAAACTTGCCGCCCGCAGAGTGGATCAATGCAAGTAGTTGGCGACGTCACGTCTTGGGATGCGCTGATTGGTGGATGCTGTGCAGCACTCAGGCAGTCTCCGCCTATGAGATGCGAAGATCTTCGGCAAGGGTCTTTTAGTGCCCATGCGAAGCGCTCTGGCCAACGGCCCCCGCCCGTCTTCTGCAAGTTATTTGTCCAATCACGGTCCTTCTCCCTGCTCTCCGCTAGTCGCCAAGAGGGCCCCCCTGTGCTACCCCTGCCGCTCTTGAGCCAGTGAACCAACCATCCATTCAGCCGTCGTCCGCAACCTCATCACAAAGTCACCAATCACCATCACAACTGGCTGCTGGACTTGTTGGTTGGCCGGCTCAGTCGGGCGTGAGGATGGTAGCGGCGACGCCATCTCGATACCTGGGTACGAAGTAATGTCTCTTGTGGATGGTCTCTCCCTACCGTGGTTGGATACTTTGAGCCAACGGCCGAGAAGAGGTATCGCTCTCTCGGCGTTGGGGAGTCAGGGACCATGTTCTGCGATTCATCTGATGGTAGTACCTACACTACCTCACTCACCCGATATATCGCCTCCCTGCTCGTTTTCTGTCGACAAAGACTTTGCCGTGACTGTTCTACCCTGCTTGTCTCGTCTCGTCTATCCTGTGATTCGAAATCTGCAGCTGGTTTCCAGCAGCTCGTGAGGCTACCGCCGATCTGCCAGGTGATCAGGGAGTTTTCGATTCAATCAAGTCATGTCATTGTGCGGCACCACCCCGTTACCTACGGCGCCTACCCGCACTAGACTTGCCCACTCGAGATTGGGGGTTTTCTAGCCACCCTATCAGAGGCTTTCTTTCGAACGTACCGCCGACACCCCGGCTCCATGTAAGTGATCCCATTGCATGCTTGCGCTCATCCCCACTGGCCATCTGAGCAGAAGCTTGAGAGAAGGTCGAGTGGTCTCGTAAGACGGCCGAAAGCGCTTATTCAAAACCTATACCTTCCTCCCGTCTCCGGCTTCCAAGATTTTCTCTTTTCGATAGCTGGTCTCCATACTCTTTTTTTCTTCTCCAAGTTGCTTCCCCCTACCTGGGATCGTATATCAAGAGACGACTTGGTTCGTGGAGCACTTCTTATTACACAGGTAGTCAACTCGCAGGGACGAGTGATTGTTCTTCTCCTTGATCGTATTACACATACACACACAACTACAATGGCGCCACAAGACGAGAGGAGGCGCCCTGCGGCCCTCAAATTGACACCGTCACGATCATCGTCAACAGACGGGTCGTTTACCACGACATCCTCGTTGAAGCCGCCGAGGACCCCTAGATTTGCAGAGGCCACCACAGTGCACTCGCCCATCGAGCCGCCGACGAGCAATCCATTTAGAGACCCGGGTGAATCTTCGCGGGCTCAGCCGGCTGACGTAGGATTTGGCTACATCAATGATGATACGCGGACACAAACAGTCAACATGCCCATGACACCGAAATCACCGCTTAAGAGTGCCATGAGAATACCCGGCACACCAGCAAGAAAATTTGAAAACCCGTTAAGCCCAACATTCAGAGAAGAGGATATCCTGGAAGCTAGAGAAAAGGATACGGAAGCAGCCCAAAAGAAGGACGTGGTACGTTTCTATGCGCAGCATCGCTCTGTGTGATTTCGCTAATCACATGTGTATTAGGGACTGAAATATCGAGTCCGAATGGCTAAATTCGCCCTCCGGGGCATCAGCTTTAGCTGCAGCCTGATCATTATTTCTCTTCTTGCAGTCTCCTTCAACATTTTCCGTACGACAAATCATCTTGCGGCACAAAGTGGCTTGCCCGCCTGGGCAGAAAACACGCAGCTTTGGCCCCAGATCGTCGTTCTTTCGGTCTCTGGTGTCAACCTTTTACTTTGTATACTCATCTTTATCGGTTATCTCAGAGGAGGCCATCATCGAGCTGAGAAAGTCGGTGTCTACTACACGCTGTTCGCGGTTGGGTGGTTCATTGCTTCGTCAATCCTATGGGCCGCCGCCGCCGGTATTCTACAATTCACCCGCAACAACAGCAACAACAAGGACATGTGGGGATGGTCCTGCGTTGAAAACAAAAGAGCTGAGGTCTTCTCGGAGAAGGTTGACTACGCGCTTATCTGCCGACTTCAGGTGAGTCTACATTGTCCCTTTTCAGTGAACGAAATGTGTATGTAAAAGCTGCTAACTCCTGTGTCAAAACTAGAATTGGTCATTGATCTGCGCTCTCATCGAAATCGTTCTCGACGTGTTTACGATCACGCTCTACAGCATTGTCTTCTACCGATATATTACGAAGCGGAAGTTGACCAAGTCGATGGACATGCGTGACCGCGCCCGCTCGGACTTGTACCTGGCGCAGCTACGCTCGCAATCCGCCCCCAACACACCCGGCTTTGGTCCGAAGTCGCCTTCTTTCTCCCAATACGCCATGTCGCCACGATTCCCTCCTTCGACGTACCAATCCTTCTCTGAGATCTCCGAGGCGCCCAGCTTCACTCCCGGCCCTCAGGTCGCCGAGCCGACGTCTTCTTTCGCGAAGCCGGCACACCCAGCCAAGCCCGCCGAGTTCAAATTGCAAGCACCGCCTAGCAAAGCGCGCTCCGCCACTCCCAAGATGAGTCAGGGGGCTTTCCACTCCCCAACAACCACCTCTCCCTCCGAAAGTAGCTTCACAGCCGCGGCGCCCGGCGAGCAGCAATACGCCGCAGTACCAATACCCGGGGCGTACTCTGTGGTTACGAGTCCGCCACCCGCACAGACAAGTTTCGGCCATTCGTCGAGGTGATTTAACGATGTCATGAGACGTGGCATTGGACGTCACGAGTAGACGAAGGAAGACGACACGAGCAATACGACGGGAGAAGGATGGGTCCTTTTAGTACAGCTACAGGCTATCTGACCTGATGTCGCTGTACGTTGGCGGTGGTGGACCTACTGCTCTTTTCTTCGCCAATTATTATTATACCCCCTAGGCGCGAATAATTTGAGCGAGATCTTGCGCGCGCGCGGCGTTTTATGACGGAGTTGTGTGTTGCATTCAACTTCACGGTTTGATTCGGATTGGGAAACGGATACCTGTGTGGCTTGACGTTTCGGTTTTTGTCAAGGCCCTCGCCTCATTATATATTCCTCTGTTCGACCCATTTATATGTGTAATTATTATCTATATCGATTCAGCATCTGTGCTGCTGCTGCTGCTATATCATCCAGCGAAGAAAATCTTACCGACGCCTTCTTCTCTACCCTAAATAGGGCAACAAATAAAAAAAATGAATCAACAAACATACAGACAGATGCTCACTTTGTGAATATACTTACTCACAACTCATGGTATGATATCCGCCTGCTACTTTTTCTACATCTATAATTATGTTGTTGATGCTGAGTTTGGCCTGCCCCCTATGGTTTTCTGCCTCTTTACTGAGCTCAGCATCTTACTAGCCACGCAAGTCGTTCAGTTATCAAGTTTCTTTGCGCATACCTTCTTGGTAATCTGTGATATAGTCACTGAACTACCTATTCTATGGGTTAGTTGAATGCCGTATGTGATGAATAGCTGGATAATTCCCAGGGACCTATCCATAGTGCTTGATTGGGGTTATGATTATGCTCCCGCTTCTCGGGGCCTCAATTTTGTTGATTCAATATTCAATTGAATGTGACTCTGTAGTCCTAGCTTATGCAGCTGGTAGGCACATCCCTATTGGTGTTTACTTTTGAGTTGACTGCCCGCTCGCATGGGCCCAGGTGGGCGGCAGCTGTTAAAGTACGGAATACAGCCGTCGGCAACTGGGACGTATCAATTTCTGTCAATGGAAGTTTCCCATCGAAAGAGACGTGACCCACGTCATACAACAGAAAGAATCCCATGCACATTTGGATGACGAGCAACACCTGGCTCTTGAACGGATCTCTCACGATTTTCGACCGGCGATAGCTCCTTATTTTTTTTAATTATCATTCGCATGTTACCGGACTTGATCCAAGATCGACACAGCCGAGAATGACTACGTTCACAACACCCACAAGGTCTCTGTCTATGACGACCAGACCTGCGGCATCAAGATCGACTCCCAGAGGGCCGGCAACACATCAAAGGGTGTACAGCTCACGACCGCCGCGAGGGCCGAATACCACGGTCAAGTTCTGGCCGTTCCTCGCGATAATCGTTGCCGGCACGGGGGCCTTCGCGTACATCAGCAAAAGCAGAGCTGGCCAAGGGTGAGTGAGTTTCTTACATAACCTACGCGCGCAAGATACTAGTAGTTACTCGAGTCCCTTCGCCACGATCGATAAACGAAAGGAAGAGAAAGAAAGTTGGAAAAAAATACCAAAACAAGACGGAAGGGGCCTATCTGGAAGACTATTGCTCACATCAAACAGTGGTGGTCACGCGCCAATAGCACGGAATGAGATTCCGAACAAGTAAAAAACGCCTACACGGTAACTTGTATATTTCAAGTCTTGTCGTCACTCTTTTTGCCTTGGGTTTCGAGGACGTCATGATTTGGTTCGGTCGTCTGTCATGCGGCACGCGAGAAGATTGAAGAAATGCTTCTGGTCACACACAACGAATCCTGGCCTTGTGTCTGCTGATGCAGGTTAGGGAATCGAGACAACGGGAGAAAAAAAGGGAAAGACCTGAAAAGATAAAATAAAAAGACAATCGTGTAGGGGATGTTATATCTATCCGAGTTTATATCCATTTTCTTTTATCCCGGATTTGTAGCACACGTTGTGTATTTACACTGCTACAATAAACCGTGCCTACAGTAATAAACCGAGACATGGTTCAGAATCTGCTCCCTTCTCCTTCTCCAGGTTATAACTAACTTCCTCTTTTTTTCTCCCCTCTTTTCCACTGTTTTGCGACGTGTAGAAATCAGCAGTTACAACTCTTGACGATAAGATAATATAGCAGGAATGTAGTAATTTGAAGAAGCAAGCATAGTAGCATAGATGTATGATGTAGGTACTATGATGTAGGTAGTGTACGGTAGCATAATAGGTCCCTTAATACCTCTTGGGATAAGGGGCCAAAAAGTGGGGGGCGGGGCTTTCTTTTACCTGCGGCTGCTACCTACCTGGTAGCTCTCCTGACTACTCGATACCTTCAACACCTACTCCTCTTATATACTCGAACAAATCATCCTCTTAGCCCGTCTTCTACCTCAGGTACTCAGTGCTATATTCCTTATCTCCTCTGCTAGGTTTAGCAACGAGACATACATATCGAAAACGAGCCGTGCTGTGCCTCATCCCGTACCGTACCTAGCTATTTACAGCCTCCAACGACGATCGTCGCGAAGAAAACAAGAAAGGGGTGAGGGTGAGGGGCATACACTATATGATTCTCGACGCAACAACCAGTTAATAAAGCCTCCCAGTCGTTTCAACTTTCAAAAAAAAAAAAAATCCCATTCGGAGATCTCCCAGTAAATAAAACAAGATCGAAAATAAGAACAAGGATATATAAAAATGCCGGCAATCGACGACCTCAAGAACCGCAAGACGCCCGTCTTCTCGGCCGATGACGTGACGGTGATCTTCGTGCTCGGCGGGCCGGGCGCCGGCAAGGGCACGCAGTGCGCGCGGCTCGTCGCCGACTACGGCTTCACCCACCTGTCGGCCGGCGACCTGCTGCGCGCCGAGCAGAACCGCGCCGGCAGCCAGTACGGCGCCCTGATCAAGGAGTACATCACGAACGGGCTCATCGTGCCCATGGAGGTGACCATCGCGCTGCTCGAGAACGCCATGCGGGACGCCATGTCCGCCTCTACCACCACCGCCACCACCACCTCCACAACCGCGACCACGACCTCGACCTCCACCGCGAACCCCTCCACGGCCCTGCGGGGCAAGTTCCTCATCGACGGCTTCCCGCGCAAGTTCGACCAGGCCGTCAAGTTCGAGGAGGCCGTGTGCCCGGCGCGGCTGGTGCTCTTCTACGACTGCCCGGAGGAGGAGATGGAGCGCCGCCTGCTCGAGCGCGGCAAGACGAGCGGCCGCGACGACGACAACGCCGAGAGCATCCGCAAGCGCTTCCGCACCTTCGTCGAGACGAGCATGCCCGTCGTCGACTACTACGAGAAGCAGGACCGCGTCGCCCGCGTCCGCGCCGACGTCTCCCCCGACGACGTCTACCGCGCCACCCAGGCCGAGCTCGCCAAGCGTCTGGGCGACAACTTCTAGGCACGGGGACGGGGACGGGGACGATGTGGGAGGGGTAGGCAAGGACTATATAATAAGAGAAGGGAAAGAAACAAAATACCAGATATCAGTCGATAGAATGAACCCGAGACAGACAGACACAGGCAGTCGGGGATGTACACGGCGCGAAGGCCGTTGAGTATAGAGCAGCAGACACAGGTAGAGACGCCTGAGAAATTCGAGATAGAAGTGGCTCAAGTTCGGCATGGTCATAGCACGTTGAACGGGTCTAGATAGCGTTTTTATAATTCCGTAACATAGAAACCGGAGGAGTAGAGGGGTACTTTTGTTCAAGTTCCGGATGTTTTATTCTAGTATTTTCAGTCAGGCTTCTATACTTTAATAATGGAGTTCGACAACGGTCGAGACGAGTGTGGTATGTAGTCTTCTACATAAGACTGCTGGCTTCCCGTCAACTGAGATGGGGCGGTATATCTTGATACACCCATTAAGTAGTACCGTAGTCCGAAACTCGCATAATTCATTACATCAAAAGCCTTTTCCGCATCGCCATGCCATACGCCGAGTGTGTGACCTTCCCTATGCAGTCGACCGAGAGCTGAGAACCGAGAAGGGCGAAGAGAAAAGAGTAAGTCATCTAGTCGTCATCGTCATTTCGCTCCTTGCGGGGGCCACGTTCGCCACGGTCCCCTCGGTCTCCCCGTCGTCGTTCTCCTGGGCCAGAGCTAAGGCCAGTATTGGCTAATTTCCGCTCGGCATCCTCGAGATCGCGCTTCTTCTGGGCCTCGAGACCCGTCTGCTCCTTGCGGAGCGTCGTGGCAACCTTGGCCAGTGTGTCTCTCCATGTGTCGACGAGATCGCCGAGCTGGCGCCACTGCTTCTCGCCGAAGACTCTGTATGTTGTTCGATGAACTAGGAATACTTTCTTCTGCTGCGACATCCTTCCTTCTACTAATTGCGCACGAATGACGTCGATTATCCATAGCTCCACCTCGTCTATGGAGATCTGTAGCGCTTCCGCAATCTCGTCGTAGGGGATCTCGCGGGTCTGCGTTCGAGCGGCCAGCGAGGCGAATGTGAGCAGCCTCATCTTTGTCTGTAGCTTCTCGAGATCTAACTGCTCTTTCTCGACAAAGCCTTCATGCTCTTCCCTGAACTGGTTGTAGTCTTCCAGATCCTTCTCGGCGAATATCGTCAATAGCTCGAAGTAGACGGGGTGGGTTTCGGAGAGGGCTTGGACGCAGGGTACGTTGAGAAGATCTTGAAAGTCGTATTGCGTAGAGAGGAGAAGTGCCGTCTTTAGGGCGCGCAGGGCAACTTTCTGGGCCTCCTCTGACTTGACTTCGTCATCCTCGAACGTGCGCAGCGCCTTGAGGATGTATTGGTAGGATGTACTGTTGTGACGGTCACGTTAGACGCTGAAAGGTGGGAGGTGTCGGCAGCAAGGACTCACTAAGCATCGCCAGCGTCGCGAGCAGTGTCGGCGATGGCCTCGTATGCCTGACGCTGGTCATCCGAGTCGGTCTCCCAGTCCTGCAACCAAGTGTCGAGGGTCTTGAGGTAGGGCTTCAGGGTCTCGAACAGGCCATGGAACTTGAGGAACCTCAGGATAGCCATGAAGACGTTGAACCGCAGGGCGTCGTTGGGCTTCAGCATGTTGAAGATGGTGGTGAGGGTGTTGAGGGCCAGGCCGGGCCCGTTGATGGGAGAGGAGGTGATGGGCTTAGTGAGGTTCTCGCAGATCCGGGGCAGGAACATGGCGGCGTTGTCGCTCTGGAGGATGAGGTAGACGAGCAGGTTGTAGGCACCGGCGAACTCCTTCTCGGGGATGGCATGCAGGGCGGGTGAGGCGATGACGAGCTTCTTGAGGACCTCGTCCTTCTGCTGCTTCTCGATGAGGGCCGCGATGTCGTCGCCGACGTTGAGGAAGCTGGCCATCTCCTGCGCGAGCTCCTCGAAGCTGCCGTCGACGAAGACGAGCTGTGGCGCGTGGGCGGCCGCCATCTTGTTGTTTTTCTCTGTCTTTCTTTATTTCTTCCGCCCTTCTTCTTCCCGTATGTATTTATTTTTTCGGATTAGCTTGCTTCTCCTCTTCTGCCCTTCTTGTTGCGGATGTACTCTCTCCTCTGCCGTCTTAAATATTGTGACTGCTTTACTCTCTGCGAATAATCGGTTGAGCGCTTGGGCCGGGAGGGGCAGTATTTTCACAATTAGTTAATCCATTGGCCCCTCCCAAGTGGCCGCTTTTTTTCGTGTGTGTATTGAAGTAGTCTGTCGTTATCTATTCCGATATTGAGCCGTGGTACTGTATACTTGCATAACATTGAAAGGGTCAATGACACTAAACTGGTCTACCTGTCAATCGAGGCTTTTAGGTACCTTAGTACATTATGTTTTGTCTCGTAGAACGCCTGATCTTATATAAGTGAATGTAGCAGCAACAATGACAATAACAACTCAAAGGTACCCGCATTGATGTTTCCTCTCATGATAATTTAGATGACCACCGTGACGTGACGGCAGCGGATAGGGCAAGACTTGCTTGGACCCCCATGGCCAGATATGGACTTTTCGAACAACAAGATATAAACTTGTCTCTGGATGACCGAAAATGATCCGTGGATGAGGGTGCTTGACGGCGAATGAGGAGATTTGAAGAACCCCGACCTACCGTGTTCCATATACCAGAAGGCTCGTGGAGGGCTTTGATGGATTTGATATAAAAAACAACAACCTACAGGCCCCCGAGTCCAACGTCTTCCAGCAGTGTTGCTATCGATCCTCTAACACGTGAGCCTTGGTCACGAATAGAATAGTTGGGACGACGATTTCCAGTGCTTCGACGTGTAATTCGTTTAGTGCGATAGAGCACAGATTGACATCAAAATTAATGAGATCGACTCAGCTTGTCGATACGCCTACTTGCAACAGGGACTCTAATATTACTGCATGCAAGACTGCTCCTCGAAACGGGTTTCCATTGGCGACTAGGAATACCCTGGAGCCTTAGATCAAGGTGGCACTCTTGACAGCGAGGATTTCGATACTCTGATGCAAGAGATGAGGGCTGCTTCCGGCACGATGATACGGAGGATTGCTGACGATTTTACTCTGGCGCGGGAAGTGTCAACACTTCGATAGCCTTACAAATGCGACTACTGATGATCTGGGAGGTGGTGACGGCAACAGCGGCGGTACTATCGAGGGGAGTGAGTTGATTGTGTACATCGATTATACCATGATTACCATCGTACACAACGTCACCTAATGTAGCATGGTCCGCATCGACAACTTGGACGCCTATAATCTAGAAAAAGACGCCTGTGCTGGCTCTTACTGAGATCTCTATGAGGGAGGAGTATGATGTTCCTTACATGAATACCGCCACAACCGTTGTCTCAACATTTGTGTCACAGAAAGTATCCGGCCTCCACTATTCACTATTGCGGATAGCCTGAATTTGCTAAAGCTCCAGACCGAGCTCAACGACTCATTGGCAGTATACCCGATGGTAGTAACGTGCAAACCGGGAAAACCACGGCCCGTCTGGAAGTCAGGTTGCCGGATCTTCCATCTACTCTTCTGCGACATATCTGCTCCACTACCAAGACGGCGGCAACAACATCTCCGGACCCCCCTCGACCCGGACCCGGCAGCAAGGCCTACCAGCACCAACGGAGGAATGGCCCAACGTCATCCGGGAAGCCAACTGAAATCAAGCCTGAGCTGATAGATGCAGGGGAACACGACGGATGACCGCGGCCTTATCTTTCGTAAGGCCATCGACCAAAGTGTGATACCTCCAGTGCTCAGTGCTCAGCGGAAGCAGGCAGGCACGGTTACTTCTAGTTGTGCGGTGTGGGGGATCGAACCGAACGTTACGAATCAAGAGGAACTTGATACCCGTGAATGTGAATGTGTTCAATCTGACGAAACAGTGTACCTACTTCCTCGTACCGTCGGAAAGATATATCGCCTAATTGGGCCTAGATTGATATATGTAGTGATGTTCCTGAATACGCTATCTCTTATAAGTTAAAGGTTGGCAATACGATACGATCAACCTGATAAAATCTAAATAAAATTGCTTAATCTACTTAGTATTAAACAGATTGAACGCCCAGTGTATCTACAGCCCGTTTTGTGAGTACTTGCACCAGGTAGACTACTAGGACGAAGTGGTATACCTATTTGCATGTATTTCTTAAGTTGTGGAGAACAGGTGGGATGTGAAATAGGAAGGAGAGGACGTCGTTTTGTTTCAGAGGTCAAGCCGGCCGTCTCATTGGAAAGTCGAAACCTGGCGTCAATAATTTTTATTCTCTCTCCCGTCCTCTCCTACTGGAGGTCTTACTAGCTCTTTGCAAACCTATCGGATCCAGGGCAGCCGATACGGTTACAGCAGCCGGGCAGTGTGCAACCCACCAGTTCTCTGTTTGTTAGCGCGGGAGCGAACCAATCGTGGAGCACAAATGCCTACCGTTTGTTTACTGTATTTTTGTTTTACTATTTGTTGATTCTTATGCCGGCGCGTGAGCAGGGACGCTAGGCGGGAGCAGGTTGTTGTACCTATCTCGGCCACATGCACATGAACGGCACGCCACTCACTGAAGCAGCCGCCCCGTAGAGGGGGCAAAAAGCCCCCCCAAAAGAACCTGAGTAACCGCGTCGCCAAATTTCCTCTTCCTAGACCAGAAATTCGGTACATACTCCAACAGACAGCGAATTCGACCGCAGTAACGAATTCCGTCTTCCTTCCCGTCATCGAGCCACGATATTTCCGAGAACCCAACTCCGATCCGACCACAGAACCTGACACCTCGTGGGCAGCAACCAAGCCAAAGACACATATCAAGACGACGACGACGACTTCTTAAACAACCCCCACGGACTCATCGGTTAATCGCCCTCATGTTTGACCGCTTTCGGCAGAAGGACGGCACCGCCCCCCGGCTAGACAGGAAGAAATTGGAGGCGTGGCAGAACTCACACTCGTCGTCGTCATTGTCGGTGCCAAAGACCAGAGGCGTCGCGGGCGGGAATGGGCAGTATCAATATGCGGTCAGAGGGGGGGCTGCATCTGCATCGACAGCCGCATCTGGGAGACCATCGAGAAGCGACGGAGGACCTGCTGTGCGCGAGAAGTAAGTGTATTTCTGGGTATTCGTGGTTCTGTAACCCGAATATTATCTTGATTGTTTCATTGCTTCTCTCGCCCCTGCCCCCACGATACCGCACCGCATACGACTGCGAATAGTTTGGTGATATATTTATTGTATGTCCACATGCTATACTACGCTACACTTCCTTCATCCGCCCGACTGTGGATATGGCAAGACGTCAACAACAGATACTTTGGCGACAAGGCACGAATGTGAATGATGGGACACTTGATTGTGCTGCCTTTCAGCATTCAGCTTCCAGCTTCCAGCTTCCAACATCCAGCCTCGAGTCCGAGTCCTCCCTATCTCTTCGGAAGAAGGCTTGATGAGAGTGGGAATGAATTTACGTCAGCGCAAATCCATCCCGGTCAGGGGCAATCAGGTCCTTAAATTAGAAGAAAGACTCGACCCCACCTCCAAATCGAACTAGCACTTAGGTACCCAGTACTGCTACTGCACTAGTACACTAGCTGCAGGCTGGCGATCGACACAAGGTCCATATTGGTGTACCCAAGTACTGCATACCTAAAGTACCTTTACATCCCTATCTCGAATGCGGGAGGATGAAAGCCACCTACACCAAAGCAAGGAGACATACGATACGATACCTCTCTGTATTATTCACGACTGACAATTTGCTTACAACTCTACCTTTTATCGTTATGCGTGTGCGATTTGCTTTCTGATCTCTGTCCTCCTGCGTCTGCCGTTTCTCCTCTTTTCCATTTCCCCCTTGGCGCATCTGCTGTCTGGAATAGCAGAGCTCATCGTGAAGCCACTTACACTTACACATATATCACTCCATCAAGATGCTGACACCACAGCATCGCAGTGCGCGACAACAGCCACACCACCACCACCACCAACAACAGCAGCAGGCTTCGAATTATCTCGCGGCCCCTCCAACAGGCCGCAGCTCTCAGCGCAATCCCATCCATCATGACCGTCCGGTATCGTCCATCTATTCGCAGCCTTCGCCCGAGGCCGCCGTATTTGCGGCGCATGAACTGAGAAAGGACGTTACCCCTGGCCTGTTCGAGATATCGCCGCCGAGCTCGCCCGACATAGCCTCGCCGAGAGATCGGTAAGCCATTCGTAGTCCTTGCTTGTGTAGGATGCTTTAGGATGCCTTTTAGGATGGTATAGGGTGGTGTAAAAGGGGGGGAGAATTGGAGGTAAAAGGACGGCCGTCGGCTTTGTTCCCGTTCCATTGCGACACCTCCGTCGCCTCTCCGTTCGAATCGCAAACCATGAATATACATACGACGTAACCTTTCAACACGTGGTTTCGTACCGCTGACTTCCTGTCTTCCTCTCAGGCCATACCCTGGGGACGTCTCCCCCATTGACGAAGCCCACGACATGTCCCAATTCGCCGAGGCGCGCCCCGAGGCCCCAAAGAAGGCTGAGCCTCGGAGTAATATCCCAACGATGCGCCGCGAGCGCAGGAAAAACTCGGACGCCGCCATGAACGTTCTACGCGAATCCAAGTCACGCGACCGACTCACTCACGATGTGCGCTGGGACCCCAGAACTGGTGAGCCCACCACCAGCACCAAGGGCCGTCCCGCCCAAGTGAACCCCTTAGAGTATGCTCATGGCCTGACGAACCGAGCAACATCTGCGTCATCGTCCACTCCGAGCAGACCCTCTTCGTCGAATCCAAGTACCTTCCGCGACCGCCTGAACCCGGTGCGACCAACCAGTGTCAGCCCTCAGCCCAGCCCAGCGCCCCGGCCGGAGTGGCGAGGGGCCAGTGGTCGGGCGGCGATTGTTCCGCCAGTCAAGGACAACAAGCATGTGGCGCCGCTGAAGATCCCGCCAAGGAGTGGTAAGAGGGCCGGCCGAAGTCTTCCAGTGCTGTCTCCCGTTGAGTCTAACGGGTCCGAAACAGCCTCGTCGCCGCTACAACTTGCTGCACGAAATCTCCCACCTCCCGAGCACGACCAAGAATCCACCGTATTTTTAAGTGTAACGCCTGCGCCCACGCAACCACAGTCGCCCGATATCACCTCGAGTTCTCAATCAGCGTACCCGACACCACCCCTTTCGGAAGACGCCGTTCGGGCCAACCGGCCGCTGGCGCAGGAACGGACCACCGCAGCCTCTTCGCAAACACGACCGTTACAGATCCCTTCGAATGAAAAGGCGATACGTAGGAAGCCCGCAAGACTATCATCGGCTCAATACCCGGAGTTTTCTCCATCACCTGAGAATTCACCGCACCATGTTGCTCCCCGACAAGCCTCGACAGGCGGCCCTTCAAGCGAGTGGACGCAGCCACCTTCTCGCTTTAGCATCACCACCTATGCCACTTCGAATCATACATCCACCCCTCGAGGCAGTTTTGACGAAGACGTGCCCCCGATCCCCACGCCCTCTCAACTGAACACGCCTACGCCCGCCCCAAAGCTAGCACCGGAAGTATCGATACTCAACCGCGGACGGCCCATAGTCTCGGGCTATGAATCCTCACCGAGATTGACCCCTACAGAGCCGGTGAAGATCAACTTGGAATCCCCATTCTACGGCATCTCACCACCGACAGCAGCCACGAGGCCTACGCCTGCTGGGCAACGCACTCCGACGGGTCTGATACCCGAGGGGAACCATTCAACGCTGAGCGTCGCATCAGCTCTATCACTCGGCAACAAGTCACTCCCCCTGGCGCCCCCGGAGGTCTCGGCCAAAGACCGGGTGACGGAGCTCAACGCACAACTCGAGGCGCTGGGCAACCGGCGCATCAACATCAACACGGCGATTCGGAAGATGACGGAGATGATGCCGACGGATAATGTGCTGGCATCGGATGCCGTCGTGCGCAAGCGCGAGGCGGAGAAGCGCAAGGTCGAGACCCTGCGGATGGAGCTCTCGGACGTCGAGCGACAATCCTACGAGCTGGGGCTCAAGCTCCATCGCGCGTACAAGCGCCTCGATCGCGACGCCGAGTACGAGCCCACGACTCTCTGGGTGCGGAGGGTCACGGGCTAGCGCAATATCCAGCTGTGAATGAGAACGGGACCTTCAGAACCAACACATCTGTTGAAACAATTCTTTTTTGTGAAAAGTTGCCTCGAGTACGAGAAGAGCGGGCGCGAGCTCGTTCCGTCAATAACTCTGAAACACGGACAGAGAGCCTTATTTCAACCAAGAAAGGTACCTAAGGCGTCGATGCGAACACCTCCATGACTATAGCGGCCGCCCGCTAACCGGATATCGGGAATGTCGACACCTAATCCATTTCTATTTGACGCCTATATCTTTGCTTTTCCCTATTTCATGTCACCTTACCCTTGTCCTTCTCTTCTTGCGTGCATCCACGCATCGACGATACCAGGCAGACAGACCGTCATTTCCTTAGCCGGCGTTTACGGAGGAAGGGGGAGGGGGGAGGGGGGTTACGTCGTATCATTGGCCCGTCTTTGAACAAGAGTGTGTTGCTGTACTGTATGATTCTGTGTTGAGCGCGTGTCCCGTTTGTCTAGTGTACGTAAAGAGAGAGAATAGGTAGGATGAGAACAGGAATAAGTCCGAAGGGGGCGAGGGCGGGCGGCAAGACTTTTTTTTGCCTGGTATGTATGACAACAAGGTAGCAATCGTGCAAGACCTATAGTTCTCGTGTCTAAATATATTTAAATCAACCCGTGAATACGAGCATACCGTCCACCAAGCAGGCTTCCGTCGTTTCAAGCGTTGTGAGGAGGGAGGCGGTTCGGTCAAGTCGGTAATAATAATAATAATCGAAATCGAAATATGAAACAGGGGAAACGAGCGTTCGGCTACTTACTTCGTATGTCAAAACTTAGGTTGTCACAAACAATCTCACCCTTCGGGTGCAGTGTTCCCCCAGAAATGAATTACCATTCTCTGATTTGCAGATGACGACGCATCATGAGGTAGCAAGTTACCTAGTACCAGGTAGCTAGCTAACTTTCTATTCGGCCCATTGGCGGATCGACCGAATCGTGCATGCTATTATGCGGGCGGTCGATCCCCTAACCTAGATACGAGCAATGAATGCCCTAGACACTTCGTACGGTAGCTAAAGTTGAATGATTGATAATGTCACATATCTGGTCCGATCCGGTCCGGTATCCGCGACAGCCCTGCAGCAGAAGGAGAAGAAAGAGAAAGCCTCGTGTAAATAATTCAGATATGCGAGCAAAGACGCGAACGCCACGTCAAAAGTCTAGATAACTTGTCACCGATCGGATACGCATAATACGTACACAAAGGGGAAACGCCTCTTCTCTCCCCGTTTTGATTTTGCCCTCCCCCCCCTTCCCGTAACTTTCCTTTCCCCTCCGTATTTTTTCATCGGTCGTGCATTTCGAGCAGACAGCAAAGTGACGAATGATCGATCCATAATTCATACTAAGGAGAATCGGCGCGATCAACTATCCGCCCCTCTAGGCAGGAGCCCCAGCATTTGGTATCATTCATAAGATTAGAAACTCGGTATATCCGGTACGCCGAGCCCCGATGAGCTAGCCCCGAGCTTTTTTCGTGAATAACAAGAAAATGATAATAAAAACATCGTGAAGAGAAAAAGGGGGGACTTCATTGCAAAGTCAAATGCGGATAGCAGGAACCCCAAGCGAGGCCCCTCTCGTTGCTCACAGACTTTTTCTTGGTGGAAGGGTCGCCGGGATTTCTTCATCCGTTTGTGTACCGTCTGAGGAATCGTCCAGGACCACTGGTGTAGATGATGAACCGCTCCGCTGGGGAGAAGTAGCAGAAGCAGACAGGGTCGCCTGTCCAACATGAGATGAAACCCTGTAGCCTTTTCGCTGCAAAGATGAGAGACTATTCGGCGCCGGCTGTTGTTCATCAGGAGGTAGTCGGCTTGGCGTTACGGGTGCGGTTGGGTCTGTTGTGGCAACAGTTGCCGTCGAACCACCCAGCCCCGAGTTGTTCATCTGAGACACAGACAGATGATTTGGAGACGGAGAGGCAGGTGTCTGGACCTGGGAACCATCGCCAAAATAAGAAGATAGGCGCGTATCATTAGGCCTGTCATCAGTTCTCTGGCGTTTAGCAGAGGGCGTCTCGGCAGCGAGGCCTAGCGAACTTAGAGCGTGCTTAAGACCCAACCGCGACTTCTCCTCGAGAACTTCTGCTCGAGTGCGTCTGGACCTGAGGCGAACCCCATACTTTTTCCTAATCATACTCTGTTTGGTTGTATGGCAGTTGTGCAGAGACTCTAACTTCAATCTTCTCTGCATAGGGTCGGCAATTTGGTCTGCCTCTTTAAACCGTGGTTCATAGGCGAGACCGGCCTGACGTATTTCTTCATCCAGCAAAGCCTTTTGTTCTGGCGTAAGATGACCGTAAGGGGGATCTTGAGACGAAACTTGAGACGAAGGGGGATTTTCCACCGAGGCGGCCTTAGGCTGAACTGGTGTCGTATACGGGGAAAAACTTTGGTGGTGCAAAGAATGGTTGTGGTACTGGGCGGTTGAAGGCGCATCAGACCTGGGTGATGCTGCTTGGGGTTGAGGGGTTGCTGTTGCGGTATTATGAAGGCCACATACTGCATTCGCGGTGTGCTGCCATTGACGCTTAGTATTCACTTATCAAAACGCATATGGATTGACTCACGTATTGCTGACCGACCTTAGTCGTGAAGCCAGCCCAGCATTCTTCGCACCAGTACTGGTATTTCTTGGTATCAGATTTTGCCTTCATACATAGCTGCTTGCTTATATGCTGCTTTGGATTAGCTTGAGCCAGTAACACTGATCATCATAACTCACATATTCGTAAGGCCTCCTTTGCTGGAACTGGCGCCAGCAAAGTCGGCACTTCAGATCAGAGGCCTGAGGGGCGTGCTGTGGATACTGTGCAGGATGCGCAGGTTGTGGTTGGCGTAAGAGTGCTGGTGCCTCATTAACAGGCGTAGGTTGGGGTTGTATGCTAGTAAACGCCTCGATCAATGAGGCTCCAGAGCCGTTTGTTTCAGCTGTAGAAACCATTTCCCCTCGTCGCTCCTCTAATATGTCGCTACTTTCGTATCCAAGGCGCTCGGCGCGAGCGAGAGCGTTGATCAAAGATCGCGCATCAATGGTATGAAGCCGTTTCTCTAAGGCTCTGTCGAGAAACTTGTCACTGCATTTCTCGAGAATCGTAGACGCAATCTCGTCTAGGTCCTCTGGTTTCAGATGAGAAGCAATCTCATGTTTAGCCTCCATTACCATATTCTGACCGAAGTCGCGAACCGCGCGGCGCACTATAGTTCCACTCGCGTGGTGTATGATTGCGTTCATCTACAATACCGTCAGCGTATAAAGCCCATATAACATAGACTAGCCCTGTGCAAAGCGCCGCATGAGCGTGTACTAAGTCTTCTTACAGCTGGTGATAGGTAAATTAAAAAATTTCTTAGAGAAGGGATGAGAAAGTGTGGGGGCATGTAGGTAGCTGTAATAATACGAGAAGGGGAGAGCAGATAGTAAGTGTATGGCAATATACTTACAAGAAAGGCGTTATGAAAGTCGCTGCCCATCATGCATTTCTGCCACTTATCCCTGACAGCTTGTCGAACAGCCTCTGGGCAGGACTGTTGGATAGCATCGGCTAGAAGAGAGAGATCTCTATTAAACCTTGGGATCCGAGGGGTATGGTCAAACTCGGGAGAAGGGAATCTCTTAGGTACCCCGTTCATATCTCGACTTTGTTGACGATGCTGACCAGGCTGTGGTACTACGTTTGAAGAGGGAACCCCAGTAAATGGCGGTCCTCGGTGGTACTGAATTGGTGTTTGGGGAGCTTCTTGATAGACTGGCTGGCTATAAGAGACTGTTGGAATTACTTGCGGGTGTGCCAACACTGGCCGTGTTGATGGTATTGGCATTGATGATGTTAGTGACATTGATGATGGCAGTTGCGTTGAAGACGGCGGCTGCGTTGAAGATGGTAGCTGTGTCGAAGATGGCAGCTGTGTCGAAGATGGCAGCTGCGCCGAAGATGGCAGCTGCGTTGATGATAATGGTGATCGTGTTGATGATGGCGGTTGTGTTGATGATGGCAGTTGTGTTGATGATGGCAGTTGTGCTGATGGCGGCGGTTGTGCTGATAATGGCGGCCCTGTGGACGGCGGTCCTTTGAATGGTGGTCCTGTCGATGGCGGCCTTGTTGACGGCGGCCTTATCGATGGTGGTTCTGTCGATATAGGCTGTGGTGGTGTTCTAGAAACCTGCCTCACCAACTCCGGCACAGGACTTGCAGTTGCAGTTGCAGTTGCAGTTGCAGTTGCAGTTGCGGCTGCGGCTGCGGGCGATGCTGCAGCTTTGTCATCTCCACCGTTGATCCTGATACCACCGAACACGGTCTCCGTGGCCTGGGGCCGGATCGCGTCGTGTCCTGGGGTTTGCGGTGTATCCCAGGCTGTTACCGGTGATGCCCCGGGCAAGTGCAGGGCCATCTCTGCCACTGATGATACCTCCATGACTGCGTGCCAGGTGAGAGGTGTGAGTGCGTCTCCGGAGCGTGTAATAGTAAGGAAGTTATGAAGAAGTAGATAGCGAACGTGTTATGAAATCGCGATGAAGGAGTTATGAAGATGGTAGCGGGGCCCACGGCAATGAGGCAAGCGCCGGTGGTATCGTAGAAGATAGGTCTATTATGATTTTACCTTGTTCTTATGATGTAGTTTTGTTACACAATATACGTGAAACGTCTGTAGTCTTCGCCAGCGAGTAAGACCCGGAGATTGTGCGCAGAAGCCCAATACTGGTGGTGGCTAACAAACGGTTTCAAAGGCGTGCTCAAAACCGTGACAGCTGCCGTATACGAAAAAATGCCTTTAGGGGGTCGATCTTAAAGAACACATGTGTGTATTTGTGAGCAGTCTCAGCCCGGTAGCCATCTGCTATAGAGAAGGAGGCACATATAACTTGGTCATGAGGTTGAGGTCGCAAGCAGGCAGGTAATATCATCAAGGAGAGAGGCAGAGAGATTTGGCTGGGATTTTAGCTTTTAGTGTTTAATTAAAAAGACAAAAAGCAGCTGCACTTTATATAAGTGTATAGCTCGCTCCACTTATTTATAACACTAGCGTAATAATATATTATAGCACATGTCTGGTACACAGTCGACGTGTAGTACCGGTATTTAGTGTTTACTTAAGTACCTAGGTAGGTATCCGGGTACTTCGTATTCTGCAGCTTTCGGTCCCGGTCCCGAACAAATGCTACTAAAACTTGCTACTTTTCGGCATTATTGCTGAGCTTATGTACTAGTAGTGTTAGTACTACCTATCTTACTAACCCAAGTTAGTTAGCTCTGTGCACCTTCTCTTAGTGTAGCTACGAAGTACTAGGTACGGAGTCTACGTGGACATTCTCGACCACCACTCCAGTCCAGTACCTAATAAATTACCACACTTGGCAGCTTCTTGCTAATAGGACTAGCAGTTTGTCGATTACTCATTTCAGACCACCTCTCCACTACCATTGGTCAGTAAACCGAGCCCAGTCTTACTAACAAACTTTATCAACCTGAGGAAATAGTGGGAGTGATTGGCAACCCTACAGAAGCACCGAGATGCAGTTGTTATCCCACAATACTCAGCGTTTGCACAATCCAAGCTTGAACTCGACAGTATCTACAAACTTCGACTTGTGCATATAATCAGAGAAACCCCAGCGTGCATATTCGTACCTCTTAGTCACTTTGGCGATATTAAGTCCATCCGTGGACTCCCGCGGATTGACGCTTTACACTCTTTTCTCGGCGCTAGTCCTAAAACGGTGGTGAAAGCTACGTACTCGACCAGAATGGGCGGACACTTGATGAATTCTTTCAGTTTTTTTTCTCCTCCGGACTCCTCCGGAGAATGCATTGCATTTCTAGTATTCGTAGCTACACTAACGTGCTCTACACTAGCTCTTTTGGGCAAATAGACACATAATGGCAAATAGACTCATAAGGGGACGCAGCGGCTCAGTTCGACAATCAACCACTGTCGCTGACCCGTCTCGGCAAGCCACCCTTATCATAAGAAAGATTATACCATATAATTTCCGCGGCTAATTATCCTTTCAGTGAAACTGTGGTGGGTGGATATAGACCACTGATAAATACACACACACCATTCGTCCTTTGGGACAATACATCACTTAGCTCAACCGTTCAATCGTCTTCCAAAACCAAAACGGCGGGGACGACAACAAAGACAGACAGGGGGGCTAGGCTCAGATAGTAATTGCGGGATTAACGGGAGCCCACAAATCATACAACTTTATTTAGGGACTAACAAATGAGGCTAAAAATATACATCGGGTGAAAGACGGGTAATACTTACGAATACATGGTATTTGATTAAATCAGTCGCTTGAAGTTGAGTAAGAGGGATGACAGAAAACACCATCGTTTATTTTTATTGCCGGGCTATCTCTTTGGGTGCCTTTTCGGCACCGTGATTTAAAAAGTGGAATACGAAGGTCGGGGCCAAATTCACGGAGCGGGTTTTGCAGGGCATACATAGTGTGAATAAAATAAGAGCACACTATCAATCGTACTCCTGCAGTCCGAGACGATCTGACAGGAAGCTCTGACGGCCCGATGTGCATAACTTAAGTACTAATATAGAGCCTATCGGACCGCTTACAAGATGCCAGGCCGTTTTAAGCTGATTAGACCCGGTCAGCTGCGTTGCTCTTATTTAATTCACACTATATGGGCCCTGCCAAGCCCGCTCCTTGAATTTGGCCCCGACCTTCGTACCGGGGCTTCTCGCATAATGCATACACCCAATAGAATCATGAGTTAGGCAAGATCCACCATTCAGATCGCGTCTTTTCAGTTACATAAGCAGCCCCGTTATTCTACTTTTAAGTCACGGTGCCGAAACGGCACCCAAAGGGTTAAGGTTCTTTAATGGCTGGGCAAGGATAAAAGTATATCGGGACATTTTCGATGCGCGTTTGGTATCGACTCGGTACAATTATATCTCAATACCACCGAACTCTCAGTGACCAGCTAACAGGTTGACGGGAACTCAGACCTCATGAGAAGCTATAATGTAGTTTCTACGTAAGATGAGAAAAGGATAAAAAAGATTTAATAATTTTATCAATATCGATCCCTACAAGGGACGGGTAATGCTCGCTCTAGATGATGATAATCGCGCAATCTGATACGGACACCGAACATCAGGATCCTGCTAGATGACAACACCCAACGCGTGTCAACACATTCGCACCTTCACTTGTTAAGAGCCCAGTAAGCGTCGTGCGCTGCCTGTGTAAGCTAGGTGCTCCAGCACAGGCTCAGAGAGCAACTGAAGAAATTAAAAAAAAAAAAAAAAAAAAAAAAAAATTTAACAGAAGAGAGGAGGGAGGAAATGTTCATTTTCTTTTGGATGGTTCAGATATATGTAACACTACCCGAATCCAAACTAAACGCCTATCCAGGAGAGAACCTCAGTAGAGGGCAATGTAAACGTACCAAAACCTATAGACTACCTAAATCCCTCATTATTTAATCTAACGTGTCGTTCTCCAAATTGTTATATGCAAAGCCTCCCTAAATCTTGTGATCATAAAAAAGATGAAACACCCATCATATATCATGTGCTTTCCCAGTCGCCACTTCTTATTTTTTTTTCTCTTCTTCTTCGTCGACCGAAAGGCCTGACAATTCTTGTTCGCAATCTATACATCTAGCGACCATCCACTACCGAGAAGCAGCAGGGCCCGCCTCGACCACGCGCCCGGCGTCGAGCCGGATGAAGTAGTCGGCATCGCGCACGGCCTCGAGGCGATGCGCGATGGTGATGACGGTGCTCCGCGCGAGCTCGTCGCGGAGGACGTCCTGGATGGCGAGGGCGGTCTCCTTGTCGATGGACGCCGTGGCCTCGTCGAGGATGATGACGGGGCTCCTGCGTAGGACGGCGCGGCCGATGCCCACGAGCTGCCGCTGCCCCTGGCTGAGGTTCTTGCCGCCGTCGTCGACGCGCGAAGCCAGAGCCCAGCCGGACCCGGGCCCGAGGACCCGCCGCAGCGTCGCCTCGCACTCGGCGTCGCCGTGCAGACGCAGGGGGTCGAGGTTGTCGCGCAGCGTGCCGGGGAACAGCACCGGGTCCTGCGCGACGAAGCTGATCCGCTGCCGCCACGCGTGCACGTCCACCTGCGCGATGTCGACGGCGCCGACGCGGATGCGGCCGCGCTCCGGGTGCACCGTGGCCAACAGCGCCAGAGCGAGCGTCGACTTGCCCGAGCCCGTGCGGCCTAGCACCGCGCATGTGGCCCCGCCGGGGATGACGAACGACACGTCCCGGAGGGACGGCTCGAGGTGCGGGGCGTACTTCAGGGTGACCTCGTCGAATGTGATGTCGTCGCTGTACGAGGGCCAGCTCGCCGGCGGGCTGAGGCAGCCGACCGGCTCCTCCTCCAGGTCGAGCAGTTCCACGACGCGCTCCACGGACACGAAGTCCATCTGCAGCTTGCCGTACGCTCTGCAGATGCCGTGCGTGGCGTCGACGAACTGCGATGCCGTGGCGAGGACGAAGGCCGTCAGGCCGGGCGATAGGCGTTGGTACAGGGACAGTAGCACCAGGCTGAACGTCGATATCGCCGAGATGGCGTCAAACCGGTACTGCAGCCACGCCTGCAGGCTCCAGTAGAAGTGGTCCATCTTCTGGAAGGCGTCCGTGATGACGATGTTCTTGTTTTGGAAATGTGTCTGTCCCCTGAACGCCCGGATCGTGGCCAGCCCCTCCAACAGGATGCCGAAATTGGACATCAGGGGGGACAACGACACCATTTCTAGTCGTCTCAGGCTCTGGGATGTGGGGATGAAGAGGTTGAATATGTACATGAACCACAGGGTCATGGCAACTGCGAAGGCGAGGAACGTGGGTGTGATGGACGCGATGACGATCATGCTGGTGACCCAGTTGATGGACCAAAATGTGACATCTTGCAGCGGTGCGATCATCCCGCCGTCCAACATCCCTATGTCGGCCGTCAAACGGTTCATCAGGCGTCCCACCGGCGTGGTGTCATAGAACCGGAATGTGGCACAGCTGACTTGGCGTAAAACTCTTCCGAACAAGTCCTTGGCCGCGAGATACAAGATCAGAAGTAGGCCGCATTGTGTAAGTGTATAGAGGAGGGTCATGGCGACCCCCAGCGCCGCGTAACATACGAGCCAAGGCGTCAGGTCGTCATTTGGGCTTGGGAAGCTGTCAAATATTCCGTTTCCAAGCTTCCAGGTGGTTAAGGCCAATTCCTCTACGGACGGGTATCCCTCGCCCCAGGCCTTCAGGAACCAGGCGTTAAATATACGGGCGAAACGGAAGGCGGAGAAGAATGCGATGACCACTACCCACCACCGAAGCTTCCCGGCCTTTATGTAAATCCAATAGATCCTAGCCACGACGCCGCCGGACGCTCGGTGTTCGTCGTCGATGAATTTGTCAGGTATGGCCGCATCATCTTGTCCCACGCCCGCCGTATGGACGTTGCCCTCTTGGGCAGGATCGAGCGCCTGGTGCTCCATAGCTAATATATTGATCTCTTGAGAAATCTCGTCCGTGTCGAGGACGCGTGCGCGGCCGTTGTCGATCTCGACAAACTGATCAGCCAGGTGAGCGCAGAGATCCACCCGATGTGTGGCGAGGATTATAGTGCGGCCTTCCACCAGGGGCCCTTGGAGCAGCTTTCGCACGATGGACTCGGCTGTGCCGTGGTCGAGCGCGGCGAGCGGGTCGTCAAGCAGTAGAATGCGTGAATTGCTATAGACAGCCCTGGCCAACGCTACCCGCGCCTTCTGGCCACCAGAGAGGCCGATACCGTTCTCCCCGATGTCTGTTAAATCTCCATGTGCAAAGCTCGCAAGATCGGTCGTGAGGGCGCAGGCGTCAACTACCTTTTTATATCTAACGGGATCATAGGGGAAATTAAACAGAATATTATCCCGAATGCTCATGTTTTGAAGCCACGGAGACTGTGCACAATAGCCCACCATCTCATTTGGTAGGATGCATCCACCACTCACTTTGTCTAGCTCACCAAGTACTAAAGCATCTCGTGTTAGCGAAGATCTTTGATTGCGGTGATTTTCCAGTTTTGATAGAATGAGATGATTCCGTACTATAAACGCTAACTCCGGAAGGAGGTTTGCTTGAATAGATTGAGTATAAGAGAGAAGGAACTGTGAAACTACTTACTGGCTTGAAGCAGAGCAGTCTTTCCTGTACCTACCCTCCCACATATAACAGAGAGCCCAGTAGTGAAATGAAGGTTCAGATCTTTCAAGACAGGTTTGTGATTAGTAGGCCACTTGAAAGTTGCGTCTCGAAATTCAATGTGCGACGTCGCGTCATCGGCGTCGTTTTCCTGCTTGTCTGGCTCTGCCATGAATGTCTCGATACGATCTAACGAAACATATGCGTTGAGAAGCACCGTGACCAAGTTTGGGATTTCTTTCAGGCTAGTTTCAAGCATGGTGAATAGCTGAAGAGCGGGAAAGGCCACATCAACCGTCAGGGGCTGCTTGGCGACGAATGTGTAAGCGAAAAAAGTAAACACTGGGAATAGCGTGCTGCCAGACAAATTAGTGCCACTGATTGCTATACTCCATAATCCTGTGACGACCCGTAGATGTAGCTCAGTCGCGCGAGATTCCATGATGGTATCAAGCCACTTATACTGCCAGTCATACCATCGCAGGGGTCGTATTGCTGTAATAAACTGTGATGTAGCATTGATTCTCACATCGGATGCAGTACGACGAAGCTTCTCGTTGAGATAGAGGCGGCGAATCAACCCTGCGTTGAAGAGTTGGAGGAGAACAAACCATGCTAAGCCGAGCAGACAGGACCAGCCAAGCAATTGCCAGAGAAAAACAAGAGAGAGGGTCAGTTGCAGAGGTGTGGTGATAAGCCCGGCAAAATCCCAGAAACGCTGTGCTACTTCGTAAACGTCGGATTTCATCAGGTTGAGAATCTTGCCCATCGTTGCCGGCTGTTGTTGTTGCTGTTGGGGAGGACGCTTGGTCTTCTTAAACGACTTGGCCTTGTGAAACCCCACGAACTTTAGTAGTCGCCTAAAGCGACTTGTCTTATCTTGGCGGCCCAATAAAGGAGTTTCCTCATCGACGTCAATGCCAACGTCTCCGTTATCATATTCATTATCATTCTCTCCATGCTCTATTTCATTTTCCATCTGTTGACCTGAAGATTTCCGCGCCAATGTTTTGGCATAGACCATGGTGATCATCTCGCCCCGGGATCTCTCGTACGCCCGGCGACCAAACCAGAGCGAAAATACGCCTGACTGAGCACCGACAAGTCGTAAAACTAGCATCGCTAACGCCCAAAGGATGGACTCCGTCTGGTATTCGCGGCCTTTCTCTATGGAAATGAGCAAACTCTGAAGGAGGAGCGGCGCTGACAAGTTTGCCGCAGCCTCGACAATCCCCAAGGCCGAGATGATGAAAAGATCGAGACCATTTGCAAGCAAGAGTCGTACCCAGACAGGGCCCTCGAGTTCTCGGAAAAGCATGTGCAGATGCTTATGCTGGAACTCGTAAGGCAGAAACCATACATCCTCGTCGTTCAACTCGCGTTTGTACCCGCGAGAAATGAGCGGTGATAGCCATGACACGGTCATGAACTGCCACAGACTCAAGTTATCTTCAGGGCTTCTCAGCCGCGACGTAGGGAAATAATTATCCCCGGCAATGCCAGCACTACCGAGAGCTGGGTCGCGCATAGGCATCGCTAGAATGACGAGCAGGGCTGCCAGCGCTACACCAAGGGCGGCAACTGATAGTATATGCACCTCGTGGGCTTTGTTGAGATTTGTGGTGAGTGTGACGAGGCCACACACGAGAGAAGCAACGTAAAGGGCCAGCAGCGTCTTCGGCGTCTTCTTAGGGAGGTCAATTATGATAATAAAAAGCCCAGCAACCCATGGCACAGTGTCGAGCAACCTAAGGCGGTCGAACGAGGGCGAGAAAGCGGCTAGGGACGCCGATATGAGACCCAGGACAGATAATACCAGGAGGAAAGCCGTCCATATCGTCCACCTCCTGGCCTGACCGCCGTATGGCGGCTCTTCCGCGGCGAAGGGACGAGCCCATTGCGGTCCTTTGGGCAATGTGACACGGACAAGATAGAGCAAGACACAGGCACCAGATATGGCAGCCAGTACAATGGAGCTGCGAAGTGCGATATCCATGATAAGCAAAGCTTCGTGGGCAGAAGAAGATGACCAGTGAAGGGCACGGCTAGGGGAAGAGCATGTTCAAGAAAGATATAGATATGTTAGATGATATATATAAGTAAGATTCTATGAATGAATTCAGCGAAGAGCCATTCTCCGATCTGTTAATCTGTTAAACCCATCGTGAGAAGAATATGACACCGGGGCGAGGTAGATGATATGTACGGTACAATAACAATTTATGTGTGAGGTAAGGGAAGCAAGCATAAGACTCGGAACAGTGGAGCGAGGCCCATTGCGATTGAAAGAAAGGGGATGTGAAAGAGCCAACTTTGGCCCGCTGTTGGTCACCGATATCGTATCCTGCAGGCTGCTACGAGGGAGGCACATGTACCTGAGTAGGTAGCACTGATGTACCTAACGGCCTAGCCCATACCGAAGATGGCAGATGTGAACCAATTGGGATGAGCGGTTCAGTCTCGACGCTGATCAAATCCAGCCTGCAGCATTGGAGCATCTGCATTCAGAGCTTCCAATATGTCTACTGTAAATATCATGATACCACGACCGAATGCATCCTTGAGTATACCGACCGACCCCATATAGTAGTGGTTTGTGTATCGACGGGAAGGGGATATGTTGTGCAACGAAACGCGCTGTGAACTTCCTGTGGTGGAACCCGACAATGGAGAAAGTGTGCCGCACAATGCCCAGCTAATGGAAGCTCGAGACTTATGTGGTACCTACAAATACTCTACATTAGATACCTGGGTGTTCTGCTTGGCTTTGTTAGGGGTTCCTAATCGGCCCCAATAAAAAGAAATCCCCTGTGGATTGCGCCATTCATATTTCATCAATTAGCGACTTGGTGAGCTTCACCGACAAGTACCCTTGCTCGATTAGCAATTCATGAAAGCTTACAAGTAGTGGGAGAGAATCAGTATCAACATGTACATATTTAGGTATGCGCCTTGCGGCTTATTATCATCCTTACTACCTATATACCGCTCCCTGTGATGAAGACGAAGAGGCCCTAACCTGAAACAGTCAGACTGTCACGGGAACTGTCCAACCTATTATGAAGCTTGATATGGCGGGCTGAGCTTCGGACGGCAGTTGCTTTTCGAGCTATTCTCCGACGCAGGCGACCAAAAGTCGTTCGTAATCGCCACTGGTTTCTCCTCTAATACGGCTGGCGAGACTTTTCTTATACCGCTGCTTGTAGGCGCCTTTGATGTTCTCCAAGGCCTGACGATCCCAGTGATAGCGAACGACTCTCGCAACAAGTAGTTGATCTTTTGTTCCGACTCCTGACATCGCATCTTCAAGTAACGATGCTGCGTGCATGTACTTGTCTACCGCATTCCGCAATTGAAACAATAGGGCTTCCCTCATGTGCCCGCTAAACTCCTACAGAGAGAATCATCCTGTTAGCACGCGAAGATCCCGGGCTTCCCTCTTCCCAGGACAAACTCACCTTCTTAATGACATCTTCAAGCCCGCGCCTGAATTTCTGCTGGTAGGTCTGACTTATAGCACGAATTTGATTGTCATTCCGTGTCGACAGAATCGAACAGACAAGCATCTCGTCCGTTCCTACTTTGCCTTCAGTCGCTCGGTAGATTTCCATAACATCTTGGTCAATGGCCTGTGGTATGACGGGCGCACTATCTTCAGCTCGGCAAGCACCGAGGACAATCATGAAATGCCTCTCCGTCTTCATACTCAGGTCACCTTTGACATCAGATTCAAGTGGACGACGGTGTGTCTGTTGGTACATGCTCTTGATAGCCTTCAAGTCCGCGTTGCTTCGTCCGAGTAGAACATCGTTCAAGACCTTTTCTTTTGTACCAGGGCCGTCCATCGCCGAGTGCAAAAGAGTCACATCGTGAAGCAGCGGACCTGAAATGATCGAAACCAGCCCAAGTTCGAAATATTTACTTGTTTCTGCCTTGATGTCTTTTTCCAGACTGCGGCTGAACATGCGAAAGTAAGCCGCTTTGATCGCTTCAACTTGGAGCGGGTCTTTATTTGCCAGGGCCCGAATGAGGGCCTTCTCGTCTGTGCCAAACCCTTTCATAGCCGCTCTGAGAGCCTGGGCATCGGGGTTCGCGTCCCACTGTATGATTTGCGGCGGTCCGTAGCCAAGACTGGGCGGAGTCGGAGGGCCGCCTCCGCCGGGAGGAGGTGCGTAGCCATATTGCTGCGGCGGTGGAGCACCATACTGCCCATGAGGAGGGCCCGGGGGAGGGCCTGGAGGAGGCGCACCGTAACCTGACGGCGGTGGTGGTGCCCCGTACGATTGATAACCACCCTGTGGCGGATATGGGCTGCTACTCTGTGGAGGATGCTGCCCCTGTGGAGGATAGGAACTGCTTCCGTGCAGTTCCACAGGGCCACCAGCACCGCCGTAGCCGCCGTAGCCGCCCTGAGATGGCGGGTATCCGCCTTGGGGAGGATAAGGACCACTATTTTGAGGAGGATATCCTTGAGGCGGCGGATACTGGCCCTGGGCTGGAGGATACTGGCCTTGGGCGGGAGGATACTGGCCTTGAGCAGGCGGGTATTGGCCTGGATATTGGCCAGAAGGGGGGTATTGGTTGTACATCTATGTCTTTTGCGTGAGGTTTGTCTTTAGAGCAGCCGGGTATTGGTGTGATTGGGGCTGAGCGAAGCCGGTCTTTTGTATGCTCTGAATTGCCTCGTTACCGTACAGAATCAACGCACAATGGAGCCAGGAGTGGCAGACGTTTGCCACCACACGATGAAAGAAAACAATTGAGAGGAAGAGATGAGCTTGTAAAAGGTTGTAAAGGCAGCAAGAGAAGAATGTGCGTAGGAGGATTAAGTGATGATGATAAATGAAGATGAATGCTTAGAGCCAAGAGGTAGGTGTAGGTTAATCTGGACTTCGCCTCGTAAGCGCCACACGACTTGTTGCGTCATGGGTTCTACAATGAATATCTGGAATCGGTAGATTATGAGGCAGGCAACCCCGCTCCATTGAAATGCTTTGGGGCAGTGTCGCGGGGCATCTTACATCTTGGCATGTGTTCGTGTCTGCCTACGGATGCCGAACCCCGCCACTGGTTCCTAGGTAGTAGGTACGAAGTACCTACTTGTATATTTTTCGCGGGGAGGGAGCTCGCTAAGCCACACTCAACATGCGACTCGGACGTTGGGTTGGGCTTGAATATCTGTATCATTATCTTCATGGAGTAACTTCGTACCTATCAGTTCGGGCTGTTTGCCTTAGTAGGTAGTGTTTATACTAGGTGGTCTGATCTCACCTTTTATTTAGGCGTAGAGCTACTTCGTACTTTCTATACAACTAGAATATGAGGATGAAACACAAGTTGGCTTCTGATGTCTATCACACATCTTACCACGAAGTAAAGCATGAAATAATATTAGACTCTAACATAGGAGGCCGAATGCTTCAATACCTACACTTGAAGCTTTACCCACCAGTTCTTTCCAGCCTAGATAGAGGGGTCGCCCAAACTACGAGCTCTCTAGGGACTTTCTTAGGCAATGAAGTGGATATTGATGTTGTAATAGCAGAGATTGCCTTATGTCTAGGATGTGTACTGCAGTATACTAAACACATCTGCGGGTTCTGAAATCTCTATCTGTCTACCTTTCTGCCCCGCTCGATACATACCTTATATAGGGACTAACCTGAGTATCTCTTCTTCAACAACTGCTGAAGAGTAAAGTAAATACCTGACCTCGGTACTTAAGATGTGTGACACGCTAACCTAAAAGGGTAATTTGACGCTAATGCAGGTACCGAAGAGAGAATAAGCTATTCCGAAAGTAGACATATATTGGGTGGCTGGTATGGGTGCCGAGACCAATGAGCGTCGCGTTTTTGGTGCTCCCATCCCTTCGCGCATCCTACACCAACCACCCGACAACGGTCGTGATAGAATGCCCATTCACGTAATACTAATTCCCAACCTTCTCATTATTCGCATTTCGGTGTGCTTCCGAATAAAACCATGTCTCGCCCAATAGTAGACACCATGTGTACCTTTCCCTCTCGTCGTCGTCGTCCTGCAGATCGCTTCCCAGCCTGCAAATTTGCGTCCCATCAGACTCGCAGCTTTTCGAGGTAGCTGAGGTTAGCATATCTAGCAAGTCGCATAACGCATATCAAGCAAGTCCCGTCTCGCGACAGCCTCCAAGCTACCTATCCGAGCAGGATGTATCTCAAGAATCTCCCGATATCTCTCCTCGTCGCCGTCTCCTCCTTGTGCAGCTCGTCATCGGCGTTGCCGTTCTTATGGAAGAGAACACCTACCACTGAAGTCACCGCCCCCCGCCCGACATACTCAGTTGTACCGATCGATGGGAGCGGGGGCCAAGGCGGCGACGCAGACACGACTCTGACGGTCACTGTTACGTCGGCACCCACGACCATCGTCGAATCTCCGCCGCCTGTCACGGAAACGGTGACCGTCTCTGGCAAGCCAGCGACGCGTACAATATCAGTCATCGACATTCAACCCACCACCGAGTTCGTGACGACCACGCTGATAGCGACACCAACAACTTCAACCTCTCATACCACATTATCGATACCTCCTATTTCGACGACTCGTATCACCTCGACAATACCCACGCCATCGCCATCGCCATCGCCATCATCACCTTCAACCATCTCGAGCCCATATTACACGACTTCGATCAGACCAACGAATGCGACGGTGACTCTATCTCATCCAATTTCAACACCAGCCGTAACTTGGACCACTAGCACGTCGTATGATAATGGCTTTTGGCACACGGTGAGTGATACCCGGACCATATTTTCTACTGCGGAAGACCTATTTCCCCCGCATCCCTATGTCTTTATGTTTAGCCCCGCTACCGTGATCGGTCAAAACTGACTTCTTTCATAGACGTATCCTGCCTGGAATGGCACGCATACCCGCCGATTTGACAGGCGCTCGTGACGGGCGAAGATCATGGAGCAATAGTATGCTGTCATGATATACCGTGCATATTACGTGACGGCGGCCCGCCCTTTCGCGGGTCATAACAACTGATACCTCTCTATATTCTCTGGCCTACTCAGTCTGACGTCCGTTTACGATAATGTTAATGTGAGCAATGTAGATATGGTGTGTTGTTACGGGTATGACACTTGCGCGACCCAAGCGCTGGAACGCGTTAAGAAGAAAGTGTTGCTGCCGATAACGAAGTTCGGACCAGATTAAGATAATACTACATGAGTTTATACAATATTCAAAAGACGTAACCACCAGCCTCTCAAAGAGTTATAATAGGGTATTGAATAATGCATTTTCAGTGTAATATGTACAAGACACTTGGATTCAACTACGTAAGACCTGCTGGGCGAAAGCGTGTGTCTGGCAGGTATCACTCAGAGACTCAAAGAGTCTCCGTGTCGAGCTTAAGTGACATTCGAGGGCCGCCGCATCGATTCGATTCCCTGAGATCCTAGATAGCAAGAAGAAAGGGAAAGCCTACCTAGTTGCTCTATTGACCGCGGCGCGGCTTATAAGATGCGAGCACACTTACCTCGGCCAACATCGGTCTTGGGAACTAGGCTTTTTCTCGTACATTCTCGGCATTGTATATTGAAACTGAAGAGTACTAGGGCTATCATTGTCATGCTGGCCGTACCAGCAGTAATGGGCTGTCCAAGACGTGGTGGAAGTACCAAATCGAAACCGTCAAGGACAGTGCCGATGTTAGTATCAACCGTGACACAAAGAGCTATCGATCGCGGGATCTGCTCGGGTATATTCCTCGGCATCATCAATCATCAGGATCGAGCACCGCAACAAGAACATCTACATTTAATGGAGCAACATGATCGGAGGGCCTATACACTCCCGTTAGGAGTATACGGTACAGTATTTTCGGGCTCGAAATAGGACTCTGCGGTGTACTGCGGCGCATGTGTTCAAGTTTCCGCGAACTGGATGTGAATCCTCAGTCGGCACAGACAGGGGCTCGACGTGGAAACGGACAGCACGCTGAGATTATACTATCTTTGAGAACGCGGGCGGCTATGGGACGGCTTCCACGACTATACGTATCATGAGCATGCCTAGCCGCATCGTGACCGTCAAGAATGTGAGGGTGGCTTCGGATTCGGCTCGAGCTTCAAGGTAAAATGCCATGCTGAAGGAAGATGGAGCGCACTCGTCGTGATGTGCAGGACTTGATGCGACTTCTGACGGGGAGACTTCGTTGTCTGTATTGTATTAGTCCTTATACCTCCGACGCTCACATACATGCACCCTAAGCATTTTAGTAACTGAGAAGAAATGACAAGGTGCTGCGGCACAGCATCACCAGGACTGTGAGCCGTACAAGGGACTATCAAAGCGTAGTTCCTTCTTGGTCTATGAGGTTCATGTTTTGTGACACGAAGGAGAGCGTAATCTTTTGAGGAGACCGAGACGAGCTTCAGAAGGAAACGTGGGATAGGAAGAAAATAGCTCGAGCAGTCGATCCACCTGAGATGAGATCATCGTTGAATCTAGAAGCTACCTGGACCAAATAGGTTGAAACCCATACTGACGATATCTCATGCGATCGGAGCGTTCGGTTGCTGAGCTGGCTACTGGAAGATTCCCCGTCCCTCGGAGAATCATAGCAGAGTCGAGAAGGCCATCGGACAACGTCTTCGTCCCATAAGTCCGATGAACTCTTCTAGATGAGTGATACTCGCGATCTAACTGGGCTGAAGGGGACAAGCCACCCGCCAATAATCCCAACCCCCAAATCGGACAACATCTAGAAGACATCACGCGACACGATAGCCTAGCCAATGGCGACATTCCGATTGGAATTGAACTGATGACTTCGGAATTCGAAGCGATGCAAGCAAAGCACCTGATTTCGATCCTCTTTCAGTAAAGCCAGTTGTCAATATTCCGGGAAACACACTATTTCGTTTGCTTCGCGATTTATCGGAACGAAGGCCTCGTACACTATGATAGGGCCTGACGAACAAGCCCAGCCTGACTGGTTTCAATCAAGGTAGCATTATTGGACCGGCAGAATATTAGGCCTGTGATTCCACTGCAGGGAATCGGCGTACGCCACTAGCCCTCCAGCGCATGGATGACATAGGTCGGTGGTAGGCTCAGCCACGTACAGATGTAGGTCTCTACCTAAGTAAAAACTTAGGTGTCGTAGGTACCTTAGTCCAACCAACAACTGGAGAGAGCTGAGGGGAGCTGTTGGCCAAAGTGGTACCACTGTCACGTTAGAAGGATTTTGGATCGGGCCTGGTTGGCGGGACTAGGCGACTTTTACACTGCTGCAGGCCGGGTGGGCACGGCGCTAGTCTCGGCGTCGTCGGGAGTCACCGGCGCGGCTTAGCCCAGCATCACCTCATCGACGCTTCCTAGTGTCATGATCAGGTCAAAATATTGAAGTCATCAGAAAATTGCTGAGATTGCACGCGATAACACTACAACAGGCTCAGGACTGTAACTGTGACTCAATGAAGTATCAGAAAATGACAGGAGTATATTATGTTGGCTGTATTGCCACCAGCCTCTCTTTCGTATCACACATGCAACATCGACTTACAACGACTTACACACACATCACACATACACACCTATATCACATACCTACAACAACAACAACATCAACAACATCGCACAGAACATACACACATATACATACCACATACAACAGAAATCGAGACCCGCCACAGTCATTGGATTGTTAGATTTCATCAATTATAAAATCGGCATATTGCTTTGACGTTCCACCAATTAAGTGCAGCACTGCAACTGTATCACCATCACCAATTCAACCCGCCACAAGCAATCCAAATCCAATCATCATGCAACCGTCAACGCGCATGTCTATTGCCGCAAGGGTTCCACACCCAGCAACGACAATAACACACAAGAGCGGCGCACTAGCCTCAAAGAAGTACGTAGCAAATAATACTGCTTAACTACCTACAATATAATCAATATCTAACCACTCATTCCTACCCTAGGGTACTGCTGCCAACCCTCGCCTGGCTGGGTGCCGCCTACGTCGTCGGCCTATACGTGTCGAAGCAGCTCCACGGGAGGTCCGATGCCTTCGACCACATCTACGCCCAGCAAAACACACCCGAGGTCGAGGCGGCCAGAAAGAAGGGCCTCATGGTCGAGACGTACGGCGATCCTCGCAACAGCATGCTGAACATCCTGGGCTGGACCAAGTAGCAGCGTCAGCAATAATATGTCGAGGTGTGATGGCGCCTTGGGCGATCATTTACGACTCGAAGTATGAGTTATATTTTTCCTGTTTACTTTTCTTTTGTTAAACATACCTGGCCGGCGTTCAAATCCTGGAATCTGATTGTACAGCTGTCCGACAAAAAAAAGAAAAGAAAAAATGGCTAGGACGTGCCATCACCGAAAGATTCTTATGGGTCAGAAACCTGTATAAATAATTGTACATATTTGATGTCCCGCCTAGGAATTTCGTTGTTTCGGGGGGTTAGGTGCTACGCCCTTGAGGCAGCTACTGAAAAATAGTCGGACGGCAATTTTGATAAACAATGCCTTGGTTCAGCAAGAGTGATGCAGCCAAACAAGTCAACTTTGGAATGAATCTTTGTAAATTAGCTACTGCATCACAGAAAGACGGTGATATATTTGGTCCGTACCACTTGCAGTATACCGTTCTCACGCGGCGCCGCTAAAGTGACTTAGTAGGCTCTTCAAATCTTTCCTCCGTTAAGTTGAAGCACAGCGCTTCCGTTCATCGGCCGGCTAACAACAATCGCGCCCTCCATGTCTTTATCGGTGATTTGTCGTTTTGAATAGTACTTCTCCACCAACGCTGTCCTGATCTGATCGACCTTGTCCGCTGGGACAAGGTGGACGCTGCATCCACCCCAGCCCGCACCAGTCAGCCGGCTTCCGTAGCTGCCAGCCTCGCGGACGATCTGGCATATCTCGTCGATCTCGGGACAGCTGCACTCGTAGACATCGCGGCACGAATCCTGCGTCTGGTTCATCAAATCTCCAAGTCGTTGGTTGAACTCGACGGTATTATCAGAGGAAGGAGCCTGAGCGGGATCCTCAAGGAGGGATAGGAATTGAAGAACTCGCAAAGCTTCGGTGAATACATGAAGCGCTCGTTGGCGGAGCTTGAAGTATTCGCCTCTCACAGGAAAACTAGACATGAAACGGGCTTTCAGGTCGTCGACGGGGATACCTACACCAGAAGCAACGTCTTCGACCGTGTAGCCTTGCTCTTGTGTCAGGGTCTTCTTAGTCAACTCGATCAACTCCTCGAGCTGCTCCACCATTGGCTTCTGAGAGCCTTTGAAGTAATTGTCATGGAAGCCACGGATTGAGACACCCAGAGGGCCGGCATCTTTGGGGAGCTCAGTGCCTGGTGAGCAGAGCTTGGCATTCAGGTATGCGGCGGCCATGCTGCACTCCACCACACGAAGATTATAGTGAATAGGTCCGGTAACCTGCTTGTTAGAGGTAACAAATGACTGAGCAATGACAAAACACAGTTCAGGACTTGTTTTGGGGAAGAATACGGGCCGGGCTGACAGCGTGGGCGTGAAGGATACTAGCAAAGCTGATCCTAGCTCGGAGAAGACGGATGCCGATTGATCCATGCTGTACCTCATGTGAGCGCAAGCGACGTAGAAGTGTGTGTAGTTCGATAGGATCTCTCTCACCCTCCGGAGTTCACCCCGACAGCACGCTCACTGATGATGGCGACCTCGGTTAATTCCTTCTTGTCAACATCCGTCTCCCCGTTAGCCACCATGACTGCCAATGCACTCGCACTGACGACGGCAGCGCTCGAACTCAAGCCGCCACCAGCGGGCACGTTTCCGTCCATGAGCACCTGCATGCTCTTCGGCTTGAAATCAGCGCCATATTTCTTCCTGAGTAGCTCCAGGGCCCCCCTCAGCCCCGACTTGAAGTAATTGGTCCACTCGTGCCTTGTCGCGTCAATCTCGACCTCGGAGTGAGGAATGTCGAATTCACGCGTCGGAAAGCGCTGCTCGTCCACATTTCCCATCCTGATCTTGTAGGTTCCGTCGACAGAGGGGGCCACATCGGTCGACACGGCGATGATGACGTCGGGCGTGATGGCCATGGGCAGACACGAGTATAGAGAGTAATCGATATGTTCGCCGATGATGTTCACACGACCCGGAGATCGAGCCACGAATTGCGCGGGGCTGCCATAGCGCGCCTGGAACTTCTCAAGTAGGCCGTTCCATCGTAACTGCTGGTCTGCCAGAGACTGCGTGGTGTAGATATCGCGCAGAGCAGAGACGGAGGGCACAGGTCCAGACATCTCGAGTGTATATCAAGTCGCAAACGAAATCTACGTCTACGGTCTTTCTGTCCAATCAATGCACACAACCCCGGATTCGTCCTCTCGTGATGCGCACGTAGGGGAATAACCACCTCGGTATTTTTGGGTGCTCGGTCCTCAAATCGCAAGTGATAATTTCGTAGGAAAATCCGAAGAGAGAGATCCAGAGAGGAGACCGGAATGAGGGAAACTGGGTGAACGAGAGAAACTGTGAAAAATGACTTCGGTTCGACTTTACGCCAGCTGAGACAGAACGAGGGGCATTTCTCGTTGTCATGGTTCGAGCCCCTCCTCTTGGTTAGTAAATGAGCTCTAGTAAATTTACCCCTCGGTCGCATGTATTACCGGGGTGCTGGTACAGAGCTTGTCAGGTAGAATTAGCGCGTTTTACCTCACTGCAGACAAACCTAGAGGTACAAACCAGGCATCTAGGTAAGCTACATGTATGATGTAGGTACCGTAGGTACTTTAGGTACTACATGTACTTACCGTAGAGGTACCCGTCTTTATATGCTTACCCCCAAGGCAGGCAACACTATTGCAAGATTACCTATTGAAGAATGGTCTCTTATATTTCTGTCTCAGTTCACAATAGTGATTTGAACACAAAGATAAAATTGGAATGCGTAATGATAGAAACCACTATTTTATAAAGTATGTGCTTCTGCAACTCAAAAGCTCTCGGAGTAAGGTAGTGATTGTATCTCTAGTATATCGAAGAGCTGCCACTACTTAAGGTATCGCTGGACACAGAAAAAGACAAGGATAGGCACCAGCTGTAATTGTAGACAAACTGTTGCGCAACAGAGCTTATCGTAATCTGGGTTGAAGAACGACGACTACACTAGGCCGGAGATCGAGTAACCGGAAGTTTCAACCCACAGATACCCCAGGAGTAATAGAAGCTCAGACAAGGTAGACCTACTGGGATGTAAAGAAGAAAAAAAAAGGAATGCCAGATTCTTCGAGATGTAGAAGAGCAAGCTCCGTCATTTTCACTTTCCAAGTTCAATATTGTGCCGTGCCCCCATATAACTACGATACGTCAACGAATAGCGATTTCTCTATTATGTCAAACCAGCCAGGGGTCAGTCATTGTGTTGACAGGCCCACGGGGCCTTCAATGGAGACTTTCGATACTATAGGCACAATACAGAAGCCAATGCTTCATTGCGATCAGGTATTGGATAGTGTCAATTCGTGTAATTCTGTTTGGCTCTGGTAGGAAACCAGATATATACCTACCTAGTACATAGCTAAGTAGATACGTTCGTGGTCGCCTGATGCCACCGTATCCATAAGAAAAGCCAAACGTAAGATTTACACATGCTTTTTATATCAATCCCCAGACTTTTGTACACCTCCTGGCTGCCGAGGGCGATAATAAGATCTGCCTCTCGCATGGCCATATTAGCAAATGCAGAGCCGTGCATAACATGCCGAGCATACAAAGTGCCTTCTCGTCCACCTCATCAAAGGCGCCTAAACCGTGGGGTTGTCCCGGGATATGGCTTCGTCCCTGGCCAATCAGACGGAAGAGTGGGAGGGAAGGGCGCTTTGATCATTCCTAATGATTCTTTCTCATTTAATAACACCTACAATTACCAACCTTAGATACTCAATACTGGAGGAGTAACACGATCTCGTAGCTAACCTTTCCTTATACTTCGCACGAAGTATCCTGTCAACGGCAGCAGCTTACGGAAGGAATCCCTGCCTCCCAGCTAACCGATCCAGGCTAGCACAACTGTCACCATTGCTGCATAGGGCAATTGCCAAACTTGGTCCTGTCCGGGAACAACACGGGGAACAATTTCTTAGTATCTCTGCAGTGTGTAGCTTCGGATAAAGGTTGTATTCTTCCCTTCAGACAAGGTGCAATGAATCCTAATGTATATGCCAACCTGTAGGTACCAAGATAGCTATGGGCAAGCCTGCTGAAAAACAATCCTTGCTAATCGCCATAGTTATTGCGGCTCAAAGAACATGTAACTGAGACGGGATCTCTGACATTATCATATGTGGTTGCATAGTAGTTTACGGCCAGTCCGGTTCAGGATGAACACAGCTTACTGTCTGGTGGGCTTTAAAGATGTTCCTAGAAAGGTAGCCTATTAATGAGTTACTAGGTACTTGATCCTACGAGGTAAACATCATGTATTAAAATTCCCTGCTCTCAAGTTTATAAACGCCTCTCGTTGCCCTACATGTAGTCATAAAGGAGAAGCTCTCCTACATGTAAAGTTTTAACCCTGTTGAGGAATGTCCATTGCAGCTCTCCTGACGTGTCAAAGCTGTGATTGGCTACCATTCCATCAATTTGCCTTTTTGGGGCTTTCGGATCTGTCCTAGCTACCCCACACCACACCATCGAAGTTTGAACAGGCAATAGAAAGCATAAGCAGCAACAGCTACGTCCGTAAAAGTATAGTGAGTCTATATTTCTTAGATTTGGCCTGGTTCACTGGACCTCACTGGCTTATTTTGAATGAATAAATAAACATCTCTATCTGAGCTGAGTCGTAGTTGTTATCAGCCTACAGTGGCTTAACAAGGTGAATAATCTAATTCGTAACCAGCAGTCGTGGAGTTGATGTTTTTTAGGCTTAGAGAAGGGCATTGCGGACGCATACGTCGACTTGGAATCTGGCTGATACGTCATCATAATTTGATAGTGTAGGTAGCTTTTTGACGGGCTAGATGACTTGGCTGCTACCATACATCCCAACGTCTAAAGAACCTTACCACATTCACAATTAAGTCCTGGCTATATTGGACTAAATCATCGAGCGTATAAGAACGGCGAGATTCTACTTGAAAACAACGACGCTATCTATTTCTCGTATGTAGGGCCTCATTATATAATCGTCAGAAGGCATTGCAGACCCAGCTTAAGAGATGCCTCGCCGTAGTAACGCTTCTTCTCCCATTAAGCCTCATCGAAACAGCTTTGCGTGTATGCCTTTCATATCATCCTTCACTATAAATAAGCACAGTCTGCCCATTATTTCAGCTTTTCAACTTATTCAACAGCAATTCTAGTTCATAAATCACTTAGCATCAGCATTGGCACCATAACTCAATATTGATAGCTCTAAGCTGCTTCGATACAAACAACCTTATCGGCGGAAGCGGATGTAATAGCTGTTATTCGACATACCATGAGCTCGTTAGGGTGTATGTCTATGTCCGGGATTGAAAGCCGAGTCACAACAGTACCTGGTTGTCGGTTCAAGATGTATATATGCAGTATCTATCTATATCTATATAGACATATTGATAATGGTCAAGACACGATGTGCCCGAGTTACAAGTATGCACAACGCAAGATAATATACTAGTATCTATTAGACAGGGTGGAAGGAGTTCATCGTGGTTTTTTAGAAGCCAACCGTCACTTTGAAAATGAAGAAAGGCAAGTGATAGAAGTACCGCTACAGCTCACAACCGAACTATTACATGTGTAGATGAATCTGGGCCAAGTCTAGCTATTACGTTATCTCTTAGGTTACAGAGGCTCGGGACTTATACATATATGCCCACTTAACCTATTATTGGGAAGAGGTAGCTGAGAGGTAATGTTGCTTCTCGTTCAGTACCACGATACCTGGATCAAAACCTGGCCAAACTGAGGCCGTGACTTCTTGTACACCGACACGGTAAACAGTGCTAAAGTATTTGCTATTATTGGTTACCTCCTATCAGGTGTTTGCAGCGGAACCAGGTTGCCACTGTTCCATGGCCCTGGGGCCTACTAGCCGCTTACCTAGGTACTAGCTCCCGTGGGTCGTCCCGTGGTCCGACCCTGCTTCCGTGGAGACGGTTTCACGCGAAAGCTTAAACAACCAGCTCTCGTCACCTACCTACCACCTTACCGACAATCGCACCTTTAAAGCTACACACACACACACACACACACACACACACGCACGAACCTAGGTACATTACTTACTACATGTTAGTACTTATCTGGCACGAGACAAATCACACGACAGCCTGCCTCGGACGATCTCCATTAAGGCTCATATATTATGACGGCCTTCGAATATTATGAAATGCCGTGCCCGAAAAGCTATTCCCAACTTTAGTTCTCAGACATCTCCGAGAACCAGACCGTATTGAGCGCACCAAGGGACCAAGGATATCATGATGTATCAAAACGAAAAGCCGCCCAGCTAGCCATCCCTAATCATCAGCTCCGGCGAAACGCCTACCATAGTAATACATCCAAAATCCGCCATCGACAGCTCCTAGACTGCCTCACGCCAACATCGTTATATCGTTATTGATTCACCCGTACATCCTTAGTATACGGGTTATGTATTTGAATTCCAGCAACTCTGCAGCCTGGAGGGGCGTGTGTCCCGACCAGCTAGGTAGCTTTGTGTTGGCACCATGAGCCAGCAGGAAGCTTACAGTGACAGCATTACCCGCGGCCACTGCATAGTGAAGCGGAGTGCCTGTGTCGAGCGTCCGTCTCCGTCTCGCATCATCGCGCGGCCGGCATTTCGGGTCTGGCTCCATCTCGTTTACGTCGGCGCCGTGTTCGAGTAGTATCTCCATCACCCTTATCCTATCTGCATCTTCACGATGAGGGTACGCTTCACGAATTGTCTTGCTCGAGGCGCTAGCGGTAGAGTGTAACAACATCGGCGTCTTCGGGTCAGCACCATACTGTATAAGGAGCTTGACGACCTCTGGTGAATGTAGCCGGACGGCAACCATGATAGGCGTGAACCCGTATTCGGATATATTTGGATCTGCGCCGTGCTCAAGTAACCAGCGACAGAGCTGGGGGTCGCCGAGAGATGCACTAGGAGGATGTGAGCTACAAACGGTCGGAGTCATGATAACCAGGCCTCACCGCAAGGGAGTCCAGAACTGCCAGTCCCCAGCGCTAATGTAGCTATGATTGACATTCCAGCCGTGCCTCAGGAGGATTTCGCATTGCTCGATGGACCCCGAGTTGATGACGGCGCAGGTGAGGCCATCGTCAATAACGGCGCCCTGAGAAATAAAAAAGCGGGTGACATCGGACCAGCCATAGGCGGCAGCAGTACGTATGGATCTATCGAGAACGGTGCTTGCTCCTGGAGCGGCTCTCTCGTGGAGGGGAACCGTAGGGTCATGGCTCAGCAACAGGCTTGGCAATATGCTCTCCACAACGTCAAGATTGCCGAGGGCGGCAGCTTCTTCCATAGCGTGAACCCTTTGGCATCAGATACGAATTATCAAAATCCTGGTCTTTATGAAAGGGGAAATGTCAAGTGAAGAATGGGCGCAAAACCGGGTAGGCAGGCAGATATGGAGCACGAGAAGGGACATTGTTTGCTGTCAGCAGGACGTCACAAGCAGCATATAACCAAGCCCATGTCGCATCCGCCTCGATTCGCACCGACAGAAAGGGCACCACGGAGATGGAGGGGGGTGGAGGGCACAGCACAGCAAGGGCAGGGCCAGGGCCAACCGCAACAAGCAACAGTGGCGGCGCTTTCAGGCGGGCGGGCCAGTGTTTTGAAGAGGGATGGTAACACGGCACAATGTAACGTGGGTGGGTGATGACAGCAGAGTTCCCCTGATTCGAAGTAGAGAAGAACTGGGCGTTGCCATGCACGGTACTTTACATGTGAGCCAGTGTGCTACTAGTCTCCACGGACTACAGTAGGCAAGTATGTAAGCTTGGGAGATCTCGGGTGCGCCGAAGCAAGTCAGACAACTTATGGAGTCCTGGATAGAATATCGCAGCAGTAAACCTACCTACCCCCCTGGTAAGCTAAGAGACCAAAGGGAAGAGGGGGAGGAGTCTCAATGGCGTGAATTACGTATATTGTCCTGTAGAAGTCGGGATATAAGTTAAGTCGTAGGATGGATCTAAGATGTACTGCGGGACACTGGTCCAACAGTACTTACTTATTGGAGCTACCTAGGCGCAGCAAAGTACCTACCTGTCCTATTCATGTATATACTGCACAGCGTGCTAGACGCTGGCACGCATCATACAAGTAGGAGGTACTTAACTAAGTGCGGGAGTCATGGACTTACCTGGTTACCGAGAGATGTAAGCAGTGGACCAGCTGAAACATTCCCATACCTATCTGCATCCAAAAGAGGCACGGTAAATTAAAGACAGTATCTACCTGTGTACACGGCCACCACTCCCTGAACAAAGACGACACATTTTGGATTGTAACGAATTTTATAAGTAAACGTGCCATGAAAGATGAGAAAACGTGTACAGGACTCGGAAGCAATTCAGGTATATACATGCTTTCGGCTCTGACTTACCTTTCTACCTAAGTTGGGCGCCTTTTGGTTACCGAAGAATAATGGGACTTGCCCCGCTAATTCAGCCTTTGGAGACCTACATGAGCACAGGTGCCTCCCTATTACGCTTCATACAAAGTACCACCTAAGATCAAAAGAACCCCTCATGGAAGTTTCAAGTACTTATAAGCATCCCCACTACGGAGTACACCCACAACTCAATCACAACGCCCTAGATCCAGATAAGGGAATACTCAAGGGGCAAAATATGCCTACAGAGGAAGGTCACCGTTTTTGTCTTTTGTTTGTAAATTCATCTCCCATGAACTTCCACCAACAAATTGCATACCTCAGACTGTCAACCAACACCTTGACTTGTGTCGGTTGATCTGTATGTACTACAAGGTGTATAGCCGAGAATATGACCACAGACAAAGAACGCACCTATCCTCAAGCGATTTCCGATGCACTGCTCGGCAGCTTGATACTCGCTCATAAGCGGAGCTCTCGGCGGGCAACCTTCCTATCTCTCTAGTGCGGCGCATATGAAATACTTACCTAGGCAGCTTGTGATGCGCATGCGCAATGAGACTCCGCCAATCAAATAGAAAGAAACGGTTCGGGCAGCCGGACTACAGTCTGGAGCTGGATGGTTCCGATGCTGACAGTACCGTGCCAAGAGCGGACTCGTCTGAAGATGAATTCGTTGTGGATGCTGCGGCTGATGGTGACGACGGAGAAGCCGAGGAAGCGCAAAGCGAACAAAGCGACGGAGATGACGGCGACGATGACAATGACGTCGAAAAACTGACGGGTCCCAGCAGCCCCTCGGCTCTCAAATCTGCGAGGACTGCAAAGACAAAGACGAAGGCCTCTGTCCGCACAAACGACGACCGGCTCGACAAATCGGGATGCGTCTTCAATGAAGTACCACCATACCCGTCAGATCCAGGCCAGAGATGGACAAGAACCTATATAGGGCCAATCAAGAGATGGACACGGTTTTACGAATTGATTGACTGGTGGTTCGGCGACAAGCCAGAACGTAGGGCCATTCTCGACGGCTTCTTCAAACTCTGGTGGCACCACGAGTTAATACCACCCAAGTTAACCTCTCAATCTCGTCTCCTCATAGCCCAGTGTGGCTGGATGCCCGGCCGTTTTGCTGACGACCAGAGGTCTAAGTTTCGTCAACTGTACAATGATCGCTTAGTCTACCAGTTTCGACAACAGATTTCTACCCATATTGACAAAGTTGAAACGTCGTCGCGTTGGTTCCATCCACAGGCCCAGGGAGGGCTTAATGTGCTACTAGGTCATATCTCAGATCAAAGTACATACCACATACAGCAAGGGAAATGTATTTCCTTCTCTAATTCTGGCAACGTTATTAGTGACGCAGACGATGAAGCAACCATAACTGGAGGCTGGCTTCTCGACGTGGGAGGCATTCCGGTTTCTATAGCATGGGCGCCTATGCAAGGACATGTTAGCCAGCTCTTGGCAATCGCGGTGGCCCCCTTTTTAGACCAGGCCTACCACCAGAACGTGAAGGATTCGATCAACCGACTAGATCAGAAAGAAGGTGCAATACAAATACTGAGGTTCGAAACAGTTGCAGACCGTGAGGGGGTTTTTCGGCCTTCGCGGCGTGCACCAAAGTTATCTCAAACGTTATGCTTCTCCTGGGGTCGAGTGTCGAGAATACAATGGTGTCCAATACCCCTTGCGGCCGAAGATGCCATTCGTCTGTTAGGTGTGCTATGTACCGACGGCAAACTTAGGGTTATAGGTGTCCAAAATGTTTTGGAGCAGGAGAGTGACGAAGAGTCCGGTAAGTCACTTTAGCTCTATGGTTGCTGAGTCGCCTGCTTATCTTGATGTAGTCCAAATTGAACAACCGATGATTCTACTTGAGCCGCCCAAGGAGTCTTCGATTGAAATCACTTGCTTTACATGGATCAATATGAACCGTGTGGCTACGGGTCTCTCAGACGGTTCCGTAATAGTGTGGTCTCTTTCGCCCCTTCGGATCCTCCAGCGACATCCAATCCATTCCACAGCCATTATAGACATTGTCTGTGGCTACCCTTCCGACCCGTTTATTGTATCAACGGTACCTATAGGCGGCGTTTTAACTCTTACCGATCTGAGCCGTCCAAGCGCAGAGACGACGTATCACCCTAATATGATGGTATCGCTTCAGCCGAACCAACTCGCATGGAGCCCTCATCTTAGAGGATTCGCCTCAATATGGCCATCAGCTTTTGCCGGGAATCCAAACTTATCCTTTCTGCCAGTTCGAGGGTTTTCTGTATGTCGTCATCTGATTACTGTGACCGGGCAGCCTACATGCATTTCCATTGGCCCTTGTCACCCATACCTTCTCACGGGGGCTACAGACGGTAGCGTATGGGTCTTCAACATCTTACGCAAGCTCTCGAGCCACAGAGAGAAGACTATGAAGGTGAAGCTGCTTCAGCATGAATTTCACCCTCTACCATCCTTGGATGCCGGGAATAACGAGGAAGAAGGAAAGCCTCGAGGTACCTGTCGGATTTTACATGGCTTCTTGCCTGAACCTAATTCGCATCCAATTAGTATGAAGATGGCCAAGACACAAAAGTTAAACCGGGAGAAAAATAAGAAAGGAAGCCAAGCTAAGAATAAAGGCAAGGGAAAAGCCAAAGTCGGTTCAGAAAAGGCGCAGTCTAATACTTCGGGTCAGCCAGAGGGCGAGGTGGACGAGGAAGCGGTCATGACCACAGGCCCGGGTCCAATCGTGTTGTATGAGCCTCAGACTCGTATCACAGCCATGGCCTGGAACCCAAACGTTGAGTTCAGTTGGTGGGCGGCTGTCGCCATGGGATCTGGGTTGGTGAGAGTGATAGACATCGGTGCTGAGCCACAGACCAAGCGGCCGGATAATGTGCCTGGGCCGAATGATGAAGACGACGATGAGCCTGGGATAGATGCTATAGACGAAGAGAACGATGAAGAGGAAGGGGATGACGATGTTGAAATGGTCTCTTCGGAAGACTAAAATGAGCTTATATAAATGGCAAAATTGTGCAATTAGCCCCTTGTATTGAGGCTACGTGCACCGAATAAGTTGAATTACATATTTACGTCCACTACCGCGTCACGGAGAATCACAGCACTCTAGCTTGAACCAGACATCGCTACTAATTGCTACAGTGCTGACGAAATTCTGTCATTATGATCTATATGTTCGTTTCCTCTAATAGTGTGTCGCTGGCTTATTTGCTGGCTCTCTAGTGGGAGTGCTGAGGTATTACAGCTTGCCGTTCAACTTCTACAACGCTCTAGCACTGGCCACTTATAATGAACACTGAGCTCCCATGATACTATGGTGATAATCAAAAGCGTTGGCTATTCCTTTAAGGTGAGATGCAGCGGCGAGTAAGATGAGTATATGAAAGAGCTGATGTGAGTGACCCCAGATGTCGAAGGTTCCTGGTGATACGCGCTCAGGCCAACGTACCTTGTGATAGAGTCAATATTTATCTTTACGACGTTGGTTTTGTGGGGTGCTAGGTCATGTATATACTCACGGCGTACAAGAAAGCCCCGAATATGTAGAGGGCCCCCTGAAGTAAAATCCAGTTCAATCCCATCCGCTCATTAAGGGACTGGTATCCATATATCATGAATCCGTGGCAGATAGGCACGACTCCTGAGACTCCTAGTCCAACGAACATGGCAGCTCGATACTGTGAGAAACATGTTAATTACTGCTTACCGTTTTGGCTTGGCGCATTATTTGGCGTTCAAGGAGCAAGTAGGAGCACGTGGGGAAAACAGGTTCACACTGATATGGGAAGAAAAGAGCACGTACTGGGCGCCAACGCGGTGTCCGGAACCGCTCGACCCAGGAAACGACACCACAGCCGAAGCCGAGAAGGAAGATCTGACAATATCCAGTATCAGCAAACAAATCAATATGACTTTCATCTCATCATGTGATCCTAAAGATGTAGTATTGAAACGAGTTTCCTCCCTCAAGAAAATTCTTACCCCGTACAAATACGCACTCATCAGCACCGGCTTACAGAAAAACCCGTAGTACAGCGCCGGGACGTAGCTGCCCACGATCAAGCACACAATGCCCGAGTAGTCGAGCTTGTTCCCCCACTTGGCCACGGACTCGGAGTGGTTGGACAGCGTGTGGTACGTGGCGCTCATGCCGAGGCACAGCGCGGCGCCGCAGAGAAAGCAGGCGAGGACGAGCTCGTCGGCTGGGCCCGCGCTCGGATACCGCGGCGCGATCTCTGTATAGAGATAGAACACGGCCAGAGGCACAAGGATGAATGAGCCCACGGCGCTGTTATCGCCTCTTTAGTCAATAAATGTTCTCCTTTCGGTGAAAATCACCCGGGGTCTCGAGAGCGTGCGGGAGTAGCAAGAGCAGAATATGCCGGTCAAAGCAATTTACGGCTCTCGGAGATGCAGAAAGAGAGAGCGGGGACGAGAGAGAGAAAGACGCCAGGGGACTGACTGCGTCCAGATGTTCACGCTCTCATTGTGCACGCTGAAGGTGCTCATAAGTGAAGAGAGGTAGCTGTTGCTCGCGGGACGGTAGCCTGAGAGGATGAAGGCGTTGTCCCGCCGCCAGCGCGGAAGCTCGTCCCAGAGGAGGAGCAGCGCCGACGACACCTTTTTTTCGGCTGCTACAGCGACCTCTGTCAGTGCCGAGACCGCGGATGAGGACCGCCGGCGGCGCTGTCGGGGACCGGACGATGGAGATGGTTTAGGCGATGCCATTGAAGGCAATAGGAGAGAAAGATATCGAAAAGGTTATATAGAGTGAACGAGACCTATGTTGACATCGTCGCCGAAATGATATCACACCTGGCACGGAGTACAATTTATAAATAAACAAAACACACACACAAACATATATAATTGAGTAGAGACCTTACATTATATCTCGATGGTATTAATGAGGCAGTTCCATGAGCTCGTCTCTACATGTAGGTTGTGTGCTGGTCCGTCAACTGTTGAGGCTGTTGAGAGTTGATAGATGCCTGGCTAAAGTAGCAAACCTACCACCTAAATCTTTTTTGGATATGTGCCAGATGGCAGCAGCTGCTTTTATCTCAACCTGGAAGCCTCTGAATACCTCGCGTTCCGTTGCAACAGAACCGGCTGTATAGTTTTTCTGTTTTTCTTAATACACCTCGTTGCACGTCCCTCCCTTGCAAGATTCTCTCGATTATCGAGCATGATTTATTATGCTGGCTAAAATAGCTCAAAACCCATTGCGAAGCCTGGAGGCTGCGCCACCAACAGCTTGCCATCACTCTTCTATATGTCGATATCTACGAACCAGTTCCAGAGCCGCTCGTTCTATCATGTTTAATTTGGCTAGTTTGTGAATCCGAAACATCTTCTAGGTATCGCCCAAACGTCTTGGTTCTGCTGGGCTGCTACCAAAGCCTTTAGGTCTGGCAGAAATGGTTCGGCTGAACATCATAAATCGCTCGCCAGAAGTGGCAGATATCGTGCAAAGACGTGATAATCCACATCTGCAATGGCAATGTATTGACTGCTATAGCAGAGGTATCCCATAAATACCATGACGCTCCCAACATCGATGCGGTAGTATGCGAGATGTTTCGGCAGCCGTCGTAGCCTGTCTCATCTCGTAGGCGTCGTTGTTGGCATCGTGATCTCGCATGTTTGTTCGGGACCAAGTGTCTATTTCTTGCCGCTCTTCTTGATACCACCAGTGGCTAGGGGACCTTTGCCAGCGGCCTTGGTAGCCATCTCGGCGCGTGCCTTGGCGTCTTTTTTTGTCGCCTGTCAGCCTCTCGAAATAAAAGAAAAAGCAAGATCTATGGAAGTCAGTCTATGGGCTGAGGAGACCTTACCGGCCTTCTGCTTCTCGCGGAATGCGACGTCATCCTCATCAACATCTTTCTGCTGTTTCTTTGGCGCTTTTAGAGGCTTCGCCTTGCCGCCTGTAGGAAACGTCAGTCTTTCGCGTTCTGCGCTGGAGCACGAGCGGGGTTATCTCGGCCTACCGTCCCGGTTTTGGCCGCCCATGATGATTGTATTTTGCTCTCTTTTTTGGTATTACGGGGAGTTGCGAGAAGAGCAAGAATCGGGAACGAGGAGGAGAAAAAGACGTCTCGGAAGAGGGCCTCAACTGGACGACAAACTGAAGGAGAGGTTAGGTTAGTTAGGCTAGTTAGGTGCACACTACAGGGTACCTAGTAGGTAGTACTCAGGCGAACTGGAACTGGTTGTCGACTCTACTCCGCTTATCGGCTTATCTACACTACTACCTTCTTGGATACATCGGTATACTTAAAGCTTGAAGTCCCTGGGCGTGTACTTCGTACTGTGCGTTTTATTTATAGATGGGTGCCGTGGTCGGCGCATGAGCCGTAACTGCACTGTAGCACTTGGAAGGCCCCTGCCCGTATGAAGTACCTACTTCCTTCGTACACTAAAGCCTCGCTAAAATCAACAACGTGACGTCCTTCGTCCTTTGTGTTTGATCATCTCATCCATCCAATCCATCCATTCCATCTAGGTATTCCCAACATCGTCATTTGCAACTTCGTCCACCTTCCACTTCCAGCCAACAGTTCCACTACTTGTCCGCGATATCCCCCCTCGCCTTCCTCCTCGACTCGGCTTTTAATTGATTCCAGCTGCGACAGAGTTGAGGGCAGAGAAGCGAAGAGAAGAGACATTCTTTTTCCGGTTCGGCCCAATTTTCTGCGTCTCGACGTGTCAAGAGTTCTTTAAGCTGACCCCCTGTTCCCTTTTCTAAAGACCGGAGGCGGATCACATTCGTGTGTGTCTGTCTGAGAATAAAGTGAGCAAGCAAGATGGAATCGCCATCGAGTTCTGACGAGGGCGAGATTGTGGAGAACCGTGGTGGAAACTCGAAGGCAACTTCACTGCCTCAGATTGATGGACATGGTGTTGACCGAATGGACAGAACTCGAGCTAGACTGTCACGCTCAAGATCCCCAGAGAACTTAAACGGCTTGAGACATCGCCCAGCCACTTCGCGACGAAGCCGCTCGCCACGCGGCCTGAAGCGGTCCCACGATGACCGTGATTCCTATCGCCGGGGCCGCGTAGACCCGGATCCCCGACGCTTCCGCGTCCATTACGAAGACTCTCACAGCCACTACCGCCGTGCTCATATCTCTTACGACGATGAAGATCGCCCACCCTCCCGCTCATCAGCCACAACTCTGCACTACGATGATAGGGATCGCAGCTATGGCCGCGATCGAGCTAGAGATCGAAGTCCGGATCGCGATCGCTACGCCGACAAGCGACCAAGAAACCGCACTCGATCCCCGCACAGCTCGTCACGCGGAGACCGAGACCGAGGTGATCACTCAAGACGAGATAACGATCGAGTGCGAAGGGAAACGGATCGGAATGGCGTCGGTAGCATTAGGTCAAGTCATCAGGCCAGTCCGCGACCCGTTCAAGACTCCCAAGAAGCTTCTAAACAAAGTTCTATAGCCAAGACTACAGAAACCATTTCATCCGACGCACACTCCATCTCCAAAGGCCTAGGTAACACACCCACACATCGTTCAGCGAAAGCATCCGAGTTTGAAAATGGTCTTGAGGAAGAAAAACCTGTCGATATCGATGCAGAATTAGAACGCCGGCGCCGTCGACGGCAAGAGCTTCTTGCGAAGTCACGGGTGACCCCAATGCTAGTACAAGCTCTACAGTCGTCTGAGAAAGCGAACGGCTTATCTCCGACCACAACACGAGGAAGCACGCCAATGGCTACCGATGCCAATACCCCCCAATCTAGTGAGAGCGATTCTCTTGCCAACAAATGTTGCCTTGCTGACCTAATTACAGCTTTTTCATCTCCCCGTTCACCAGGCGTACACGACGGATTGTCACTTGCACCGCTTGATATTGCTAACGACCAAGAGCTTATCAATATTCATCGCACCCTAAGAAACGGTGACGACGAAGATGGTCCTTCTGCTGCAGACTATGATCCCACAGCTGATATGAGAGAGGATGAGCTCAGGGACGAGCGTCGCAATGGCCATGTCGGCCCTCATGGAGAGATTTTGGATTCTGTTCAGAAAGCTGAGATTCCGCCTATTCATGGAGGACAAACCCCAGAGAAATCAACCGCCGATGACGACGATGACAATTTCGACATGTTCGCTGAAGATTTCGACGAGGACAAATTCGTGGCCCCGAAAACCGCTCATCTTGACACCACGGACGATGACCGCAAAGACCCCGCTGCTCTAGCACAGCCTAACGGAGGGGGGATTCTAGAAGGTGATGATAAGGATGGGTACTACAAAATTCGCATTGGCGAGATCATAAATGGTCGGTATCAAGTTCAATCTACTCTGGGTAAAGGCATGTTTTCGGGTGTGGCTCGAGCCGTCGACATCACTAACAAGAAACTTGTTGCTATCAAAATGATGCGAAATAACGACGCCTTGAGGAAGGGAGGCTTCACCGAAATCGCCATTTTGCAAAAGATCAATGACGCTGACCCCGAGAATCGCAAACATATTGTCAAATTCGAGCGCCACTTTGAACACAAAGGTCATCTTTGCCTTGCGTTCGAGAACCTTAGTTTGAACTTACGTGAGGTACTGAGGAAGTTCGGCAACAATATTGGTATCAATTTGGGTGCAACTCGTGCCTATGCCCATCAAATCTTTGTTGCGCTAGCTCACCTTCGCAAGTGCAGTATCGTACATGCCGATCTAAAACCAGACAATATTTTGGTAAGAATTTCGCGGCGGTCGTTTTAGAAGTTTCATGCTAACTTGGTGCAGGTCAACGAAACCCGCAACGTACTCAAAATCTGCGACTTGGGTACAGCTATTGATCGGTCCGATGCTGCAACTGCACATACTGAGATCACTCCTTACCTTGTCAGTCGGTTCTATCGCGCACCTGAGATCATCCTCGGGATGCCATACGATTATGCCATTGATATGTGGTCCATTGGCTGCACGTTATATGAACTATACACTGGGAAAATATTGTTCGCCGGTGACAGTAACAACCAAATGCTCAAGGCCATCATGGAGATCCGTGGCAAGTTCAGCGCCAAACTCTACAAACGTGGCGAATTATCGCATCTGCATTTCGATGAGGCTGGAAACTTCGTCAGTGCGGAACAAGACAAAGCTCTTGGAAAGGTGTGTATCATCTATCCCCCCCTTCTTGTTTTCTATCTTTTATGATACGTCCTGTATGAAAACATCTCTTGGTAATCTTACCCCCACCTGGCTGGCCCGCAACAAGAAATATTTCGCTTCATTCATCGCTTCTTTTACCCTTGCCTAGTTGCGTATTGTTTGATGCTCTCTAATACTCTTTGCAATGTTTATATCTTATTTGATATCATATCGTTGTTTGTCACATATCCCCCATGTCATTCCATGGCTCGCCTTTGTTGACGATGCGACGAGCTGATAGCATATTCCAACACTATTGTATCATGTTCTTTTTGGCCACTAGGGCTTGATGTTTTCAATATCGCGAACTCTATGACCATGTCAATGAACATTGACTAACGTTCATATTACAGACAACTGTCCGTACCCTCGCCATCGTCAAACCTACTCGCGATCTGAGGACGCGCCTCATGGCTGCGTCAGGAGGAATGACTGATATGGAGTCAAGAGATCTCAACCATTTTGTCGACTTACTTGAGCGTTGTCTTACACTCAATCCCGATAAGAGACTTACCCCTTCAGAAGCCCTGAAGCATCCTTTTTTTCTATCAAAAGTTTCAGGGCCTTCGAGATAAGTCCAGAAAGTTCTGCGTAGAGCTTTCGCGAGAATGTGAATACAGACAGTGGGCTATATATTGAGTGATGCGTGTAATCGGACTAGTGCGACGGCATCATGATCACCATTCTGTTCTCGTGGTTACGCACGCTACCGTGGAGACTTCGGCTCGCCGTTTTAATCGTTCGCAAGCTTTGAAGACACCAGTACACCGCATGTTGGAGTCGTAACACCTTTCTCTGTGGGGCAGTTGATCTTGACAGTGTGGTGGGTGGGTGATACTCAGGATAGGAATTAAATAGAAACGCGGTTAAATCGATATAGTTATGCCCTAGATCGTCGCTAATGAGCATTCAGGTCCTGTTCCCTGGGGATCATCTCACATGTTTCGTCTTCACTGAAATGTGTATAGAGTTTACCGTTCAGCTGAATCTGTGCGCGAATAATGAACGATTTGATTGCCCCTGGCCATATACATGAGGCCACCAATGAAGCAATCGTCATTTCGCACTTCTCCGCCAGTCCGATTAGCTGGGCCGTGGCAAATAGAACGGGGCGGCCCTGTGTTTCCAGCCAACGGGCCACGACTGACTGGTTATATGCATTGATGAGCGCATTTTGCGTGTGGAGCCAGCCAGTCGGTGTGCTTGCTGACACGTTTTTTGTTTTTGTTTTTATTTTATTTATTTATTTCTCCTTTTTTTGGTTCTTCACTCTTCCTCTCCCCAGTCAGGAGCATGAGCGCCGCACAAGGAATTTCGTCGCGGACCTACCAGCAGGCTACACAACGCCACACAACCACTACTACACAAGCGAGGCATGACAAGAGACAAAAGTTGCCGGGGCCTTGCCGAGCCAACTGGTCGGTGCCAGCACAATCGGTCGCCCGCTTGCTCTCTCTTCTGCCGGGGGAGCTGTCATCTTGTTGATTCGATGCCGTCCGTCCGCCTGTCCGTCCCTGTGGTGACGATTCAGTGGTCTAGTTATGGGACAGCAATATGGTGGTGCCGTTGGTTGATTTGTATCATCTGAAGGGGCGATGTGACGAGTGGTTCTGAGGACGACGACGCCTGTTGGCCTCGTCGAAGAGGTTGGTCGCCCGGGGCTACAAATTGGGGGGTTTTTTTTTCTTCTTCTTAGTTTTCCTACTTTGCCGATCTCACTATTCGATATCCATGTCTCTCGTCCTCGCATGGTTGTCGTCGGATAGCTCGGCGGTGTATGTGCTTATTCTCGTCCGACGGCGCAGCGTCATGTCCTACGTAAAGCGTGTTAGATTATTGGGCACGCATTGATTGGCGTAGAGCTGATCTTAGGTATTCTTGTTTGTTTGGCCTTGTGAGGGTAATCAACTGTTGTCGAAAGGTCTTGGAATCTGTGTGTGCACGGCACTAGACTCTATTTGCCGGTCATTAATTCGGCCTCCAACTGGAATCCCTTAAATTCTATGCCAGCTGAACATCTACAGCTATTTTACCTGTCTAGGTCTATTGATTGGCTTACAGAGGGAATTGTTTACCATAATGTGTTCCTGTGCAAGCGCCTGTCGTCCCCCAGTGACCCATCGCTTAATAGCCTGCTCTGAGTTGTCAATTGCTTAGTCATGATGCCATTATCGGGGAGTACTTGTTTATTTTCGTCGTGGCGATGTACTATCTAGAAAGAGTTTCGAAGACAATTGAAACCTGTCTTTCCCAATTAAGCGGTGAGACGTTGTATACAGTTGGCTCATGTTGGACCCAGTATCCAGTGACAGCTCGGCCAAACAGGTTCCCAGGGCCACGGCCGTCTTCTCAATCACGACGACAACGACAGGTGTGTCTTTGAATAAGGATCAACGGTGCCTATTCTGGCTACACTGAGTGGAGGAGGCTCACCGCATAAAACATGGCGCCGTTACTGTACAGTAATGAGAAGCCAAGGGCTCTGCTCCGATACGCGGTGCCTACGACCTGGATCAAGATTTGTTGGGGCACTGCGTTTGGTTTATGATCCGTCTATACGTGGCAGCAGTCTTCCAGCTCCCGAAGAACGAATTCAACGGAGCGTAGTACCCGTATCTAGCAACAAAGCACTGCACATCCTTTGCCTCCGAGCAAACTCGGCGCCGTCCAGACATCTTGTGCATATAACTAGCTGTTGGTGGCGGGAGATAGGCTTGTCGCAACCTGCAGGTCAAGAACGGCAGGCTAGCCACCGCAGACATCGATCCATCAACCCGAGAAGAGAGAGGGCCAGGCCAGATAGTCAATGTCAGATTCATTTTGCTCCCAGTACTCCGTTGCTTTGGTAGTATCATCCAGGGAGAGAAGGATTGTTTGTACATCCATAATACCTACGGCCCTATTGCTTAAGCGAGACGGAACAAGCGGGTGGTATGATACCGATGCCCCAAGATGCTGTCGCCCAACGATGGTGAAAGGTTCCGAATGAATTTCGGTAGTTGTTGGTTGGGTGGCGAAGTGAAAAGTGTCCGTCCTTCCTTCGTTGGATCGTTTGTCATAGAGACGCTGCCAGGCTAGGAGCATGACACATGCCGCATAGGAGAGGAGGGGACGTCGCCAGCCTTCTTGACTATCCTAGTGCGTTGGCACGAGGCTGGCATACTGCCTGCGCTGTTTCTGGGGCCAAAATCATGTTCTAGACGCAGCTTATTGGGGACGACATGGCGCGCAAGACTGACTACAGGTGTAACGGCGGGATAGTACGACTTTGTTTCGGCTCACCGCGTACGAAGTAAGGTAGGCCCAATGCATTTGCCGTCGCCAACGGGGCTCGACATTAGCAGATCGTAGACAGTAGCACACATGGGGGCCGCCCTGAGAATCGTACATGGGGGGGAGGCCTGCCGGATACCGAGGGTAGAGTGCAATTGGAGGCCGTGAGACATTCGTAAGCTCTCTCATAGGCCGTTCCTTAACCTATTGACTCTCAGCCGGCCAAAGCGGGCACTGCTGCTTCATGTCGCGATACTCACCTTCTCTCCAGGGTCACTGATGAACCCGGCAGCATGATGAGAATGCAAACAAGAAGTCAATGCAACCGTTGTGCGACGAGTCTGTTGTATTAGTTCATTCGTTTCATAGTCATCCGATGAAAGTCGCCTAGGCTGGCTTGGTCGCCTTGACTCTGCAAGGGAGTAATAAGTTAATTATGAGCCGTGACACATGGTCACGCCCATTCATTCCCAGTAGGACTTGTAAGCTGTAGACCGCAAACAATCACTTCGGTCGGCATTCGGATTGTGCTAGCGTAGCTGTAGTATAAAATGACATCTCAGATCTCATGATACAATAATGTCTAGCTGGCCACTGATGGGGCGAACGTAGCGACAGAGATGTAGCCATATCCAGTTTCGTGCAAATTCGCGATAGGGGGACAAAGGCAAAACCTAACGCAGTAGCAGTAGCACCCAAGGGTTGATTGATACTGGAATATATGGGCCATGTCTCAAGTCGTGACCGCCAGGTAGGTGCATGATAGGAGACGGGACGTATCGAGGTTGTAGCTGAACGTCACCCCCCTATTACCATGGTAAACAGCTTTCAAGATCAGCGTCCCAGATAATCCGTTACCGTCGGGCCACCGTTGGTTTCCGCGTCCAAGCCCCGCCACCCGACTGTCTTATGAGTTGCGATATGACAGAATATATGCGGGCGACCGAGGGAGGCTGACATGTCAGATCTCGCCCCGGGAAGCTGGTGGATCAGACAGGTTCTGCGTCATCACGTTCCGGTGCGGTAATGCCCTCGTCCACCACACGGTGGACAAGGAGGCACAGACAACTCCCTATTGGCGGAGGGGGCCAGATCTGACCGTGGCCGTGGCCGTGGGAAGCGCAAAGGAAAGTAGCGATGAGGTACGTCGGTGGGTCAAACCAGGACTGTCCAACGTTTGACGTCCTTCCCGCCAGAACTTTTTCGCTCATTCGGGATTGGCGAATAGGAGTCGACTTCTCGTGGAGGATCAGCATCATGCAAAGCCATGACCATGTTGTAAAGCCGAACGTGCCACCCTCTCATCGTCCGATCTACGTCCAAGTTTCGCAACGAAGTTATACGGTCGGCACAATATGGGACTCACATCAGCATCAGCCCAAGCGCCCTTAAGACGGGTGGCATTGTAGTATGGGGTGACGAGGCTCGCTTCATTTGGGTTTATACACATCCAGTCACATTTTGGTGACCGTGTATATTGATTGTGTGATATCGGGTCGGATGATACTGAACCAGCAATAACTCGATGGACCGACCTATCACGTGGAAAGTCGAACTGCAACTAACTAACACGGACGGTAGAAACAAGTGACTAGATTGTAATTTGAGGGTCTTTTAATTTCAGGGTACACTATGCCCTGAAAGATAAGAAATTCCTCGCCATACCAAGCTGTTTCACACAAATGAGATGGTACTACACAACTCGTGGATTATCCATCATACCGGGCCTTTGACGTCAAATTTCTAAACCGAAATAGGCAGTCGAGTATCACGTCGGGCGATCCCAAAGAAAACTTGCGTCGGGTCTTCTGAAAAAAAAAAAATGGGATCGAACAGACGTGATAGTGACGACAAGGAGCATCACGCGGCAACTCTAATTTTTTCCACTCTGAAAACAAAATCCAACCTGCTGAGTTCGTGGCTCAATCAATTGCCTTAGGTAGCTAGAAGCTCAATCTGCAATGCTACATGTACGCCGTTCACCTTCAGTCGTCCGGATCCTCCATGTCGATCATGATGCTACTTACCGCTCCCAACCCTTGGCCTCGGTGCGCGAGACAGAGATGGCTATACCCGCTCTGAGCCCTGGAACTCGGAGTGCCTCTGTCACTAGTGTAGTGCGATAGAGGGCTGTTTGAGAAACGAAACCTCTGAAATATGGGATGACCTCGTGATGTGGTGAGTCGTTTTCCTGGCGTGTCCGATGTCTCGGACATTTCCTCTAGGGATGCGACGATGTGTTTGTTATGTGTTCATTCGTGCGTGCGCGCACGGAATGGACAAGCCCAACCAAGTGCTGTCTGTAATTATGAGCAAATCACCGCAAGTAGTCGGTTCAATATAGGGGGTAAGATAGGTAGTGTTTACCGAGCCTTGCAAAGGGAGGATTTTGTCAATATTCAGCTCCGTGACGATCAAGTCGCTCATGACGCGTCTCACTGAATAAGAGCATGCGCGACACTTGATTGACTTAATTGACTCTATGCAACCTTCTTATCGCATGAATAGCCTAAAGGAGGAATTGCAGGCATAAACCACCACCACTGAACCAACCATCTAGCGGTGAGTCTCAAGGGAGCAGCCCGTGGTGTAATCAGAATACCCGTCATACAACCTACCTGGGTGCAATATTCGTATCGGGGTTGCGCTGCTCTGCCCACCATGAAGGAGAGACTGATTCACAGACAAGTCTCGCAGAGCGAATCGCGCGGCATGGAGAGAGAGAGAGAGAGCTGTTTCGCGATACCTGGTGATTGTCATGTGAGGAGGATAATATTGAAACAAGTCATATAATTATCATGGATTTTTATCTGTGCCGCTGGGCAAATCGGCAAAACCGGTAATTTGCTCGATATAGTGATAGGCGTTCTTTTTCAGCACTTATTGTTAACAGATGGTGTCGTGAAGGCAGGTCAGTAGGTAGGCATTTCTCATTTCGCGTCAAGTGTTGCCCATTGTGCATTGGATGGATGGATGGATGGCGGGCGCTCTGGCGGGCGATTCGCTCTGTGCACCGGTCAGCTCTCCATCTCGATTTAAAGCCCGCATATATTCGCTTTCTGTGGGAAAAGGGCCTGGTGGCTGCTCATTGGTCGATTTGCCCATCCTTTCCCACGTCTTGGCGGTTGACCCCGGGCCGGACAGCCTCATTTCTCTCCGGATGCCTGGACTTTGTCAAACTGATTCGTGATTTCTTGCAAGGCTGCTGCATGCACACGGGCAAAAACACCCAGAACGGTCTCTCATTCCCACCCACCCAAGTCGGAGATAATCGTGTGGTTCATCTGCTGGTGGCCAATGGCAAGATGGCGGCCATGACATTGCCCAGAGCCAAAAGGTCTGCAACCAAAAGCTGGAACTGCCACGGGCAAATCAGAGTCCCGGGTGGCTGGGGGGGGCTGTCGGTGCCATTGGTCATGGAAACAACCTGCATGTAGGTCGACATTCTCGCCCACGACCTGACGGCATACCCGCCCATCCTACGCAGTGCAGTGGCAGTCTTGCCGTGCCATTCATTGGTGACTAGGCCGGCATTATCCAAAGGATTGACCGGCTGGTTCGTCACCCGCCGGGCGCTGGGCTGTCTGGTTGTTCCAGGTGGTTTTGGCTAGCATTACTGTGAGCGAGACGAGACAACCCTCTCTGCCGCTGACCGAAACCGCTACGCCTCGTGGCTCTCTACCGCAACTTACCCAACTCGACTCTCAAGTGAGAGGGAGAGAGACTGGCGTCTGGATATCATGTGGTGTTTCCTAAATGCCCGAAACAGCACAGGTGGCATTGCACACACGCACGCACGTACGGGCGGCACGCCAGGGCCTCCGCCAAAGAAACATGAGAAACATTACAACTGCCTGCCCGAGACATACGTCCAATAGAAAGTTAGATTGGTCTATACCTAAGCATACCACCAACCTCTGCCTAGTCTAAGTATGTAAGTAGGTACTCTACACTACCTCCTACAGAGTAGATTGCTAGAGTCGAGTGTCTAAGATTAGCTGCTGGGGGTAAGGCGAGCCAAGGAAGTAGAATCCTTCCATCAAAGATCTCCGCAGACAATTTTGACGATCACGTACCAGCCAAGGAGATGAAGAAGAAGCGTAGGCATGGTGTGACAACTGTGACGAATCCTATATTCGTCTAGGTATGTAGGAAAGTAGTAGAGACGGACCAGAGAGCCATCTCAAGCTCGGATCAGCACGGCGCCCCCAAATGACGACGAGGGGCATACACTATCCTGTGAAAGGGCCTGCCTACCCAACCGAGTGGACTGGTAACGGCGAGTGATAGGTCTCGGGAACTCGTCCTACGACAGACAACTTGGTATATGCATCACAAATAGTAACAAACTACTAGGTACTATACCATGTTATCCCGCCCGGCTGTGCCTTTTGTTTGTTATCACTTACGCCAGAAGAGCGAGTACCTGAGGCACCCACCACACGGATTCAGATGTTAGGGATTTGCCTACTTCGTACGAATAGGTAACCTGCTACGTATCTTCAAAGTCTTGTTGTATGAGAAATTTGGGAGACACAGTGCTGATTCAAGAGTTACCTCATCGGATGACTCTTGAGGACACGTACGAAGAAAGACCTACGATAGCCGATGTCATAAACATTCTTTGTCGAGGGAGAGGTATCAATAATTTTTTGCTCTTCTCTTTCTCCCTCTTTTACAGTCATGCGCCTGGCAAACTTTGCCGCATTCTAGGCAAAGATGTTGGTAAGACGAAAAGAGAAAAAGAAGAAGAAGAAGAGAAAAAGAAAAAGAAAAAAAAAAAAAACCCTCTGCGAGTCACGGGCCTGTAGACTACACTATGACGATTTTGCCCCAGCACCAAAAGAGAGAGGCCACACCCAGCACAATGAAAAGGATGAGTGAGTGGCTGCTGACACTCACCAGCATTCGACTTGTAGCTGGCAGCCAAAAAATTGTCCTAGGCCAGCCTGGGTTTGTCAAGATCTCTATCAACTGATCACACGCACACACCCCTTTTTTTGTGCTCTTTCTGGTTCGTTCTCCATGGTGCTCGTTTTGTCCCCCTCCCCTGTTGCTCCTAATATCCTACGCTGCTTCGTACAGATACTAGATACTTCGTAATTCCGCCATGTCCATTTTCACCCACCGGTGCCCGCTATTCTTCCTCGGACAGGGGGGGCTGAGTGGCTCGTTTAACCTTCACAAGGCGACTGGAAAAGGTGTCTAAATATTGGACAGAACTGTATTGGCTGGATTGGCTGGCTAGGTACCTTAGTATTCGCCTAGTATTGGACATGGCTCGCGGCCACAAGATGCGCTAGTGCGTAAGGTATGCCTACGCTATAGAACTAGGAACGCTAATAAGCAGCATGCCCGACTCATAACATCGCCCATAACAGCGGTTGTCTGAGTGGGTGGGCCACTTATTTCCGACTTATTTCTGCGTCAGGCGTGACTGACCCCTGCCCCCTCGTTAGTTTCCTTTATACGTGGGTACCTTGTACTTCGTGTGTGTAGTCTATGGCTGGCAGCGGAGACTCTCAGTCTGTGTACTTCGTACATCTGCACATCTGCACATCTGACTGCAAGCCTCGATCGAATTGCTCTCGGTTCGTTTCCTCCAGGTGGGGCGCCCTAGAACCACTGGACCCATTCCTTGACATCCGCTGTCTGGGCCTCCCTGGCCCGCCTATTCGCCCGCGAGTGTCCCAGGAACCTCGGTCGGTCTAGCGCAGGTAGGAGGTACCTGCGTGCCCACCTAGATCCGTATATGCCGCCAGCGTACAGGATACAGGGCGGTACCTGCCCAGGTAGCAGGTAAGTGCAGATGCCAGTGCCACTGCGGTCACAGCTCCTGGCAATGTCCCCGCCCGGTCCCCACAAGGAGCAGACACGCTAGTGTGCACTAGGCAGGCCGCCTTTATGGCTAGCGCCATCGAATTTAAGAATAGCCCGGGTGTGAGAGCCTGCGTGAGACAAGGAAGGAGTGGGGCGGTGGATTGAGCGGATGAGCAGATGAGGTGGCTGTTTATTACACACACACTTACACACTCCCATACCTGCCTTCTGCACATCCACTTCGCAGGTCGCTTCCTCGCCTTCGCCTTCGCCCACGCGAAGGCGAAGAAAGCGTTGCCGTCCGCCAAACAACCCAAGACAGACCCTTGTAGAGACCCTTGTACACCCTTGTATATCCTTGTCCTGTCTCGTCCACTGTGTATACTAGAGTAGGTAGTACGGTATTTAGAGTATCGACATCCCGAACATCTACATCAAGGTCCCAGCAGCCGCATCTTGTTGTATGTAGGCTAGGATTGCTTCAGACCTAACTCAACTCAACTCAACTCACCTCAACTTAACTCACCTCGCTCTCTACAACCCACTCATATTTGATATCATCACCAACATCACCAGGGGAACCCGATGATAACTCGCCGTTGAGTTTATCTTCTCCCCCCTCCCCCTTCTCTCTCCGCCTTCCTCATCCTCTCTCTCTCGCTCTCTTTTTTAAGATCCATTCCCTCCCTATCACCGACGCGCCAGCAGCTATCACCGGTCTGTTTGTTTGGTTCCCGGACACCTCCGTCTTGGATATTCGACCCGAGGAGTTTCGCCGTAGATACTTTTTCCTTTTGGCTGTTGTTCTAAGTCGAGCACGTCGTTTCCGTAGAACAGACTGCCGCTCTTCTTTTCTTTGCTTTTTCATCTAATAACCGAGCCCGGATATTGGAGAAACGGCCGTCATCATCCAGTGGATACCATGATTAATACAGCGGTATACGGATATCCTACGCCGCCGGCATCCCCATTGTACGAGGATTGCAAGAGCGCATATCTACAGCAGCCCTTCACCCGCTACGTTCCCGTCGCCCCTGAGGAGAGGCTAGGGAAGTTTCTGGGGGAAAGCCTGCAGTTGGTAAAGATCATTGGTACCGGCGCCTACGGCGTAGTATATTTGGCTGTCGACATCACCACCGGGATCCAGTATGCCGTCAAGACTCTCAGCAAATTCAATGCCGATGGATCGCCCCTAGACCGGCGGCAGCTGGCCTTCCAACACCGAGAACTCCGACTTCATTATTTGGCCTCTGCCCACCCCAATGTTGTGTCCATGCACAAGATTGTCGATGACCCGGATTGCATCTATGTCGTCCTGGAGTACTGCTCGGAAGGAGATCTGTTCTTCAATATAACAGAATGTGGCCAGTATGTGGGTAAAGACGACATGGTAAAAAGTGTTTTTCTTCAAATCCTGGACGCCGTTGAACATTGCCACGCATTGGGTATCTACCATAGGGATCTGAAGCCGGAGAACATCCTTGTCTCGAACCAGGGCGATACCGTGAAGTTGGCAGACTTCGGCTTGGCCACTGCCAGTGATCGATCCGAGGACTACGGCTGCGGTTCGACATTTTACATGTCTCCAGGTAGGATTTCTTTGCTTGTCGTGTAAACCAGCCTCTGGATATCAACTGACCCTCCTTTTCTACCTATCACAGAATGTTTGGATCCTTCATCCTGGCGCCCATTTTACTATTGCGCCCCTAATGATGTCTGGAGCCTCGGTGTTATCCTGGTAAACTTGACGTGCGGCCGCAATCCGTGGAGACAGGCTTCCTTTGAAGATTCCACATACCGCGCTTTCACCAAGAGCCAGGATTTTCTGAGGACCATTCTGCCATTGTCGGACGATCTGAACGACATTCTGGGTCGTATCTTCACCCGCAACCCAGACGAAAGAATTACGTTACCCGAGCTGAGGAATAGGATTATGGCCTGCTCTAAGCTCACCATCACCACGGCGGCGCCACCGGCGATACCCACGCCATCGGTATCCCCTGAACCCACTGATTACGTTAACTGCGAGGACGCTATTGACAGCATGACCTATGATGCACCGCTTTCTCCCTCCGGGTCGGACTCTGATGGAGAGTCCACGTGCTCCTCAGATGAAGGATCTCTTACATCGAGCTGCTCCACCATCGATGAACTGGATGACGACGAGCTCTTCGACATGCGGAGCGAGGATATCGCGGTACCGGAACCCCAGATACTTGACCCAGAGGATTCCAAGGTGAACTTCCCGCAGGAATTTGTTCCGCAGCACACTGGATCCATCCATGGTGCTTACTCAGCTTGCAACCCTTGTCCCGATTCAGGCCTCGCTCAACCCAGTTGTGCTGCCAACAAATTCACCCTTCCCTATTTCTGGGATGTGGTGAATCGGTATGCGCAGGCACCACAGCTGCATCAGCCCAATCCCTTTCATCAACCGCAATTTCCCCTATTGGGCAATTTCCAAGGTTTCTATTAGCTTCAAAGATTTATTCGGAGTGTATTTGTCCATTCTCCGGGGCAGAGCCCCCCTCTTCAACTGGATGTTTACTTCGCCTTTTTGGAACCACACCCATGGAGTCTCCACGACGCTCTCTTATGCTTCCTTCGTTCCCGGCTATGCCGCAGCAAATACCAACGCTTCCAATATGTGTTTTAATGAATATCGCCAGCCACTGGACCAGAATGCCCGAATGGCAACTGGTCCAAAAGGATTCCAACGAACCAAAAAAAGTCCGAGACTTCTATCGTTTTGACTTGTATCTATTTTGATCCAATTCCCTTTTTGTTTACAACAGCGTGGAGTTAGCGGGATACCCGAAAGTATCGACCAACAAAGACGCGGCGGACCAAGGAGTCGAAGCCCAAATTTTTTTTTACTAATTCAGGAATGGAACATGTCCAGAGCATTTTTATATGGCGCAGGATACGGCATCGGGATCTCTTCCCCACAAAGACTGGAGCGGCTCTATCGATGCTTTAATCGGACCGTTGGATACCGATGAGTCCCGGCTAGAGGGGAGGACTTGAAACTTTCACTTGGATGATACCATACACTATTTACTGTTCGTGGGAGGCTCGAAGAACAGTCTCGATAAACACGAGTCCACGAGGCTCCGGACTGGGAGGTCATGGGATATGAATTAGAAAAAGACGGGTCAATAGCCCATCGACGGCGCATACCATCTACGACGAGGTGGCGCGTTTCGTCTCTACAATTTACGTTACGTTTTCTACGGTGGTGGACGCTTAGCCAACGAGCCTAGCGATCCCCTGGGTTCGAGAGAGAGAAAGAGATATCGTGTCAGATAGGCACTTCTGTAACCCAAAATACAATGTTCACGGCGAGTCATATATCGCGAATATAAGATACTGTTGAGATTGAGGGAAAACGGCCGTGACGTAAAGTGAAAATGTGCGACATATTGGAGCGCTGTTGAATTCATGATATATCGTACCATGTATTGTACCTAACTTAGCTTTTATCGAATTTCAACAACTGTCTTGGGAATACCGACGCATCTATCAAAGTATCAAACTATGCCGCCCGCCCACGACAATGGTTCGTCCGGGAGACTAGCGCAAATGATTCGTCGATAGCGGTTGACGCCGCCCGCCTTACTTTTTTGCAAGCACCAGAAGTGGGCAGGGCTTGCAAGGTGGGTGCCCTTGGGAGGGTTCAGGGGGGGAGGGGGGTTGCATAAGGGTCGTTGCATAGGGTCTGTGTGTCTGCATGTTTCCTGCTAGTGTAAGTAGGTACTGCATCTGTGCAAGCTGGAGCCGGCGAGTTGAGCGACAAGCCGGCTACCGTGCCAAAACGCGACGCTAGGCTGACCGAACCAACTGCATTCATCTTGGGGTTTTTTTTGGGGTGGTGGGTGGAGGGTGGAGGGGAATTTTTTTTTTCTCTGCCCTTCCCGATTCCCTTCTTTCTTCTTAGCGTAGCCACGCGCGATAGATTCTGGCCGATCCGGAACTTATATTTTGTTGTGTTTTCGGTGTTAATCCACGCATCTTGAATCTAACACTGTCAGAACAGCGGGGACTTTACGTCAACGAAGATGCGAGAACGAGCTACGTAAGTTAAGTAGTACCTAGTAGTGTCTGATGTAAAGTATAATCGAATCTTAGTCTACTTCGTATGCATCTAGTGATTTGTAGTTGTCATCACACTTAGTGTAGGTTTTTTTCATATTGTCGTCGTTCGTTCACCCCCATATACACTAGGTACGCATCTTATCCCACAAGCCCACGACTCTACACTAGCCCAGCCACGGGTACCGGATGCCAGATGGATGGATGATAGGTAGTCAGTCTCAAGGAGGTAATCTAGGTAAGTCTACGACTCCGCCACTGTAACTTACAGTAGTCGAATCCTGGCGGCGACGACAGATCCAGTAGTGTAGGTTGGTAGTGTAGGAAGGGCAATACATGATATTGATACCTATCTGATAAATTGCGAACCGATTCCGAGCGTTCTGGTTGGCCGCGAGGGAGTAGGGGCTGCATATTGCCATCCTTCCCCTTCTCGCACGCGCGCGCGCAAACTCGTGCCGGCTGCTACTATACCTGCAGTAGTAGCAGCAGCAGCAGCAGTAGTAGGCCATCATGCGAGGAACGCTGCGAAGATATAATGATAATAATAATAACAATACTAGGGAGGCATATCGAAAGGGGCCATGTTCACGGGTAGAGAGAGAGGGGGGACCAATAACTAGCTCCTGGCTCGGCTCTACGAGATGATGGATGGATGGATGGATGGATTGCTTCTCGCTTGGTTCGATCGATGGCTGGGTGCTTGGTGCTGATGCTGGTGCTGGGGCTATGGGCACATAGGCACATGGGCTTTGGCGCTGCCGGGAATACATACTTACGTAGAGTAGATGTGGTGTAGTAGATGTGGTGTAGTGCCCCGATGCATATCGAGCATCACGAATCACCAACAGGAACCCGAGCATCGTAGGTAGCATACCTAGGTAACCCATTCCTCTCTCGCCAGGGCGATCGTTATTAGTCGATCCCGCGAAGGAGTCTCGTCTCGTCTCTCGTCTGGACTCTTCTCCTCCAACCCCCCCTCGCCCTCGCCCTCTCTCTCGACTCCCCTTTTGTTTATATTACCCACCCGCATTGCATATAGCTCATTGCGCGGCGTCGTCAGGTTGCAGTGCAGAAGGGAGCAGAGCAGCAGCAGCAGCAGCAGCAGCAGCAGCAGGCGGCGGCGGCATCGATGCGGAATCCAGTGCATGGTCGCATCATCACCACAGCACGCGCACCTGCAAGCCCGTCTAGCCCACCAACCCTACCTCTACCTACCTTGGTCCCAGAGCCAATGAGTATTAGTCACTCCTGCTGCTGCTGCTGCTGCTGCTACTGCCGCACGCGGAGAGGCCGTAGAACGGCACGGGAAGGGCAGAAGGGGACGAGAAGGGGACGGGAGAGGAGAAGAAAAGAATAGAAAAGGGAGGAAGGGGAAGAAAAACCGTTGGACCTTCGATTCAGCCCATACCCACCCACCACCACCACCACCACCACACCACTTTGACAATTTGGTGCCGTGCCCTGCCGTGCCCTGCCGTGCTCAAGCATGATCAAGCATGCTCTGCTCTAGATACTTCGTACTCTTGTTTGAACGCCCACATTTCCTACAAATCCCACAACACCCACACACACACACACACAGAGACATAAACACCACTCACGCACGTACGACAAATTACACATCCCTGCCCGATGGTACAGTAGCGCACTCCCGATGCATTGGTGTGTGGGAATCGGTATCCTCAAAGTGACGATTGGTGGTAGTGGTGATGATTACGATTACGATTATGATTATGATTATGATTATGATGTGGGAAGAGGAGGGGGGAGGGGGGAGGGGGGAAGGTGAGTTTACAACTTACCGAGTCAATGTGAACTCGAATATTCCCCCCCAGCCCAGTACAAAGTATCGCCCCCCGCTCTTTTGGTAAATTCCCTTTGCTTTCATTTTATTTTCGGTAGTGTTGTGTAGTATGGGATGGCAACCCCTCTAGAGCCTGAGCGAATCAAATCCCCGGCCGGCTGAGGATTTTGGAGTCCTGCCCTCGCCTGGCCAGGCACCCTACCTACGCTAGGTACTGTATCTACTGTCCTATATATGTGTAGGTCGTAGTGTAGGCACCTATCCAATGCCACATGCGCATGGACGCTTTCGGAGGGTTTGAATGAAAGCAAGAGGAGGGAAAGAGAGGGGCTGGTGGCGACAGGCTTGCTCGGCTGTCCTTTCACCTACATAGTGTACCATAACAACATTTACTTACCCTCTACGAAAAGTATTAATGCATCAACGTGGAGTGGAGAGGACCCTGCTTCGCGTGGCTGATGAGGTTGCAAGACACATGGCGGTGAAGCGCGCGCCTGCACGAGAGAGTGAGAGAGATTGAGAGAGACAGGGAAAAGAAAAGGTCTGGCTTCAAAGTTCGCATTTCATTCAATCAAGCCCGGGCCAGAATCCGACTCGAGCTCCCGTCCCAGAATAAAGTTTCGGTGATTCCAATCAATGCCGCCTATTATCTGCCTGCCTGCCTACTTTTTACCTATCTACTGCCTAACACTACGTGGTGTTGTGTAGATAGACGGACGGACGTATGTAGGTTTATTTGGGCAGACCACTCAACTCGCGACGAAGAAAGCTCGTCGTCGTCGTCGTATGGCCGGCGCGCCCCAGGTCACGCCTGTCGTCAGAAATGCGTAATAGGTGCGGTTGATCACGGGAGCAGTTATCTAGTCTGCCTCTCTTTGCAGATTGCCTACGACCTATAGGCAGTTGTGCAGGCGGTGGTGTGGTGTAGGAAGTCTGTATCTGATAGGAGAACGTCGATGGGCCGGCCATTGGCATTGGCATTGGCATTCAAGTTTCCCGTGGCTTCGATCTCTATCTACCCATCTACCACTACTAATCTATCTTAAGTAAATATTTATCGTGTAGGGCTACCGCCGATTGTATAGGTGTGTAGTGCACACGAAGAGCCAGTCCTTTCGCGATACGGCATGTCTAATTTACATGTGGGCAGAGAGATGGGGGCATGTAGGTAGATCTCGTCTCGCGTGGGACTCTCTCGCTCGCTCCTATTCGTCATGCCCTCGTCTCTTGGTAGAGCACATTCTCAAATACTCTTATTGATGGTGTGTGGTGTGCAGAACAGAGAGGCAGTCAGACAGTCAGTCAGACAGTCAGTCAGACAGAGGTGGAGGAGAGAAACGGAGACCGTATCCTGACGTAGGTATCTGAGATGAGCGGCACTGCACGGGAGAGTCAGTTCTCAGCACGAGAGGCCATCGCCAATATCATGGCTCCCCCCATCTCCATAGCACTAGATAGGATTGGGGGCGAGTCGCCTTGATCGCCCCGTCGCGATGGTCGTGAGTTGTTTATGATGATTTGTGCATTTGTGCATTCGGGCAGGTAGTGTAGGTCGGTGGGCGGCAGCAGGCGGGCGGCGGGGGGGGAAGAAGAACATGCAGCAATTTGGGTGACGTGGTTGCGCCCGATAAGAGAGAATCATCTGCCTATTGCAGTACCAAGGCCTGAAGAGGATCCGTATACCCTTGTCCCCCGTCCCATGGCTTTTCACGACGGGGTGAGTGGTCTAGGCACCTCGTTAGTGCGTGTAAGCCGTAGTGTGGTTGGTATCGTGCTCACGCCTTGCTAGTGTAGTGTAGGCTTGGGCACTGGGCATCTACAGATTTACAGGATCTGGCATTTTCCAGCACGCTACACTCTGTACACTATGACTGGTGTTGCAGGGAGTTTGATCCAACCAAGAACAGAGGCCGTGAATCAGCTACTTATACTAGGTTTGATGTAGGTTAGTGTGTATATCTAGGCATCGGTATACTGGTCACTGTGTTGTGTGTATTGGGAAGCACCTGATCATGTTTGACTGCGTGTCATCTCGACGGCGCCTTTCCACTTTTTAAAAATTGATGGGAGAATCTCCAGGAGAGACTTCCGGGAGACTTCCGGGCGACCCCCCAGTCTCAGCGAGGGCCGTTTAAGGGACATTCCCTCACTGTACCTATTTCATTTCGTCTCGCCGTTCATGTTTATGCGTTGGTCAATCGCTGTACTAGTTAAGTAGATCATGAACCATGTCTACGACGTTTCTTCTCAGAGGAGCGGTAAGCACGCGCGGGCTTACATTCTCTCGCTCGTCCACTCACGAGTCACAACTGAGCGTGATGAGATTCCTATGATAGGGCTGTGAGTCCGAGTGGTTGTTCACTCTTTTGCCTTTCTTTCCAAATCCAGTCAGGTTTTAGAAGAAAAGCGAATGAGACAACCTGTCGCTGCCTGCCTACCTATGATCTACCAACATCTTACGTGGCAGGTGTTGCAGAGCTCGAGCTTTGACGAAAATAATGCTCGCCCCAACCGCTAATATGGGTCGTGATCGTGTCATGGCACATGAATAGGCATCATGTTTGTGAAGGGGTAAGCAAGTGAGTGACTAAACAGTGTACCACTTACATAAGGATGAAAATGTCTACCTATTCAGGCCACGAGTCTGCATGACTCTGCCGTCCTATAGGACTCACAGCTGACATACCTACATGGACTTTTACAGCTTTAGATGTAGGTAATCTCATCTTGCGTTACGTTCGCAGGGCGGCACGGGTGGTGGCTCATCGCAGTCGAACGCGTCATCGGGGATATGGTAGGTAGAAGAATGAATTGCTCGTGGGTCAAAGCATAAGCCACCAATGAATCGTCAGCGCCATTCCTGTTTACGCTTTACTACCTCCATTTCTGACCCGTGTGAGGCTGCCGTGTGGAATGGGCAAGACCAAGTCGTTTCAGCCGTTGACTTACATCAATGCTACCTAATACTCCGATAATACTGCTACAACTAATTACCTGCCTACATACATGATGGATCACGGCCGAGGGTTTCTTTTGCGACGCCTCTGTTTCTGACGGTGATCAATCAATCAATCAATCATATGATATTGTAACGTCGGTGTGTTGCTAGGTTGGATCCATCCGTCGTCGTCGTGTAAGTCGGTTAGTACTACGCAGTACGCAGGCTAAGGATAGCCCTCCAGATGTAGAAGGTAAGCCTCTCGATATCAAATCGCTACTAGGCCCACCATCGCTAGTTTTGGTGGTTTGACAGAGAAAAATAGATGACGAAGAGGAGATTCCAATGCCGAACGATCCGTCTGATCCGGGTGAGATGGACCCCAATGCATATCTGATACCTGGCCAATTGCACCAGAGGATAGCACTATAAGACCCATACACTAACTACTTACACTACACTAGATACTACCCTTCCCGCTTGTTACCGCCAAACTAACATCGTCCGGAGGTAGATTTCCTCGGAAAAACCACCGCCCCCTTAACCTAATAACTCACGCAAAACAAACTATTGAGGTAATAGCATGTATAGTGTTTAATCTGTTGTGCTAATTATAAACTCTTATACTAATGTTGGTAGCTTGTTTCGTATTACTTTAGTTCTTGTTTAGAAACCTACAATTGTACTAAAGGTATCACCTACCTAAGTAGGTAGTTAAAGACTTCGTAAACTTTTTGCGCACTTCGTAACACGATTGTCTTTATGTTCAAGGAGTTTGAAGGCTTTCTTCTACCGGGTCTCTCGTTTCTCTCTCGCTAGGTGAGGGCTATTTCCTTGCCGCTTTGGTGTATCGTACTTGTTGTGCCGTGTATAGGGTATAGTTCTCGATTGTAAATATAAACTTCTCATCTAGGCGTCCGTTTCCTTGTGTTGAAGAAGTTTGCCCTCGACTAGACAAAAAGCATACACATGTTTTAACATGTAGTGAAACAAATAGAACTTGTTTAATCTGGCACAGCAGGATGCTGAAGCTATGGTATTTTCCCAGTGAACTCTTTAGAAAAATTAAAGGGTGCAAGAGACGAAAATGGCAACACGCCCTTCAGGGGCTTCTTGGTGATCTCATCGATATAAAAAGCTGTGCGTATAGCTCTGTGACGCTTAACGACGGTTTTGGACACCCGGGGCATACGTTGAATATCGAGTGAACCTTGAAGCTCTACGACTGTTGTGACATTTAAGGTGGCTCGGTCGTCAAGAACCAGAATCTAGTCTGTGCGAAAGGCATAGACACGGATCGTTCGAATGCTCGCCAGATATAATAATGTTCGAAGCGCCAATATCTGGAGTCATAGCAAGCGATGTTGAAATAATGTTGTTAGATCCATCATCCGATGACGAGGTGCAGGAGCTAAAGTTCGACCTATCAAGAGAAACCGCCAACTCTACATCGGTACTCGTGTCTCCTTCGGAAGAGAGATCGGTACTGCAATGCTCACTGGGCTACAAACTTGAGTTCCCGATGCCAGCAACAACATAACTAAGTTTGAGCACCGTCTAGAGAAAGAGTGTCCTTTGCCGCGCTGGCTAAATCGTGTATCGAGGTAGAGTTCAGGATCTTCATGATCGATAAGTCCATGGCAAGCAAGGGGCCAGCCATGACTGGACTCTATCACAACCAACGAATCGACTCCAAGCTGCTCAGAACTTAAAGGCATGACGGACGGTGTGTTCAGTTTCACATGAAAAGCCGTTTCTAACTTGGTAAAGACACCATATGTACCGATTGTCAGTCACATGAAGACCCCCTGGTTCTCACCAACCCTCACTCCAGTAGTTATCTCCAGACTGCTCTTGGATCCCGGGCGCCCCGGTATCACAGCCTCGGAGAATATCTCATCTAGATGGAGACTGCCATCTAACTTACTGAGGTTGGATTAGCCTAGGCAATTCTACTAACATTGTAGCCGCTTTCTCGTCATCTAACCCTGCACATCTCTCAGCGTTACTGCCATTGACGTATCTGGCGCCAGGTCCAAAAATCGCTTGAACTCCGCGGGCCGTTCCGGTCCCTCCTCTGAGAGCTTCATGTCATACTTGGCGATCAGGCAAATAAGCATCAGCTTGATCGTGACCTCGGCCATGAATCGCCCCGTGCACGCATGCGGGCCTGCACCCCAATTGAACGCATCCTCGGTCGTAGAGGCAAACTGAAATTTGCTCATGCCGGGCACGAAGCGGCGATGTAACCACCGTTTACCATCGAATGTGCTGGCTTCGGACATGGTTGACGAGTCCGTGTTATAGCGTAGGTTGGGAAACGAGATGACGGTTCCCGCAGGAACTTGTAACCCGTCCTTAAATGTATAAGTAGTCATGGCATAACGCTGGACAGTGGCTAAAGACGTGTCAGTAAATAGGGGGCAGGAGTGGAGGCATGTTTGAACATGACCGACCTTTTTGGAACGGCTTCATTCGTAGTGTCTCTTTCATGAAGGAATCCATCAGCTTAAGTTCACCGAGCGCGTGGCATGTCCACACAGGCGAGCCTTTGAGTTCGTTCTGTGAGACGCGTTCAACCTCCTCGCGAACTTCAGCGAGGGCATTAGGTGTGCCAAGCAGACTGAAGAGGGACTGGAGTGCGATGAAGGAAGTGCCGTGCATGGACGCAAACATGACGATAAAAATGTTCTGTACAGCTTCATCCGGTGTGACGGTCTTCCCATTTGCGCGATAGTTATCCATGATCCATTGAATGAAGTCGTCGTGCTTCTCGGCCTTTGCGCCTTCGGTCGCGTAGGCAGCTTGTCGAGCCTCCAGTACAGGGCGCACAAGTTTCGCTGCCTCACGGCGGGCCTCGTTAACCAGGGCGACCTCTGGGCTTAGATAGTATGCTGTCCAGTACAGCGCAGGATAGTACTTCTTTCGAATGGCGCCCTGAGCAGCGAGGACACGAGTGATGTACTTCATTGAGATGGCAGGCCAAGCTTCGCACAGCTCTGGCCCGACCATGACACGCGCGGACATGTGGGAAAACAGCTCCAGCATCTTGGGGTATAAGACGACCGAAGTCCAGTCTGGACATTGAGGCATCTCCTTTTACACAGCCCGAAAACACAGCGATTGCATGGGCTCAATGAGATTGTTCAACGCGCGGTTTAGATCAACCCGAGCGCTGGTTTGGATCTCTTCCGTGATTTCAGGGCCGCCGGCTTTGGACATCGTCGAAGTCTGACACGGCCGAGTTTAGATGCACTAACTCGAGCAAGTTGGTATTGGACATGGAGGTATGCAAACCTTGTTTAGAATCCCAGGAAGGCTCAGCTTCTCCTGCGTCGCATTCCTGAGTTCCCCTATATACTTGGCAGGTAGAAAGACCCGCGGCCGACTCGGATTCAAGAAATCCCGTATGCAAAATGGTCGACCATTTCTTATGTGCTGCAGAATTAAGTATTAGCCACGACTCTTATTAGAGACAGCAATGGAGTTAGTTATCTTACCTCATCGTAGCCCTTACCTAGCAGACTGCCTGCCTCACGGGTGTATCGGTCCCTCGAGTTGTCTCCGTCAAATTCGACAAGAGATATGCACGCCAGCGATTTGGCTGGGGACACCTTTCCCCAGAGGGTCCAGGTGAGCCAGCCGACCGCCAGAATAGCCACGAGGATCAGCACTGAAGACATGATAATCGAAACGGCTGAAGGACACAGCTTCAATGTTTAGACTTAGGTGTTGGGTAGGTGGCGTGGGAAAAGGTGCGGAGAGGTTTTTGCTGCTGTTCCAGATAGCTCACCTAAGGGCTGAGCATCCCTTGCCTGGACATTTTAATCGGAACATCCATACAATAAAGAGGTACGTACGTATTTGGGTACATTATCGGCTTTGTACACGGGCGAAAAAGTGATACGGTGTATGTCAGAGCACTGCTGCTATAGTCTACCTTGCCAACAAAGAGCTAGATGGATAGGGGGAAGGTAGTTGTTCTAACCCCTTACTAGGTAGGTATCTATCTTCCAAGGTTCATGTTAATCCTTTGATTAGGCATCAGTATATTACCTGGGCACGTATTCATATTATCTTCTATGACCTTCATAGCCAAACTCGTGCTGTTTCGCGACCTGCTGGCAAAGTTTTTCAAGTCTTGCTGAGTTGGCTTCTAAGGGATTTCAGGTCACACATTAACCTCAATGTTACCTATCATTAGCTAGATTTATGACAAGGGCTTATATCTCACAGATATGTCTGTTGCATATGTAGTTATATGCGAGCTTCAGGCTTGGCTAACAAGTTCGTGACGACATATAACTAGTTGTAAATGTACGTAAAGCTGCCAAAATAAGCTTTTCTTAGCAAAGGCATCACAGCAACAACTTAAAGCTCATCTAAGTTCCTAGATTTTGCTCTGATATAAAAAATGACGAACGTACAACACAACAATAATAAATCAGGGATAATTTCACACGTCCGTCAGCTATTGATTCATGGGATCAGCTCACAGCCCCCTTTCAGCCCCCGTAAGGGCACCCAAAACTCACTACCGGTTCTGCCACAAGTCGTTGGCTTGGGATGACTCCAGCCTTGTTCAAGCGGGGGGAGTGCAGCGACCAGGCAAAATATAGCGACGGCAAATATCCCTGGAGCCGTTATTGATTGCCTAGCAGCATTGTGAATTTACGGGTATAGGCTTTGCTGGAGGTCTAGGCCTGGCCGATGACATCTAGGTTGCCAAGGTGGATTGCCTGCCTAGTTCCTCTAGATAGCGTCACATCTCTTTTTTATGTGCTTTACACAACCGTATAAGCTAATTGCTACGTAATGTACCATATATTCACACACGTCCTTTTTATACTGGCTGTGAGGCCCGGTTACCAATTCACTTCGTGCGAAAAGAGCTCAGCTCAATCGCCCTAGAGTGCCGTCTGTTTCTACGCAAACACTCTCCCTCTTTCGTTGGCAGCCCATGAGACGATTCCGATTAGGTGACATGCGGGTTGGACGGCTTGCCCTTCAGTGATCACATCAATGCTTTAATACTGCGGTGCCTCGCTCTGACATGCACCTACTCCTATCGTTATCGTTATGACCGAACAAGCATTACACATCACTCTGCAGGAGGCAAGACAGAGAAATAACGGGTCATCGATACCAATCTGCCAACTATTAAATAAGAACGAGTGAATCGATCTCTCTCATAATGCACACGACAGTTCTATCTTCCATTATTCAGACAAGGCTCAACAGAAACTGATACCTATAGCATCTTCGTAAGCCGACACAATCTTCAGAGCCCCTTAAAAAGATATTAAACCCCCAGACAACTTTCCTGACCACATGCGAGTCGTCAAAAAATCTCCCTGTTTGCACCTGCTCCATCCACCTGAACGTGGGATGCAGCTACTTTTTTTCTTGACGTAAGCACTGCCCTAGGTGCTCGGCTCTAGTGGGCCCCCGGGGAGAGGGTCCTCAGGGGTGAGAGGGCCACCTGGGAGAGGGTCATCAGGGAATAGGGGACCGCCGGGGAGCGGGTTCTCAGGGAATAGAGGACCCCCGGGGAAAGGGTTCTCAGGGCTCAGAGGGCCGCCTGGGAGAGGGTTCTCAGGGGTCAAGGGGCCGCCCGGGAGAGAACCACCGGGAAGGACTAGGTCTCGTTTGCCCGGGACGAATGTTGTAGTGGTGCCGTCGGGGGATTGAATAATGGTGATGCCGTACTTGCTGAGAAGCTCATCCTTGATCGCCTTGATGCGGTCCTGGATGGCCTTCGGTCCGCTGTCACCGAATGTCTGTACCAGCGTCTCGTATTCGAGCTCCAGCGCCGTGATCTTGGCCTTGGTAGGATCCGAAACAGTGACGAGAGTATCTCGCTTGTCCGACGGATGGATGGGCCCGGTGACGGGGGGGAGGAGAATGAACGTGGGCTTTGGAAGCTCTCCCCCAGTCGCCGCGTCTCCCACCGACGTGTCCGTCGTCTTCGTGGCCTCCGTGATAGGGGCCGCCCGGCCAAGAGCCATGAGGGCGAGCGAGACTAAGATTCCTCGGTGCATGATGTATGCACTGCTATATTGCAAATTATTATGATAATGTATGATTGATTCTCAGAGTGAAATATGTGCTTGTCTTATTCCTGTCCCAGGGAAATTCCACTCCTCGTGATTGCTTATGAGCTCGAGCTCTATATTTATAGTGCTTAGTCTTATTGCTGACAGTCTTTCAAAGAACGATGAGAATCTAGAACATACTGAGAAACACGCAAGAAAGGCTCGGAAGTTCATATAGACGCAATTTCGATAAATGAAGTTTGGCAAGGACTAGGCCGTATTGTCGAAATATCCGGTGTCATTTACCCGGGTCGAGTCTCTGAGCGACTCATGGAAGACGTGATTTCATTCACTGCAATACCCAATCATCCATTATACGACAAGGGATTGAGATTAAAGATGAGAGACGCATGAGAACTTATGACGTGGTGATATAGAACCGCCGACGAACAGATTCTACAGGGATGTGATATTGACGACTGTGTCCTCCACGACGGTGTTCTCCCCGACGGCCCTAGTTTTTTCATCGACGTATGCGAGACCATTCGAGTCCAGACTTCACTTATGGCCTGTCTAGATGAGCCTAGAAACCAAGTTTTCATTGCTGGCGGGCCGTGAACGCAGAGTTGTGCAACAATATGGTTACCGCGAGAGGGTTAACACCACGTCACGACACAATAACCTCGTTTGTGTAAGATGCCGGGGATGATTGAAATGTCAGGCTATCGCTAACACTTTTCTAGCCTGATGTGATGCATCCGTCAGCATGCGGCATATGATGTCGCTAGAAATTGTAGCGTATGATCGTGAGATTAGCGTCAGCAACGAAACAGGATCCCAACTGATCAAGCTCGCCAGCGGCATTTGCTCGTCCGTGTATCGACATGGCGCAATATTACACGATGCAATGATATTGATGAGGTGTCAAGAGACGAAGGGATTGGGAAGGCAACGACGATTCCGGGTAGGTGTGTGAATAGGTGACAAGGTGGCTCGGCTGACGCTGAAGGACAGGTGCGTTTCGAACAACGGAAGAACGTATTTCCTAATCTTGGAAACATACTGGTCTGATAGGTCTCCTCAACTGCGCCTGCCGTGTGTCTTAAGGCGACGTCTCGTGGCCTGGGTGATGGTCGTCTCATCTCGTTTAATCAAGACCTCTTAGCTCTGGGCCGGCAGCTGGTTTTCCTTTCCAACTTGGTCATCTCCGACCTATAGAGTCCGGGAGAGCGGTTGGGTTATGCGTCTTCCTGGGGTGCCCTGGTTTCTTCTAACTATTTGTGGACGTTAGCGACAGACACCACGACCTTATCGCGTTACATCTTAGCTTAGACGCTGAACAATTTGGCCTGCTCAGTTTTTGGAGTCTACCAAGCATGTGCCGAAGGTCCGTGAATCAGTCGATGCCCCATGGACACTTGGGCTTTGAGGACGGATCTGCGACTTTCCAACTTGCCATTATCGGCATTCATGTTCAGGCACGATCCCCGCGGGATCTATGATGTGAGCCGCAAAGACCACTTTGCAGATAACGGGATATCTATCGGTTTGCCCTCATTGACATCCTCGTACCACCTGTGGCTTCATGGGAGCTTGGTTGACTCGTTAAAATCAGCTTGAGATCAAGTCTGTTTGTGCTATTATTGTTGTTGGTTTCTCGTTATAGACGGTCTATGTAAGGTTGTAAGCGAAGAGGGCTTACGTCATATTAGATCTGGCTTCAGATGAACCATCCCTATATGTTCCAGAGCAATCAGATACTTACCGGCTAACTCATAAGAACAGTAGTATCTCATTGCGGAAGTCAGATGAATCGAGTTGGTTCTCGTACATGGTACGTCTATTCTTTACCTGGACTTTCTTAATTCGAAGGATTACCGAGACTGCCTTGGAATCTTCGTCTGTTGATACCTTTTTGTCACACGGGTGGCTTCGCATTCGGCAAACGGCTTACGGATATGTAAAGCGCTGACATCCCAGGAAGAAGAGAAGAGTAAAAAACTCTTGCTTGTTAGTCGCATGTCGCATGCCACTAGCTTTCGAAATCGATACTGGCCTTCGACACTGGCCCCCAACATCTGATCACAATCGCGACGCCAGGCTAATCCAAGCACGAGAATATCTTCGCCGGCAATAGCACGCCGACGTTTTGCGACGACAAGCAGCCGTATTCTAGCACGGACGGGCACCGCCCATTGTGCTCTCTTTGCTTCGTAAACGGGTTTGGCCTCGTTATAGAGCCGACTCATTCAAGCCCAGGGTTCGCGGTGGATGATTTTTCTTGATGTTACCGCAGTACTCGCGCGCAACATATACTGAAGCGAGGTTGGCCGGGCGTTAGAGGGATCGCTTCTGAAAGTGTTTCAGTCGTCCCTGTGGAAGCCCGCCAACAGCCCCGTATCCCGGATTGCATATTCTGGTTCCCATTGCTGAAAAGGTGCAAGCACTAGGTAATGTGCGAGTTGATTGATGAACTCCGTCTGAGAGCGTAAAAAGGATCGCGCATGGAGGATGTACATGTCGAAGAGCAGGTGTAGGCGAAGGAGGATCGATCAAATAAGCCAGCAATGACGACACAGCTGACTGAGTACTTTATCGTGGGGTAGTTTCATCTTATCTAAGTAAATAAATAACACCAAGTTCAATCACACTTGTACTTCATACTATACCTATGTAAGCAAGCTTCTGTCTTTGGGGAGGTAAGAAGCTTGCCTTTGCCCATGACAAAAACCCCACGATGGCGGCCAATTCAAGCGCTACCATACTGAGGCGAGCTCTACTCTACGGTGCGTCGCTCCATCCGTGAAGCCACCAATTGACTCTCACAGCCACCACCTCAGGATAAGATATAGCTCAGCTGATTCGACGGCGCGATTGCAGTACCGGCCTCCTCGCCGCGGATGCTAGCGAAGTCCCTGGGCGTGACGAGCGACAACGTGACCTACGACCTCGAAGACTCGGTGACGCCCGCCGCGAAGCCGCAAGCGAGGACGGCCCTCCGCGAGCACCTGGCCGCCCTCCCGGCGCGCCCCGCGACGGTCCGCGAGCTCGCGGTCCGCATCAACGCCGTCTCGACGCCCTTCGCGCTCGACGACCTGACCGCGCTCGCGAAGCTGCCGCGCGTCGACGCCGTCGTCGTGCCCAAGGTGAACAGCGCGAGCGACCTGACCTTCGTGACGGACGCGCTCCGACACTTGGCGCCGGAGCGACACGCCTCGTCCTCGTCCTCGTCCTCGACGAACCCTATAAAGCTGATAGCGCTGATCGAGTCTGCGCGCGCCGTCATGGACTTGTCCTCCATCTGCGCCGCGTCGCCGTACCTCTCCGGCCTGATCTTCGCAGCCGAGGATTTCGCGCTCGACATGTCTCTCACGCGGACGCCCTCTCTCTCCGAGTTCCTCTACGCCCGCTCCGCCATCGCGACGGCCGCTCGCGCAGCCTCGTTACCAAGTACAATCGATCTCGTATGTACGTTCTACAAGGGCGAGGAAGGTCTCGCGCGTCTGGCGGAGGAGTGTAGGGGCGGAAAGGCTATGGGCTTCAACGGCAAGCAGTGCATCCATCCCTCGCAGGTGGAGACGGCGCACCGCCTCTTCGCACCTGATGAGAAAGAGGTCGAGTGGGCTATGCGTATTGTCATTGCCGACGAGAAGGCCGCAAGCACAGGTAGGGGTGCCTGGACGCTTGATGGCGTCATGATCGATGCACCCGTCGTGGGCAGAGCCAGAGCCATTGTGGCCAAAGCTGAGAGTTGTGACATGAACACAGATATCCTCAGGAATAAATGGAAAGATCAAAGGCCAGAGTAGTGAAAGTCAGGTCCATTTTAATTATCTTCAAGTGTCCAAATTTGTGTGTATTCATAATTATATCTGAAGCATTACGTATATAAATTCAAGAGTGCGAGAACCGATTAAGCCGCCAAAACGTAGACATATCGGGAAACTCATTAATATCATCCTTTAATGTATCCGAGGTTGTTGTTGTTGTAGACGCCTCCTGAAGGCATCCAGCTCGTTCTTCGTACCCACGAAAGTTCGGAATCGTCTGGGGGACGGCTTTGAACCCAGGATCTGTGATATGGTCTGGGAATTGATGATAATTTATCCGTGATTCGTCGAACGCTATTGGCCGTCGATTGTACGTTTTGTCCGTGCTCGTTTCTAGGTCTAGCGAGCTCCCCTGGGCCTCAGTTATTAGTTCAGACTGGCAGTATTCGTCCATATATGTAGACTCCTCGATTTCGCTTTCAATCCTTCTTATGAAATCCGCCATACTCTCGGCGACAGGCGTCATGGCTTGTGGGGGGAGACACAAGTCCCCTCGAAAATCCTGTTCTTTACTTTGAGGTTCGTAAACCAGTGACCTCGTACTCAATCGAGATAACGTTTTCTCTCTTTCATAGGTGACGATATCAGAAGTCGTCGCTTGTGGTATCCAGGAGACTGAGTCAAGAGTTGGAATTACCCTATCGTGTTCCCTTCCTGATTCATGGGGCTGCTCTGTCGCTGTATCTGGATCTGTTGCTTGCGAGGGTTCATTATTGAAAATTTGGACGTGAGTATCCAGTGGTCTGGTAGCTCCAAGGCATATCGAAGAGCTAGTATCTCCTCTCAGCTCGGGATTGATCAAGTGCGAGTTGTTTGATCGAGCTGGAGGAACCGGCGGAGGTGGCATTGCATCCCTAGAAGCAATTGTATCACGACCTTGACCGGCGGACTCGGCCTGGTTTACAATCTGCCCTGGCTCCGGGGGAACTAGCACTGGACTTCCGGCCGAAGTAGGCGAGTAGGTACCATGATTGTGATCTATATGGCGATGGGCGCATTGAGCTCGAGAGGATTCTCGTATCGGTTCAAATCGAGCCTCTTGTGCTATTTCCTGCCGATTAGGAGGCTTCACGCTTTTTGGTATATCTGTAACCTCGTCGTTTTGTTGTTTATCTGTTGAGGACATCTCGACATCTGACAACCTCCGTAGTCTCCATTCAGGAGGAAGTATTGTGTTCCACCGTTCTTCTTGATGGGGGAGCAGTACTACCGTATCTCTCGTATCGCTGAGGCACGTTGATGCCGTCTTAAGCCCTCGATCTTCAGTTGGTACTTGCGCTTCGCAGGTATCTACATGACCAACTATACTACGATGTGAAGACGTGGGTTCGCCATTGGATTTACGGCCAAGTTTCTGCTGGTAACCCGAAACATCGTATGAACGAATGCCTGTGCCTTCGTAGACCCCAGTGGCAATCAAATCTCTTCTTATATTTTCCGGTGTGGCCGAGCTTGGTGGCTCGATGGACCTGGGCTCTGTGCTAACCGGGTCCCTCCTAGCCTTGGGTGAGGGATGACTACTGGACCATGTGATATATGTGGCTCTACTCGATCCAGAACCAGAAATACGGTCTCCAGGCGTCACAGTAGGAATAGGTTCTTGAGATACTGAAGAGTGTTGGTGGTGGCCCCTAGTTGGAAGAGTAGGTGAAGACGGCGTGTCTAATGATATCATATTGTCTCTGGAAGTCGCCTTTTTACATTTATTACCTTTGTTGTCCTTGGGCTGGGCTGATTTCACCTTGCGCGATGTCGCTTCTGTGGAGGCGGGGAGGAAAAATGAAGATACTCGTTCAAGTTCTAAGCTCTCACGCTGACGCTCCCTCAGCCGGGAGCTTGACAATCCCTTCTGTTGTGGTACATCACGGTCTCGATTTGTTGGGAGCGGCATTTCCAGGAAAGAGAGATCGGTAACTGCCAGCAATATCTTAGCTTCCTGCTATACGAAGTGTTTTGCGTGCTCTTACCTGGGATTCGCTCTGATACACGCTTATTGTCGAACATGCCCGGCTTTAGGCCAGGTTTCATCTTACACCGAGTCAGAAAGAAGGGAATCAATGTTGCTCAATCAAGGGAATGTACTGTAATACGATCGCCCAGAACAGCCTCGGAGGCGAAGTTGTTCATTACATTCTTCCCGGTGACCGGGTGCTTTTTTCTCGACTTGGACTTCTTTGGCCGGTGCTGTTCTTGATCTGGCGGTACTTTCCTTTTCTCGCGGCTCCCCAGCTTCTTGGCGTCGTACTTGTCTGGCCTTGTTTTGTGTCTAGGCCTCTTTTCAAAGGCCGGAGCTGCACTTGCGCAGGAGGTCGGCGACCAGGCGCTTAGAACATCCACCTCGACCTCCTCGTGGGGCTTAGAGTGTAAGCTCTCTTCGTGTTCTGATATGGATTTTATGCCTACGCGCTCCCCAGGCTCTCGCTGAGGGCTCAGACCGCGAATCAGCGAGCTGTCGCCACTGCTTCGTGTATATTGCCTCGGGTGTGCGATTGGTAGTGGAGGGCAAGGAGGCGAAGGTGCTCGCCTCCGCAGTGGATCTACGCCCTCAGCATGCTGGCCACGGGGAGAGATATGCCTATCTTTGGGACGTGGGCGTTTCCTACAGTGGACCGGCTGGTTTCGAGATTGCGGCGATGCGGGCCGCGTCAGGGAAACAGGAGCCGCCGTCACTTGCCCCAGCCAGCTCTCTATAAAAGCATGTCTATTTGGCGTGTGGGATTCACGGTTTAGCCTTTCCGAACTCCAGACCGAGTCGCGATTCGCTGTCTGTGTGGCTGAGAGGTGGCTATAGCGGTTATGAGGATGATGATGGTGGTGGTGACGAGGACGGTGGTGATGGTGATGGTAGTGGCGACGATGGTGAGGTGGAGATGACGACTCCTGATGGCCCATTTCCACGCATGCAGTGAGGCAAGAAGGAGTCTCTGAAACCCCCAAAGGTCAGTTAGGTAGAGAGTCGGCGGTGGAGAGGCGATCAAGGTCCGCACAATTCCGCGGTGTCGAGCCCGCGTGTCTTCGGTCGAGTCTACCAGCCTGGTCAAGGTACCTGATTATTCTACATTTTCGACAGGCCTACCTAGATTGGTGCAATGTTCAGAGGGCAGGCAAGCGTCTACATGCACATGTTGGATGCAGTTCCTTCGGTACTTTGGCAGGGAGTTAGTTGAGAGGCAGTGGCTACCTCCTTCGTGAACCGCACTTCCTCACCCGGCAGCGGTAATCGATGAAACCTGAACCCTTTGACGTCGCCCTTTCCATGCCCCGTAGATCCTTGCATGCATGACGAACGAGGCAGGCGCAACGGTCATTCGGCACGTGCCGCCTAGGGCGTGGAGTGTTGTCTAGAGGCTGTCTGCACGTAATGCGTCAAAGCGCTGAGCCTCACGCTTACGATCATTTTAGGTAGGTGTACCGGCTGGGGATCCTGGAAACCACACCAACTTAGGTGGGTACAGGGGCATGTAACCTACAGTACCTACCACTTGGCTTATACCTCCCTCTTACTTTGTAGGTAGTGTAGTATAACATCCCGTCTTCTAGATGCCTGAGCGAAGGCTGCATGCCGAGAGGCTACCTAACCTAACACACGTACCTCAAGATGAAATCTGGGAAACCCTGTTGTTTAACACATCTTACTTCTTAGTACCTTGTGTACATACATACTGTATTCACTAATACCTCACTTGGCGATCTTCTGTGCCAAGCTTTCACATGCCAAGCAGTGCATGATGATCTACGTGGTATGAGCTTTGCGTTACGGAACACATTTTGTATCGGGTTTGTCCAAGTCCCTCAGGTCTCGTCGTCCACGGTCCACCTTAGATAACCATTTACTAAGCTTGAAGATCAAGCCAGGCTTGACATGGCTGTTTTGAATTAGTCAGAGGTTAACGATCTGTCCATCTAGTGTTTTTTTAGTTCCCCCCCCCCTTTCGGCTCTGTTTCGTGCCCTCCTTCAGATACCTAAGCAAGGTTTGGAGGCCGACTGTCTCGGTCCGGATGCATATTGACTTGGCTAATCACTGAGCATAGGGCAGTCCACTTGTGCTCCGTGGGTTCTGTTACTCATATTTTCTAGCCCTGTGAGGAATCATCTATCCAATACCTACCATTTATGACAACAGTACCTAAGGTATTAGCCAATCTAGCGATACAGATCCATCAAGCGGGCACTATTGAAGGCCTAAGGAGAGAGTTCGCCGAACCTAGCTATATTCAGCTCTAGTACCTCATCACGACGTAATAGATCGCTTTCTGTCACCGCGTCCTGAGTTAGTACCTACGTTAGTTGGCGTTGGTCAATCGTACCCCTTAAGGGGCTACCCCATAACACCAATACTTGGGTGGCATTCCCAGCAAAACGCACTCTCATCATGCTTTTATATGCGAGTAATAGCAGTGCCGTGTCGGCAACCGAACCCGACTTAGATGGTATCCCAGACGTTCGAGAAGGGGAAACTGTCCAGATAGAGGCTAGCTCGATGATCCTCAAGATTTTGGGCAAGGATTGCGAAACTATGTTAGCCTCACATGAGATATCAAGCTTCGAACTCCAAAGATCCCGCCAACATCACAAGAGATCGCCTAGCGAAGCAGCATCGTCTTGTCCAGTGAACAGACGTGTACATATCACTGTCTAGTGACCCATCGGGTTGCTTGTTCTGATATACAGGCGCTATACGACCTAGATCACACATTCTTGACAACTATGCCCTTTGCTAGAAGCTCTATTTTTAGTGTGTCTCTTCAGGTGACGCGTTATTTGGGCGTGTCGTTTCGGACATTCACTCCTTCTTCTAACGTCGGGTATCTGAGAAATACCTGTCTAATGCCATATGTCTGATGATTGTTTTGGAAATAACCCTGCTAGCACCCCTAGGCAAGTGATCAATCGCTCATCGTTAGCGATTAGGCATATTTCTCAACCAACAAGAGTGAGTTGAACTATGGCGGCCCGGTGGCCGTCGGCCTTTCTACATCTCACGCTCACCACGATGGACGCAAAGTATAAATTAGACGGGTTACAACTACTCCTCCTCTTAATGAGCCTTCCTTTCATCCACCAATATCGTTTAACCTCGGGGAACTTCGCTTGCCTATCGTCACTGACTTCTATCTCCCGACTTCTTGGACAGTACACCTCGAAAGAGAGAATATATATAGAGCCTGTTCCTCACTTTTCTTACCTTCATTGCGAACCGTGGTACATTAGAGACAGCAGTGTCACCACTTACCAGGGCCGTCGTACGACTCAGCATTACCACTAACGCTTGTTTCGATTATACATAAAGGCGAGCCGACTTCGGGTTGGACAGTTTCTCATCATTACATTTTTACTCAAGTTGTGAGTTACTCATAGCTCAACACAGTCCACCCCAGGAGTTGAATCACGAAATTCACTGCTCACTTCCACTACTCCTGGTTCTGCCGGTCTCCTAACAAAATACACTAGGTATTGCCTTCATTGGAGATTTGGCGCAATCACCCCCCCGCTTGCCAACATGTCGAAGTTATTTATTGGGTAAGCAGGGTAGCTGATACTTTAGGCAACTTCTCGAACTGCGCTCATTTACCATACACTCAGGGGCCTCGCATGGCACACCTCGGAAGAGACACTGAGACGGAAGTTTGAGGAATTCGGACCTGTTGCGGAAGCGGTAGGTACTTCTGGGCCCCGAGTCTTCTGAGGACGCGACGCAACGATCATGACATTGTGGCATCTAGTTCACTACTCGAGAGGATGTGGGCTGATGAGATTGCATAAAACTAGGTCGTTGTGAAGGATCGAGACACTGGCCGTAGTCGCGGTTTTGGTTTTGTTCGATACACCACAGAGGCCGACGCCGATCGGGCTATTGCGAATATGAATAATGTCGAGTATGTACATCTTCTCGACATCAGTATCTTAGCTCGGCGCTCAATGACTCATCATAGATTCGACGGACGAGAAATCCGGGTCGACAAGGCCACAGAAGTCGGACCAAGGAATAGTCATGGTCGAGGAAGTGGATCATACCAAGGTCAAGGAGGACATGCGCAACAACAACCGCAGATGTTCATGGCTTACGGAATGACAAATGCCAATTCGATGTACCAGCCAGCGCCTTATGGAAGAGGGGGATATCCACCACAGCCAGCCGCCTACGGTACAGCCGATTATCCCTTAAAGTTTTGGGTCATTGTTAACAAGTATGCTCTAGGTTGGGGTAGGCCCCCGTCGCACGGTCATCAAGAACAACAAGGTGGCCAACAGCCCCGAGGTTATCCAGATCAACCAGGTGGCCAACAACCTCCTCGAGGACCACCTCGATACTAACTTCCTCTTCCAGAGCTGGCGGGTACCAGAGGGCGTCGGGGAGATATATCATCGTCTCAGTCTTGGATAGTTTAATTCAGACTCAAATGTCAGCGAATAAGAGAGCGGAAGTGGACTTTGAGAGCACGTGCTCCTTGAAAACCTGACATTCGGTCTTTACGACATCAACCTGCATCTCCATCAAAGCACTGCAAACACGGGCCTCTCGTCCCTTTCATAAACAATTTTTCTCAGCACAGAACAACAACAACCATCAACCAATATGCGGTGCTGCTTACGTTCTTTAACGAATAACGAAGTTCGTCTCTCTGTTTTATCCCTCTTTTGCGTTTAGCGCTGCTTTTGTCATGACGCTCATGAACACACGATCTTTTCACCGACGACTGGGAGGGGGCGAAGCCTAAGGGATCAAAACATGCTATGGGGGATAGGTCCATGGTGGTCCCACTGGGGGGAAAGGAAGGGGGATGATTCCAAATGTCCCTAGCAGAAAGCGACGCAAGCGGTTATTAGAGATGGAGACATGGACATAGCATCTGGTCATCCCCAAGAATCAATCTTTTATGGGGAAAGGGGCAAGTAAAAGCCCCTGCGCAAACGCACCCGTACAGCTCGTTGATGTGCTACCGACCCGCGCTTGACTCTATATGTTCTATCGTCTTGGTCTAAGTGCTAAGCTATGCATCTGAATCGATCTCGTGATCAGTACCGCGAATCTTCTCTTGAGCACAACAACAAGCTAAACGCTCTCTATCGCCTGCTTAAATCTTCTCGGTCTCCTCCTGCTCATCGACACTGCCCTCTCTGGCGAACTCGTGGGCCACGTGTTCCGCGTGTCCATTCACGCGGGCCTCGGCGCCGGCGCCGTTGCGAATGCGGCGCTCAATGTCGCGTAGGCGGTTCGACAAGTCCGTCACGTGCGCGTCCCCGCTCTCGGGACTAAGCTCGTCGAGCGCTTTCTCGAGCTCGAGGAGGTAGTCGCGATTCAGGCCGCTCGGGCCCTCGCTCCGCTGTATATGCGCCGCGAGGGCCTGAGGGTCTTGGGGCCCGCAGAACTGGTCGTTTTCGGGGGTCCCGATGTAGACGAGCGTGCGGACTGTCATGCCACTGGGGTCAACAATGTCTGAGTACTCATGGTAAAAACTTCTTAGGGCCTTCGGGAGCTCCGGTAAGAAGAAAGGGAAAAGGGAGAAAAAGCAAAAGGAAAGGAGAATCGTTAAGATAATCTATGCCTCTCGGACATGCCAAAAAGGGGAAAATTAAAAGAAAGACTAACTGGGCGCCGAGCCGTCGGCCGGATAGAAGGGCGTGTGGTGGATCGTATAGCCGTTGATCTCGCGGATGTCCAGGTACCGCGATACCTCGGCCACGTGAGTCGCCTCGATGCGATAGGCGGTGCCCCAGACCTTGTCCGGCGCGCTGTCGTGCGCGTCGGCGAGGGCGGCCCAGAAGGACCGCTCGATCAGCGTCACCACGCGCCCCGGGGCCGCGGGGGTCCCGCGGTGATCCTGGCTGGCGAATTTGAGGCCGTGTTAGCCTCCTCTACAGGCTTGCCGTGGGTTATCGAGGGTAATCGATGGACTGGTTTACCTTGCCTGGAGCTGGGATTAGCGTTATCGTAACCCTCACATGAACGGTGTCAGGAGGGAGACGGGGGTAGCGGAGTGCTCGGTTTGATTTGCCGTACCTGCCAGAAGCGCCTCACATAGCCGGTAACCCAGCCCGGGACCCGTCTATCTGCGATCCAGGGCCATTGTATCAGTTCCTTTGCCCCTGCCTCGGTAGCGTAGCGAGGGAGCTGAGAGAAAGCCCGGCTCACCATAGTGCGGCGGGGGTTTCCATATCAGGCTTCTGTGGATGGGTCAGTCATCTTTAACACAGAATATTTGCTAGCTGCTCGTTGTCGTTATTATTGTTATTGTTGTTGTTATTGTAATATGTATATCAAGTAGCTGAACAACATGAAGGCGAAGATGAAGATTATAAAGAAGAAGATGACAAAGTGCTGAGGAAACACTATTAGTTAGGTACATACCCGTAGCCGAATATCCAAAACTCGTCATTTGGCGATGTGGAGGGGTGACCCGTGGCATCTAGCACAACGCCGTTAGTTTCTGCCATGGGCGAATAGTTTTCAAATATTGGTATGAATTTGAGAGAGTAAAAACAGCTGGAAGTGAATCTCTTGCGGACTCTCGGATACTGACTGGTATGAAGCGTTGGACTGTGAGTAATTAGGTACTTAGCTTGGACATCTCAATTACTAATCCCGAGCCTATAGGTAGGTACATCTCATTACGTATCTTACTTAGCCTGGGTACCTCACCAACCTACGTGCATCATACAGGTAGTGTATTTCGTGATGCCAAGAGACGGACGCAGTCGGGTTCCCGTCCCATCCCCGGACTTACCCTCATTGCCGGGTCTGGTTCTTATGACCTGCAGCAGAGCCGTTACCTGTCATACATCTTCAACGGAACCGCTCAATGTAGGGCTCACGTGGCGCATGTGCAAAGTTGTGTCCTCACGCGATTCATATTATAGGTTTATTTGCGGTAAGAGTTGATGAAGGACGGAATGAGGCTCTTTTTGACACTGACGAGTTCTACTAATATTCTAGACGTGCTATGCTCACTATAATACTCCCGTCTACAACCGCACAACATGGGACGCCGTCTCCGGTGGCTGCATATTTAAGAGGAGCGTTGATAACCGGGCATCCACGTTTCGTTATCCGGGCACCCTCCGGGCCGAAACAGCCTGTTATACTGCTGACGGCCCGGTTTACGCAGCTGACTTATTCGAAATAATTTAATCAGTTGCAGTTAATTTAATTAATGGCAGTTAAATTAATTAGTTGCAGCTAAGCAGAATAAGTCGTTTTTTTTTTTGCGCTATATGCAGACTTTATATATCTTGTCTAAGCTTTCGCTTAAAACAACGCTTTGTAATTACACGCCGTTAAAGCCGCGATAAGCAAAATAAAGAGTATATATACTGTTAATAGGGGTTCTGCTTAAATTACCTGCAATAGATAGGGCTAATTGGATTAACTGCAATTAACTTGAACTAAGGTAAATCAGCTGTATAGACCGGGCCGTCAGCGGTGTGACAGGCTGTTTCGGCCCGGAGGGTGCCCGGATAACGAAACGTGGATGCCCGGTTATCAACGCTCTTTAAGAGAACGCCGACCGCTCCCAGTGCCGAGTCTCCGCTCATCGGGTACCTAGTTAAGTAGAAAGTAGGTATCTGTCGCAAGGATCTGATCTGATCAGGGTACCCGGCCACTCAGATCCGTGGATATCTCCTTAGTGTACAAAATGGGTGTCTTCTTGTCTCGTCCCCGTTGATGCTCCAGCTGCACACAGCCCCGGCGACTAGTCAACCTCGTAAGCCGCCTTGGCTTCAAAGCACACATGAAGCCCGACTTCAGCTCTTCGCTCTTTCTCCATGGCCTAGCAAGAAGGCATCGCCTCAATCTGCGTCTTCCAAGGGCGGCGAATCCCGTCTGTGGCCCGTTGTGCTCGGTCTTCATTTCGGATGCACCGCCATACTGTACTAAGCACACTCTCTCATCGCGGCACCGATCATCGTCGGTCAGCCAAATGATTAGTTACTTGATATTCTCAGCAAAAACCAGTCACCCCGTGGAGTGGCCCTCTTGTGTTGTGTTACCTACCTCCTTACTTACCTGTATCTTACATACTTTTCCTCAGTTCATTAGGTAGCGTCGCCACCCGCGAATGTTATTCCTTCCATGGAATAGGTACCTAACATCTCTGCTTTGTTGTAGAAACATCTAGGTACACTACAAGGTATCCATCCATGTATGTACCTGGTTGGTAGGAAGATGACCCTTGCTTGAGTAGGTCCTTAATTAAGCACACTACCACTCACCAGGTAGGGCTGCGGTTTAGATCCCTCAACCCGCCCAGACGGGACTAATAAGTCCCAGCTGAACTGCTAGGGTGCTCGCTGCCTGCCTGCACCTGCCGCTAGCGGGATGCCGCTTGCTGGGAAAGCCCCTCTCCTCTGCTCCTTATCTGGCACATGTAGACGCCCTAGAAACTGGAGCAGGTGCACCAGGTAGTTACTTCTTCCAGGTACGTGTACACTGACTACGGGGTAGTGCAGTTGCTTTATTCAGTCCGACGTGACAGCTGACCCCTCCTCATAATAAAACAGCACACGTCCCTCTTCCTGATCATCAATCATCATCACTTCCTGTCCTTCTCTTGGAGCAAGTCACAATAACCAGACGATCAGTCTCTTGTTCTCTCTTAAACTCCTCACCATACAACGCTGATTCCTTCTCACTTTCCTCGTCTTTTTCGCCTTTCAAGAATCGCAGTTCCAAGTTATTCTTTTCCAACAGAGGAAAGCCACAGAGACCCTCGAAATGGCATACAATCGGCCATACAACCCAGATGAACTGCCTAGGTGAGTCACGGCTATCCCTTCATACCGCCCGACAAAGAATCCATGTTGGCGATCAAACCCTAGACTAGATAGACTGACACATCTCCCTCCCTCCCTCCAGATTTGCAGAGCCAGAACAGGTGTGTGCGCCTTCAAAAGCAGCCACCAGCTTTTTCTTTCTTAGAATATCTTAGCACCACCACCCCCTCCACCTCTACTACTACTACTAGCGCCGCGCAGCCGAGAGCTTCGCATTTCTCACGAGACACAGCTGCTGACAGTCAGCCCCTCCATGTACAGAAAGGCGGCTCTCGACCTGCCCCTTCGCAGTATCAGTCCAAACCACCACCCCCAGTCCCAGGCCCTTCCCGCCACGAGACGTATCCGAGCCGAAGGCACGAGTCAAGTCATCAATCAAGTCATCAGTCAAGCCATCAGTCAAGTCATCGAAACCAATCACATCACGGCTCCATGTCTTACTCATCAATGTCGCCGCCACCCCAGCCGACTGCCTCGCGTCCGTTGGCGCACAATCGGCCACCTGCCTCAAACAGACCCCCGCCTTCGCCTGTGCCTCAAGAAAATGGCGCCGACCCTACTCTCTTGCCGTTGTTTCGCGCAGTAGACAAAGATAGTATGTTGCGTCTCAGTTATTGTTGAATTATTGAATTGCTGCCTCGTCGGATTGTCCCCATCTGCGGTTAGCGACGCGCGAAGCCTCTTGTTTCCACAATCATGCAGATTGCGCGCAGGATGGTAGAGATGGTATCTGTCTCGACGGCTCGCTTGCGCACGTGCCGCCTCCCTGACCCACGGACAAGCATACTCCGGCATATCTTGCGACTCACATGACCATGCATTATATAAGACGGCGCTAACCACAGTAACCACACGCAACAGACACCGGACAGCTCTCGGAGCGCGAACTTTCGGCAGCACTAGTCAATGGCGACTGGACCTCCTTTGACTCACAGACGGTGCGGATGATGATCCGAATGTTCGATAGCGACCGATCAGGCACAATCGGATTTGACGAGTTCTGTGGGCTGTGGTCATTCCTCGCCTCGTGGAGGACACTCTTCGACAAGTTCGATGCCGACCGCTCCGGGAATATTAGCCTTGATGAGTTCTCCAACGCCCTCGTTGCTTTCCGCTATCGTCTGAGCCCCGGATTCGTGGAGCTGCTTTTCAACACCTACGACAAGCGTGGCGAGGGCGTTATGAGTTTCGATCTGTTTGTCCAAGCCTGCATCAGTCTCAAGCGCATGACGGACGTCTTCAAGAAGTACGACGACGACCGCGACGGTTACATCACGCTGGGCTTCGAGGACTTCTTGGTCGAGATTCTGAAGCAGCTGAAGTAATACAGCCTCTCCATTTACGTGTGCGGCGCTCAATAGACCAGACCGTGTATGGACGTAGTTGCTCTACCTGCTCTCTTTCAGAGTGGAGCCAGGCCGTCGAAGGGGTTGGGCTTAGGGAAGTCATATCACCATATTCAGACAGCTAGCTGTACTCATGAAGATGAGGGATCAGATTTGGCTTTGGATTTGCAGTTCAAGCTGGCTAGACGATGGCGACGTTGCTTCTGGATCTGGAATACGCCGAGATACCGCTATAGATACCCGCCAAACTTAAGGCATCATGATAACAATGAAACCAAAATAAAGCAAGGGAGAGAAGGAAGGGCAGTTGATAGAGAGAACTTTTAGGCGTGATTTTGGGGGCAAATCGCCTTCGTGTTCATATTTTCCAACGAACAAGTGGAGAGTTGTCGTATAAATCGGGCAGATCAATACACCTAGATATGACCAAAAGAACAAGGTCCATGGTATCGCAAAATTGTCTACCACGGAAGTGTGGCGAAGAGCTGTATATACTCTCTGGGATATAGGTAGGTAGTATTCAAGCACGCCCGCCCCTACGCCACCCTTTTCTCCCTGCTCTCGATGGATGGAGAAGTTGTATACTCGTACACTCTATACCGAATCATCCGGGTGTGCGTGATAATTTCTACCTATCCGCCTCGCTCACCCCGTACCGTCCCACTCGAACGCCGAAAGGGAGAACCGCAGTTTTTTTGCTGTGCAAGGACTAGCAAGCCAGAAACCGAGACTTATATAAAACCTAGACGCCACGTCCCGTGCCAGTTGTGATTCCTCTCTCTCTCTCTCTCTCATTTGATCGACCGTGCTTTTTGACTCGTCGAGACACTTGCTAAGCCCTTAGCTAGCCTCTTCCCGTCCGCATGCAATCGAGTTGCGTCATGCCGTGCCGTGCCGTGTCACGGGCTGCATAGCATTTGACACGGGGACAAAGGAATAATAAACGAACGACGGAATTGCAGTGAGATAGCGCCCATTTTATACGAACGCTTCCTCGGGCACCGTACCGTGCCGTGCCGCTTTGAAGCTAGGGTACATGTGACCCGGGCTTCGCCGGTCGAGCATCACCCCCCTGGCTCTCGGGCACGGCGCCGTCGATCACCGGGCCCCCCGCGGCCTTTTCGGGCTTGGTTACAGACGGACTCTGGACGGACGAGTGCTTCGATTCCTGCGGGTCTGAAGTCGAGGCCGAAGCCGAAGCTAAAGCCACCATGCTGGTGGCCTCGTGTTCCAAGACCAGCTTCGGGAATGGCGTAATCAAGTCCCTTATCCTGAGCGCCTTGTAGATACCGGATTTCTTCGGCGACATGGCATCTTGGACTATGGGCAGTACCCGCGCCGCTGGAGAAGTCCTACTGTGCTTCTCGCGATGCTTCGTGCCAGTTGAGGCTGCCTGACCTGTCAGTGATTGCTGAGCGGCGGTTTTCTTGGAGAGGTTCGCATTCTCGCCGTCGGAAGCCCTGGTACGCCATAGCTGCCCTGTCCCGGAGACGAGGATCTCTTCACCACAGTCGAGGCGCAGTATTTCGGTACCACCCCAGCGTACGCCTTTGTTCTTCTCCTGGTCGTTGTCTTGGCCCGTCTTGCGAGCGTTTCCGGCGCCCCCGAGTCTGGATTTGAGAGCGTCTTCGATCTCCTCGTCTCTCCATCTACGTGTCTTTATTAGTCCCGTTGCTAGGCCCCGAACGTCTTTCTCCCCATCGTGTGCACTTATCCACAACCTCGCCCCGAGCTTTGAGGCGATTTCGGCGCCGTACGGCACGCCGCCGCAGATATTGCCCCCCAGCCACCAGGGATTGCTAATGGTATCCATACAATGGAGAAGTGCCGTCAATGGTAGCGCCGCCTCAGCGACGAGGTGTGATGTCGCGTACTCGTAAAGACAACTGTATGGCACCCCATGTGGAGAGAAAATCAGGGAAATCGGACGACTGTGACTAGAGCGGCTTGGTGGTAAGACCTTATCGTTTCGAGAAGAAGTAGGCGGGCGGAAGTTGGGGCTGTAAAGAGATAACGTTGGTGATGCAATCAGAGTCGAGGCAGAACGGATCGATCGTAACGAGCTGGGCGAGACGGGCGAAGTGGGCGAGATGGGCGGCGTGGGAGGCAGGAGGAATGCATCTCTCATCGGGGTTTTGACGGGTAACTTTGCTCCCACGTCAATGGATTTCTGCATTTGCGACTCCGGTGTCGAAGGGGGTGTGAGAACCTCGGCCGGCAGGACCTGTTTCGTCGGGTCGCGTACATCCGGCGCTCGATACGTAATACCGATGGCCACGTGGAGACCGACAAGGTCACGCTTTTGGGGGATGAAGGCGACGGTGACTTCACCCTCTTGGCCATTAGATTGCCAGGGCGGGACTTGAATTCGTACCACGGACTCCTTGCCCGTCAAGCGCGGGTCTTCCCACCGCTCAATAGTACGAACTTTCTTCTTATCAAAGTACCGCCAGCCCCTGATGACACGTGCAGATGCGGGCTCGGCAAGGATGATGGTTTTCCCACTCGCCGGTAACTGGCGCAGGGTAGCTTCATTGCAATGGTCGGGCTTGTGCTGGCTGATGATGACAAGATCGGGCGGTTGTGGCAGTTCCTCCAGCGACGATATGCAGGCTGGATGCTTATGGGATGTGATGGACAGGCGTGGATGGAGTATGGTTGACGGGCCCGTTATCCATGGATCCAGCAGAATGGTGAAGGGGCGGGGGGTTATCAGATCAGCGAGAGATTCGGGAACAACAGGTTCGAAAGAGAGCAGGAAGGAGGCGTCCGAGTTGAGGTGCTTCACCGTTAACGCCATGATGGATGAGTCCGGTGTCTTGATGAGGGGTGAGTCTGATCGAGCCTCCTCGTGGGACGCAGAGTGTAGCGGAGAGTCATCTGGCGAGGAATCACCCGGGTTGAAGGATCGGGAGGTCGCCTTACTTCAGAGACATAGGGAAGGCCGGCTTATAGGAAGAAGATCGGCGACGGGCTCAGAATCCAGGTGTCGCCACGGACGAGAAAAGAAACGATGGGGAAGCCGAAACTGAAACACCGGCCGGAGGTGGGAGCAAGTGAGACAGATAGAAACAGACAGCCGAGGTGAGTGGTCGAGGATAAAGTGGTCTAGGATAGGTGGCCGAGGATGAGTGGCCGAGGGCATAGCACAGGTCAGGGAAAGGTGTCCTCCTCGCTGGGGCTTGTCCAACACCATCGTCCTTGACGGTAGGTAGTGCGTGTTACCTCTTGGGAGCGAGTACGCGTCGTCACAACGCCTGATAGGGAAGGTATTAAATAATAGTCGACACGATGGTGGGAAGAAATGGCATTGCTGTTCGACAGTACTATGTAAGTTGATTGGGGAAAACCAGACAGCATTGGTGAATATACCTCCTATCACACATGGAGCCTGTAGGTAGAGTCAACTAACAGGATACAGGTGGAACTAGGAGGTATTACGTGTGGTCTTCAAACTTCACTTGTGGTGAGGATGATCAGGATGATCAAAGTAGGTACCTACCTACCCCTAAGAAACACCTGGTCATCAGGTGCTAGTGTGCTAAACAGAAAATGGCAAGTGGAAACGAGATGTGGTGTGGTGTTGGTACACTAAGCTCCAGTAGTCTCGTGTACCTAGTAGGAGAACACGGCGGGTCATGCAATGCCGGCCTCGAATCGCCCGGCCCGGCCCATAGTGTAGGTACACTATACCGACCCCTACACTAGTGCCTAGTACGACTAGAGTTAAAATCCGCCCAATGTACAGAAAGCTGGTATGTAGTAGGTACTACCTGCACTTTATAACTTGGTGTAAATACATGTATCACCCGGCATAGGTATATACTTTGAGGGTATAAGAATTCGGAGTCAGTGCTTCTCGCAGTTCGTAGATAATGAGCAGTCTACAAGTAGGAATAATACTGAAAGCACGTAGAACCACATGTACACGTTTACTCAGGCAGGTATTTCAGGCATAGTGTATCGGACCTCGGGCTTTGAAGTGTACGTCCTATATTCCATACTACTCTTTACGACTTGAAGTTTTTAGAATATCTTAAAATGAGGCAACATGTACACATCTAGAAATGACCACATATGAACAGGTAGGCATATCATCTTTCCCTGGTAGCTCAATGCTATACTTGTATAGCCGACATCTGCGAAGACAAAGGTAGATACACTGATACTGAGAACCTACCTAAACAAGGGTCTCTGAGTGAACCGGGGCCACGCATGGGCTAAAAATGACCAATGCATAATAATTGGTTCAGCCCAGTAGGCTGAGCTAATGATCTGAGGTAGTATCTCTCAGCTCGCTTCATAGATCCTCCGTCTCATATTAAGTTCCTACGAAGTACCTTTTAAATCAATGAGGTTGGTACCACCGGAATTCAGCTGGCTGGGATCAGCTCTTATACAAAGCTGCTCAAACGGCTAGAATAGCCGATATTCAAACGGCAGGCCGATTCGAGCCCAAACCCTCGAGAATCATAATAAGGTATGCTCTACTACCGCTACAATTCCAATCACGTGGCGTAAATAGCGTACAGCACTGGCGAAGTAATAATAAATGTAACCAGTAATATCAATACATTAAGGCTAATATTTCGTATTGTTGTTGAAAAGTATTTATTCGAGATCCCGTTATGTTCTTGCGACCCGATTGCCCTGCTATGGTGTGAGGGTACATGTATCTGACTAAGTTATGACCAAGCTGTTACTTCTCACCAGCTTACACGCGATCTTGCTCTGTTATAGTCAAAATAGTTGCCCTAGAGTCCGGCGGGTTAGAGTATATAAAAAGCAGAAGTCCGCAAGAACGGTCCAACCTGTTTATACAAATACTTACACCAACTTAGTAAGAAATAGCATCACTCCCCGCAGCTTCTGAATACGGAATCTTGCATATCGTATACATAAAGTAGCCAGGGTACATTCGGCCACGCAAACCCCGAAGCAGTCATTATATTAGTGTAGGTACATCTCACTTGGCCGAACTAAGCTGAATTGTATGCCCTCGCCTTGGAGCACTACGTACACCTATATGGTAATGGCTGGGTTTGTAGATGGTGCTGCGTCAACCATGTGAATGGCAATTTTAGTGACTGAACACACAATTGCTCAACCCACGGCCGCACTGATAGGTATATGTTGCAATCTGAAAAAAGGATCACGCCATACTTGGCAAAGCCTTAGCGCAAACTGAACAGTTACCTGTCGTAATAGTGGCAGAGTTAGGTAATTTCTTCTTAATTACCTAGGGTAAGTTAGTGTAGTACCTACCATACCCTCTCCAGGTTAATCACTCACCGCGGAACTCACAATCTGTTCCCCAGTGATGCATAACTCAAGTGTTGCCTTATAGGTGGGTACACTACATAGGCACCCTTGACTATTCCCACCTCGCCTATGTCGGACTCGCGTATATATCTATCTACCATTGAGAATGAGTGATGCTCTGGTGTATGTCTGAAGATTATTGTAGCCGAAATTAGTTTAGCTTCGTTTCCTTACGATGGCCTAGATAAGTAGCGAGTAATCAGGGCATCTGGTCATATTAGCTGGAATTATTTTCAACTCAGCTTTATATAATTACGTGACGCTGTAGATTATGCGCCTAATCCGGCTATGGTAATAAACTACTAATCATAGGTATCGAGTAAGTTAACGGACATAGCCGCCGGGGGTTATAAACATACAATATCAACGGGTTTTAGAACTTTGCAATTCGAACATACCTACTTGGTGGTGCACAGTACAAGTTTTGTGACGTGAAGAATTCATATATTAAGCCAACATCACTCACCCAAAACAGTCTAACAGAATTACTGGTACGTAATACCTATTTCATAATACTAAAGTAGTTATCGGCGCAGGACCCCAAGCCCGCATGGGCTTGTCTGATCGTCCTTCGCATTTACCAATTCAAGACGACTGCAGTAATGAGTAAGCTCATGAAAATCCCACGACTGCTGCATATCTCCAAACTGTCCAAAACTATCAGTCCCCGTTTGTTCTGCTCTTATATTTTTCAAGTAGAGTCTAACGTGCTGCTAGTAAATCCAACTTGCTTAGTTAATAGGATAGTAGATCGACATATTGGTGAAGAAATATGTTTACCTGCCACGACAAGTTGTGATAGCCTGTTATCTAAACTATGGGCTCACTTCTTATCGAGTGAAGAAGATAGTGCCGGGAGTTGTGTATAATGCTTACGCTTGGCACCCTGATCCATGGGAATATACTTGGCCAATGGCAACTTTGAGAGCAAGGATTGCAACATACCATACCTGCTTGTGAGGTACCCATTCTATACGCGTCTAATGATAGAGCCTACCTATCGTATGAGGGACAATGCTGGAGCTAGTTCCTCGATGCTACCCTCCAGCGTCCAAGTTTCCTAAACCATGCGCACATCGTACACCAATTCCATAAAACATACATATTTCACGACTCCTAGCGCCTTACTAAGAGAACATGTCGACACATATATACGAAGAATATAACTTGCCGACCTGCCTGCTTATTCACCTTTACTTTGGTTGCTGATAATGTTCTAACGACTCTTCTCTCCCACCCACACACAGTCCAGCTTCACCGCACCGTGGTGGAAGACAAAGTCGCCTCTATTGCAAAGACATCCTCTTCGTGGCATCCTATATCGAACAGCCAGTGTATTCCTCCTTTTCACTACTAAGTATGGGTCAAGAGGCGTCTACACCACAAGCAGGGAAGAAACTGCAGGTTATCGGAGCGGGACTACCTCGAACCGGGACAACGTCTTTCAGTCAGGCTCTTTCGATCCTCCTCGACGGCCCCGTACACCATTGTGGAACCCAGATTAGCAAAGGCGACAGCTATAACGTCAAGGCGTGGACTCGGATCTTGGAGCACACACCCATCCGCAGCGCCGAAGATGAGGCATACGTGATGAGCGAGTTGTCGAAACTCATGGATGGCTACGTGGCGGTTACGGACACGCCAGCGTGCGTCTTCGTCCCTGAACTGGTCAAACTCTTCCCGGATGCCAAGGTCATCTGCACGGTCCGGGATTCGGACAAGTGGGCCGAATCGCTCGACAAGACCGCAAGCAATGCTCATGTTTGGTTCTTTGGTGTTGTGTTGATGTTCAACAACCCGGTAAGACCACCATTTACACCCGTTGCACACCCGAACATCCAATAAGCGCAGTGGCGTCGGCTACTGTCATTAAATATCCTAGCACGATCTATCTCTGCTTTCTTCCGGATGTTCAACCTTATCCAAATCGAATCGTTGCCACCGAGTTTATTAACGCTCGTTCTTCCCAGATGCGTCACTTCAGCCCCTGGATGAAAGCTATGCAAAAAGGCCGCTGGGGCGAGGTGTTCCCGTCAAGGAAGAAGACGGGCGGCGCGCGAGAGGGCCAGATGTGGGAGCGACACCTCGCATTCCTCAAGGAGCATGTGCCTCCGGAGAGGCTTGTGTTCTTCGACGTTAGGGATGGCTGGGAGCCTTTGGTAGGTCATTTCCCGAACACATTCTTCGTCTTGTCATCCCGGCGCATAACGTCGAGTGCGGCCCAAGAGCTTTCCTAACGCAGACACACGAGCTGGCTGGTAATTATGTATTATACTGACATCAGATATCACAGTGCAAGGCACTCGGCTGCGAAGTGCCGAAGGGCATCGATTTCCCGCGGTCGAACGACTCGAAGGCCATGGAAGAGATCTTTAGGAGCGAGATTCGTACGGGCCTAAAGAGATGGGCGATGGTATTAGGGACTGTCGCCGCCGCGTACTGGGGCTGGAGGCATTATCTCGCCTGATGATATGCGCAGGCCTAAGACACATTAAAGATACTCATGAAATAGACGAAGCTAATTAGACCGTACTGCATTTTAATGCACAGGCTGTGGACGGGATCATTGGAATACTCTGTGTAAAGGTAATTCGGGATTTTCTGCGTCGACATGACATCTGTCCTGATTCTGCCATTTCAAGTGAGCACAGCCAATCAAACAATAGCTGCCTTGATGTTGGTCCGAATTAACTATCTATTTGCAACAAAGTATTGACACAAATGAAAAGTGAGTATTCCGGGACGTAGGGTTTAGCCTGTCTTAGCTGCTCAATATATCAAAGGAGTTTATTAAGTTTATGTATCTCGAGTCTAGACATGTGATTGATTCATCGAGGAACCTCCTAAACCTAAAGATCTACATAATCTATCTGCAACCACTACCTAGTACAGCTACACTAAGGGTAGTCGCAATTATGAAAGTGCAAAATGAAGATCGGATCTATTTACCTTAGTTGGCTACACTTATATCACACCTTGGTGGTTGGCGTATTCCTACAAAACAGCCATTTAGTACGTATACATGCTTGAGGGTATGTGTCACAAGAGGTTCATCAACGTACTAAGCACTCACCGAAGGTATAATGAAGGTAACACCAGAAACTACGCACGCAAGTATGACATACTGGTCAACAGGCATGATATGCGATATTGTAGACCAACATCAACTAAACGGCACACATACCCTCTCAGGCTCTCACTGACTTGATCGAGAGTTGAGCAATTCTGGGATTTAAGGAAAAAATCTTTTACAACTGGTTCCGCATATGGTTATTAGCTCTCTGGTAGCTCAGAGTTGAAGTTATAAAGATAGCCAACCTGATAAATCGTAACGAGTTATCAAATCGCGGGGAGGTATCTGCCTCCAGACAACTTAAAGCTGAATTACAGCTATGTACTTGGGCAGGTACCTACCCCACATGCTTCTTGAGGTACCCATCCCAGAGTCAGGGTCGCGGACATTACGTAAATAGCAAGTTTCAGTATTTGGACCTAAATTAGGAGAGGGGAAAATTCTCATTGCCACTGCTGCTGTCTTACTAGTGTATCATAACTACAAAAACTAAAAGGATATCTGTATTGCAGATGGGAGATAAAGCGTTTACAAAGGATAAGGTGCCTTTTTGCGCAATGTTTGGTAGAGGTAGGTATGCTGCCCCTGCTACGCGGTAAGAGATATCCTGGTACCTCAGTGAAGTACTTAGTGTACTTAAGTGGTAGGTACCTCTTGGGTACTTACTTTGGGATACAAATCAGGAGAGCTTAACATCGAATCATTTGCAACCAGGCAGGGGAAAGCGTAGCTTGGTCAAGTCCCTGGTAGTAAAGTAGGTACCTACCGACTGGGGGAGCTGTTGCTTCCCTGAACCTTATGCTAGGGCGGCTGGTTGCTAACATTACTTGCATGTATGATATAGGGAGTTCTCTGATATAGGTACCCAAGAAGTACCTCGACTAAGAAGCTACCTATTGAAATCACCGATCTTGTTTGATCATTTCCATGGCGTACCAAGATATGTTTTCTGAGTACCTGGGCTCATGCTGAATTTTCACAGGATTTGTCACAAAGGCATTATGGCGAACAAATATCTTATTTGCACCACTTACATCTGTAGGGGGAGTGCGCGCCACATGCTGACAACAGAGTAGGTACAGGAGATACCTTAGTGAAGACATGAGCAGGCCCCTCCCTGTATTACCCTGCTCTGCTTCCTCGGTAAACTCAATGTAGTGTAGTAGGTACACCAAGTACAGATGATAGGTACACTGCCTTAACCTAAATGAGGCATCAAGCAAACAACAATTGTAGCGACTTGGATGGGATATTGATGTTGTTGTAGGGAAGAAGTCTAGTACATGGCATCCACTGTGAGGGGTAGCCTTATACACTGTCCCTCGTACCTGCCCACACAACTTCTGGTAAAGTTATGTCAATTCCAGGCCGGTGGAAAAGAAAAGAGAGCATCTCTCTATGGGCATGTATCTATGACGCTGCTTAGGGTACCTAGTATCTGTAGGTACTTGAGATATTACTACTAAGGTACCTATCTAGAGGTGTGTACGAAGGTATAAGTACTAAGGTACTTCCTCTCCTGAAGGGTAAAGGAGCTCCCCCTCTCATTACCTGCCAAAATGGACCCTCAATGTCTTGCATATAGCTCACACAACATCCCCGCCAGTTTCCAATTCGGGTATCTCTCAGCCAAGCTCCCCTCCCCTTGAGCCAATCTGAGAGCTCGCAGGCTGGTCAGGATTCGATGGATAAAACCAGGGTGCCAGGATTTTCGGCATCACATTACCCACTTCTGGACCCCTCCGTCAAGCTTCTTAAAGCAGCCGTCATGCAGCTTGGGCAGCTTGAGCAGCTCAAGCGCAAGCACAAGCACCACGGTGAGGTCATGCAGTCCCGCTCTTCACCGTTCTTATCGCCAGCAAGCGAGAGAGAGCGAGCGATAGAGATGAGAGGGAGCTTCCATTGGAAGCTCGGACAATTTGGAGAGACAACACCTGCCAACCCAATGTTGGGTTAGCAGGCTCGGCAGAGGTAAGCAGCGGGGCGACGCCTACAGCATTGTCTTGTAAGTTGTGGGACAACAACTCGCATTGAATCCCGGCAGCTCTGCCCATGCGTCACACGACACCTTTTCATCCAGAGCTACCCCAAGCCGAGGCGGCTTCATTGTGTGCTGTGCTGTACTTCGTATCCTATTCCTATTCCAAATAGGCAAGATCCAAAGACCCCGACGGTGCCAGCACCCATAGCTGCATTTGCTGGACAAAGAAATTCCCGTGCTGCCCAACAAGATGTAGACACCTGGGGGAGAAAACCTGGGAAAGCCACTAGATCCCCTTCCCAATTGTTAACCGATTCAGCGTAGGCCACACCTCTAGTAAGTTACCTAGGGAGGCATTTGCCTCGCCGGGATGGACACTCCACTTGTACCAGCAGCAGCCAACCATGATGGTCAAGCAAAACCCCGGGTCCATCTTCGGTCGAGTCAGTTAGGGAAGCTGGTTTATTCACGCCAATGACGGCAGACAGCCAATGAATCAACGAACAAGCTGTCTTTGTCTTGCTCGCTCCTCTGCAAGAAATTGTTAACCACCGCAACTCTATACCCTACCCATACCCGACCCTACCTATACCCATCTTCCTCCTCATCGCCTGCTGACCTGGGTGTCTCTCGTGTAGGTGTCTAGCCCTTCGGTTCCCTCAGCAGCTCAGCTGTGCTTCTGCCCGATCACAGCTTGTTTCATACGTATCTGGCCTAGACCCGGACTGAAAGGGCTAGGGCTACGTATCTGCCCCTCGGGCCCAGCGCTCACTGGCGGATTATCCAGGACAGTACTCCAGGACACTTGTTGTTCAGTGTCAAATTCTTCTCTGCCGGCCAGGTCTAGTACCTACCGAGTCCACAGGTACGGGTACGGGTACTTCGTACCGCAGATTGCATTCTATCTGTATGGGCGGATGCTGTGGTGCCGTGCTTCCTTTGACTGAGCTGTGCTGTGCTGTGGTGGCGACCGAGTTGAGTCGCTAAGGTCCATTCCATCCAAGGTACTTCCCAGAACAGGCATTGCTGCTTTCAGCCAGACAGACCTTCGATACCTCACCTTCCCCTCCCCAGGAATAATAGGAATACGGGAATACCTGAGCACCACCCCGCCGTCTCAGTCCCATCCTCCTGCCCACCTAACCTACCTACCTACATTACCTATACCAGTATCTACCTTACCCTACCTCGCCCTACCTTACCCTGCCTCACCCTACCTTACACATATCTCTACCTGCCAACTTAACTTCTGCCCGGCCATTTCCCAGCCCTTTCCATGTAGCACCTAGACAGCTGGCGAGAAGCTCGGAGCTACCCTACCTCGGCAGCATTGCGACCATTTCAACGTGTATCTCAACGCTGGATACGAATGAAGCTTTGATATATCGAGTGACCATATCTTGCATACTATTGATACCTGCTTCCCCGGCCTACCTTAGCTATCAATCCGGGGCTTATCGACAACAGCGTATCAATCAATCAATCCATCAATCAATCTTGCGAAAAACCCCGCCTCTAACCCAGCCGCCCAGCTCATGGTGGGGTTGAGTAACAGCTCAAGATGCCGCCTCGAACTTCCTTAACGTCGTCCTTCTCCATCACCGACGCCAACAATGAGGTTGTTTGCCCACTGCGTAACCAAGATGGGTCAAGTTGTCGGAAGCGGTGCATTGGCGTACGTATTTTCTTTGACCCCCCTTGTGTGATCCCCCTTCCCCATTCCTCAGCCAATGCGCGCACAGCTGGGCACCTGGGCTCACATTATGCGATGAGCTCGCTGGGACTGACCTTGCGCTCCATTGGCAATGAATAGGAGAAGCGCTATCGTTCAATGCAGGAGCATATTCGAAGAGCCCATCCCGAGCACTATATCTCGAAACTCCCGGCCACAGAAGAGAGCTTCCTGCTCATGATCAATACCCCGCCCTCGGATCGACCACCGGCTCATAATTCCGCTGGCCCACCTCAACCAGGCATTGACCCAACGCCGAGTTATCCACACGACCGTCATGCATTCTTCCGCGACGAGTCGAGCGCTCCTGTGACACCCATGCACCTTGACGAACGTGTGGGAAGCTCGCAGCTACCCGCCGCCAGTGCTGCCGCGGCCCTGGCTCAATTAGGTGGCCAGCATAAATTTGAGATTGAATGGGACTCGGAACCTGTATGTCTCTCTTGGCCCCCAACCTTGCCTGTAACCCAGCTGACGGGGGCCCCAAAGGGGTGGCATTCTGACACAGAGGGGAGGAGGATTCCCCGGAGCACGATCGAGCTACCTCCGATACAATATGGTGCCGAACCGACTAGCGAGCCGTTTCCTCCGATGAATGCGGGACCGGGGAGACGAGAGTTGCTCCCCTCCATTCTCTCCAACTCGCCGCCGGGCCGGTCGTCCACCCTGCCCCCATTACAGAGATCGCTGGGTCCCAACCGCCCCAGAAAACAGTCAATCAACAAGCGTGGCCACAAGAAACAAAAATCTCGTGGGACAGCTGCCGATTGGCTTCGTCGGATCCAGAACGACGACCTTCTCGTACCTGGCGGGTCTGATCGCAAGGCGCATTCGGTTGAGCCCACTGCTGACTATGGTAAACGTTGGGAAGACCTGATTGACGCAGCAGCTTCGGCGACCGAAGGCATTGACGAGGACAGAACTCCAGTAAGCCTCGAACAACGACATGATTCTTCTTATCTGACATATCAGGTGCCTCAATCACCTCCTATTTCAATCCATCGGGCTTCTTTGCCGCCATTTTCTCAGCAGCATTTCCAGGGATACCAAGCATCCCCCCTGCAGCATGCTCTGACCCCGCCGCCTTTCGCCCAAGAGATTCCAGAACCCTTCCCATCGGTGGAAAGTGGCGGAAGTGGAGAGGCCTTCCACATGGGGACCGTGGGACTATCGGATTCCTCGCCGGCTTATTCGACTCAGGACGTCCATATCTACTGCGCGGCATGCCAGAGAACATCAAAATTAAGGGAATCATATGCCTGCACGGAATGCATATGTGGCCTGTGTCGAGACTGCGTCAATATCCTGATGGAAGAGCAAGGAACTCGTAGGAAATGCCCTCGATGTGCCACCATTGGCGGCCGATACAAGCCTTTCCAATTAGACATCCGATGAGGTCTTTTGGCTTACGCAGCACACCTTAAAGTTTTGTGTTGTCGGCTGCTCTCTCCCCAGGATAAACTCTCTACGGGCCCGAGACGGCGATCACACGCCGACCCTCTTAAGTGCTTAGCCGCTTTCCAAGCCATGAATAACTTGTGGTGGGAATTGGCAATATTCTATTTTCTAGTGAAGAGGTCACGGGTCCCATTAGGACACCAATCTCTTCCATTTTCCATTTTTAGATGACCGTATGAGTCCTAGGCCCCTCATACTGGAGGCAAATGACGAGAAACGGACGAGACGGCTGGGCGGTCGGATATCAGGTGATTTATGGGCTGGCATCGTGATTCACCCACAGCTGTCATCTCTTTTCACATGCAGAGTACCCCACTACGAATGCATGGTATATTCAGTCGGAGTTCCGGAACGGGCGGTTTCCGCAATCGGTCATCGCGACTTCTCGAGGAGTCGGGATCATGGGCGTATTGCATTACTTGTATACGTTTTCGATTTTTATCAGGTCTGTCACTCGGCAGGGTATGGGCTGGGCAGGTCTTCTCTTTGAGTTGCCATTTACATGACGAGCAGTGTATAGGAGTTCGGATATGTGCATTCTCGTAGATATCAGGGGCTGTGCATGGGGTTTTGTCCCCTTTCATCTTCGATGGCACAGAGGAATCAACGCTGATTTACAGCGTATAACGTTTGTATATACACGCACGTACCATGGTAGATTCTGCAAAATGGAATTATTCTTTATGACGCATGAGACGCCAGTTGTTATGAGATGCGTCGTGCGAAGAAAAAGGGTGTGATAACGTATTGTTCGTGGTATAGTACCTAAGTTAGTATAAGCAAATTACCTCGTTACTCTAGACGAAATACGACCATGGATGGCTAGGTACTAGGTAGGATAGGAAAAGGAGCTGGATTATATTCCCCCCTTGCGTATCTGATCCCCCCCCTTTTTATTACTTGACTACTATATAAAGGGAAGAGCGAGCGACATCGGGGAGAGGGGATTCTCGAACTCTCTTGAGACGGGTCTTTGCCCCGGATGTGGGATTTGTGATGCATATACGAATATACCAGGCAAGCTAGCGGGCGACTTGGTTACTTTTTTCCTTCTTCTTCTTCTTCTTCTTCGTCTGTTACTACCGCTCAATGAGGGCCTACGGAGATTGAGACGGTACTGGGGGGGGGGGGGGGGGGGGGGGCGGATTTTGTGGTGTGGACAGGGGAGGGGGGAGAGAGTATTCGCATGTGATGGAGGTTGGTTGGCTATGCCTCTAACTACTTAGCAAGGTGCGAACAGGGACATGCTTTTCAAGGATAAGAATTTTTTCCATCACTTCAATCCCTTACCCACTTGTATGTTGCATGCACGATCGTTTTTAGAAGCAATGCGCGCGTGGTGCCACGGACACGGAATTGGAATAGGACAGAACGAGGTGACAGATAGATAGACGGTGACGGGTGCGTCACAAGATGTGATGATATGTACTTAAGTAGGTACCTACCTAGCTATCCGCGTCGCAAATGCCGAGAGATAGATAGGTAGAGAGAGAGCGAGCGAGAGAAAGAGAGAGAGAGAGAGATGCTGCCTCCGAATTTTAGTGTAGACAATTTCAAACCCCTTACTTTCTTTACTTCTTCCCCTCCTTCTCCTTTTCCTTCTTCAGGAGCAGGTCTCGCATGGCAGCCCGCGTGTTGCGGCTGCCGCCGAGCTTCGGCCCCTTCAGGACATCCTCGTCCTTCTTGGCGCCTGGCTTGCTCGGCGGTGCCGCCGGCCGCCGCCTCCTGTGCCTCTCGGCCATCGCGTCCAGGAACTCTCGGCGGAACTGCTCGGCTATCCGGTCATCGGCCGCGCCTTCGTCGTCGTTGCTTGTAGTCGCGCCCGCCGGCGCTGCGGGCGTCTCATATACGTCTACTATTCTTCCTGTTAGCTGAACCTTGCCTACATCACTACTTGGGAGACTTGTGTGGAGCAAGGTGTATGTGGTAGTAGTAGTAGAAAAAGAAGACTTACGTTTGTTCTCTCGTAAGATCTCTTCTACCAGCTGGTCTCTCTTGATATCGTCGCTGTTTCGCTTGTTCCTCGGCCGCCAGGGCTTGCCGTCTCTCCCGAGCCTGACTTTCTTCGGCCGCTCGGCACTCTCCTCGTCCTCGACGGCCAAGCCCTGCAGTTTCCGCCTCGCGCGATCCGTCATGACCGCGTTCCGGCTGCGGACCTCGTCGCCGAGGTCCACCTCGAACAGCTTGCCCGTCAAGGCGGTGTGCTTCTGCTCCCCCTTGTCGGTCGTCGATTCGTTACGCGTCGCGCGTCCGCCCCGTTGGTCGGACGACCGAGACTCTCCTGGATCGGAAGCCAAGTGATGTCTCCTAGCCAGTTCGGCCTCTATGTATTCCTCCCTTGCTCCATCAGCATTTGTAGACGGGCAGCACAGCAAGGAAGCAGGCAAGGGCCCTATCCGATTTTTCGCCGGCGAGGTTGGATGAAAAACTCACATGTGCTTGTTGACTATCTCCCCCGACAACCCCGTCTGCGGCGCGAAGCGCTTGTTCGCCACCGTGATGGACTGCTCCATGGCCTTCTTCTCCTCCTCGCGGATCATCTGGCTCAGCTCATCGTCTCCCCCCTCGGGCGCCTCGGATTGCGCGCCGTTATCGACGCCGAAGGTGACGCCGCGTAATAATCTAGACTTTCGCGCATTTCGGAGGCGGAGCGCATCGCTGATGGAAAGCGCCTGCTCCTCCTGTTCTCCGTCGTCGGCGGAGGCCGCGATACCGATACGATCGGGGGTCGAGGCGCGGGCGGTGGTGGTGGTGGCGGCCGCGGCGAGAGGCGCGTCGAGGACTGCTGCATCTGTGGGCGCTGTTGATGCTGGTGTTTCGTCGCCGGCTTCGGCGCCTGGTCGCTGCCGATAGGGTTTGCGCTTTTTGCCACGAAAGACGACAGGCTGCGGCCCCTCCGCGACCGAGGACGTAGATTCCATCGTAACGGATCGAGCGTGTTTTGCAATGATGATGCCCAAGTAAAGCTATTGGAGGTGGAAACGAGAGAGAGATGCGATGCGCACGATGCCCGTTTAGCTACTTATGTACTTATGTAAGCTGGACTCGACTTCACTACATGTACATGTACCTGGCCACAACCTGCCCCACTCTGCCGTCATCAATCAAGGAGTCCCGGGCTGGTCACTCTTGGTGTGGAGAACTGTAATTGAATAGAGTGGATCTGGCACGACTTGGAGCAAGGCCGCAGTTTTTATCGTACTGGTGCGCAGCGATACAATGGCCCAAACGGGCACATGATACACATGTCAACACCTCTCATGCGCCAACTTGAATAACTGAACCATAACACATATAAATTACTCACATCAATCGCAATCATCTTCATTATAGGTTTCTGCTTCTGCTTGACAAGTTCGCGCGTTATGTCCGGGCTCGCCGCAGATGCCACAGCGCCTCTGACCCGTTCGCAACCTCTTCGCTAGACGACTACTTTTACCTTCATCGCCCGATTCGACCACCTTATCATCTCTAGATTCCCGTAAAACTTAGGCATTGCCTATAGTAAGAAGTCACCATCGTCTTCGTCAAACGCATTCGGACCGAATTCTTCGTCGAAGACGTCTTCCGCCTTGGGGCGAGGCGTATCCTTTAAAAAGGCGTCGTACTTCTTCCGCTTCTCCGGGTCGCACAAGACATCCTTAGCATCATTGACTTCCTTCAACCTGTCCTCCGAGACGTTAGGACCAGAGAGTTGCTTGAACTGCTGTAGCAGGTAACGATGTATCCTTTCCCAGTGCTGGTCAGTTTTAAACCTGTCCCTTGTCATGAATGGTACATGGTAATCCCATTGATTATCTTGAGGTCTAAGTTCTCCCAACTACTCGTGGGAGGTGAAGTAAGGACTTTCTGTAGCTACTACTTACATAGGAGGCCGTGGTCTTTATATAGACATTCCTTCCTTCACCCGTTGTGTGGCTCACTGGCTCACCCATCGTGATCCGTTTCCGGGGATGTATGTGCCACTGATTTCCATCCCCAACAGCGGGGTCTGGCGGTAGCCACCGGTGGAAACGGGTGGATGAAGGCGCAGTGTTTCGTTGATTATTGCAGTTAACAGTTCACATGACCCGAGTTGTGGTCATAGATGTCTACATGTCGCAGGCTGGAGAATAGCTCGGCCTGATACTCAGGGTGATGAGCTAGTTCGTAAAAGGCGAACACAAGAGTAGGGGCAATGGTGTCGCTGTTACTGCTGATTAGCGGTATGCCTGTCGATATAGTGTGATCACAGAAAGACTGGACTCTAGTGGCGATGATACCCTAGGACTCTGATGGCATGAGGATATACGAGGCGACGAGAACTTTCATCGCGAAAGGAATTGAATGAAGCATCCTGACACGGAGGATCAGTGGTCCTGACAGTACAAAAGACTCGATCGTCGACCAGTTAATGGAACATATACAAAGTAAAACGTGGGCAACGCATCTTTCCCTATGCTTCCAAAGAGACAAAGAGACCTATCACGGACGCAAGATATGACAGATTACCATGCCTGCGGTGAGTAGCTTCGAACTAATCACCTATTGAGTCTGAGCTAACATATACGCCGGTCAGAACACTCACCGAACAGGCGAGAGAACATTGCTTTATCATGCCTACTCTATATGGCTATGTACTCGAAGCGACTTAAAGACGATAGTATTTCCCCAGACTCTATTCGGGGTTATCACCGCGCTTGCAATGTATCGAGCTAAAGAGGGCTTTGTTCCTTGGGAGCGCGTGTTTGCTCGAGTTCCTTATGTAATACTTTGGGTTTGGGTTAACCTGCTGCCCCTTACGATTGATAATCAGCGCCAACCGGCGGCTGTCCCGGAGGACAAGCGGACATTCAGGCTCTGGAATGTGTGGATGGCTAGCCTTTATATGCTACCCCTATGTGCCGCAACAAGATTGCGTACTGGGGAAGGTCAGTGATAGGGCTTACCAATACAGATACCTAAGCCTTGTTCTGGGATTCCGGTGACGCAGGATCCGGAGCGATCCGCTTCCGTCCAAAAAAAAGAAAAAGAAAAAAGGCGGATTTCATGTAACAAGAAATTTAAACTCCCTTAAGCGCCCAGTATCCTAGTTTTGCCCCTTTCCCCGCCCCGTCTTTTGGGGACACCTATTGTTCATACCTATACCCTTATTTTATATGTCTTATAGATCGCTCGCATTATATCTAGCTCGTCCCACCTTGCGGTTTATCTTTCGTCTCTTTCCGTTTTTATCATCCCGGCACTCGAATATCCATTGCCCGTGATGCCTGGTCCAACATTTGTTCTTCTCCACGGTGCATGGCACAGTCCCAAGTGCTGGCAGCGGCTTATTACAGAGCTCGAAAAGGCGGGCTGCACTACCATTGCTCCATCACTTCCTTCATGCGGATCCATACCACCTACTGCAGATTGGGAGGGTGACATCCAAGTCATCCGCGAAACAATATCGAAGCTGCTCGATCAAGGACATCAAGACATCGTAGTGGTTATGCACAGTTTTAGTGGCATGACTGGCGGGACCGCACTGCACGAACTCGATAAGGACGCCCGTCTAAGGGCGGGATTGCAAGGCGGTGTTGTGAGACTGATCTACATTTGTGCCTTCATTGTTCCAGAATCTTTCCAACACTCGGCACCTGGTACACGCGATAACATGGTCCCGGAAATGAAGACGAATTTAGAGGTTTGCTTTAATGATGATCTGCTACTCTATACCTTGGGCTAACTATTTTTTTTCATAGGAAAATACAGTGACCGTCCTGCCCGAAGATGCCCAAGGCATGTTCTATCAGGATCTTGATGATGCAACGGTGGCCGAGCTAGTTCAAGACCTTCGTCCGCAAAGTTTTAGCACTTTCTGGGGCACGACTGAGTTTGCCGCTTGGCGCATTATCCCGACAACGTATGTTTTGACAATGAGAGACAAACCCACCACCGTGGCGGCTGCCAGGTTTCTCGTTGATTCTGCAAAGGCAAGTGGTAACCACAAAATCGACAAGGTTATCGAATTTGAAACTGGCCACTCTCCCTTCATCAGCGAGCCGAGGTTTACTGCTAAAGTCCTGATTGAGGAGGCCAAGCGACCGTTTGAGTGCGCTTGAGAGATCAATGGAGCATGTTTCCTGATAAATTTCGAGATATAAAAGACCAGGGATGGCCATATCAACGGGCCAAAACAAAAGACAGATATCACGTCTGACGATTCAAACGATAACACGGAACACTTGGAACTGTCCAACATGAGTGGAACGTTAGAACAACAGGAATCCATCAATGTGACCAAAGGCTGGACAGTCAACCAGGATTAGGTCCCTAAATGTCAGATGCACCGTTGATTAATATCTTCATGCCCAGAAGTAATGAGGCTTTGAGTTTATATAGCTCTCCAACTTATAATTGGTGTTTTCAGGTTTCAAAAACAGCAATAGGTGTAGTAGATGAGTAGGTAATGTATTGAGAAGCAGCTACAGTAAGTATACATGGGTTGCATGTAGATGTGATGTTTCTTGTCGTTCCTATGTTCATACAGCCAACACATGACAGCCTCGTCGCCCTCTTTGCTAGTGTCTTTATTGCTACTATCGTCTTTGCATTAATGTAAAATAAAAAGATAAAAAATAAAATGCCTCGCCGCGCCTCGCCTCGCCATCGCATGAGCGCCTTCAACGTACCTATCCCGGACACGGTAAACCCCGATACAACAACACCGACACCAATCCCGGCTTCTGAACCAGTTATATTGCCCGATCCGGAGGATATAGTAATGGACGAAGATGAGAGTGGGCAGACTCGCAAAAGCCAAGAGATTAGAGCTCGAAAGGCGAAAGAGCCGGCAGCCAAGCGGAGAAGGGGCTCCTCGCAGCAGCCACGGGCTACCGAGGATACGAAGGGCAGGGCCGCTGGCAACTCTGGGTAGGCCGGTAACGTCGGACCCTGGCGATAAACGAGCGGTTAAGTTAACTATTTATGTCAAAACTATGAAGGCTGGATAAAACGTAAGGTAACCCGTGCCAAGGTATTGAAAAGAGTGGACTGTCCCGGAGGACGGTATGGTGTACCTATTGCTATCAGGGCCTATGAGTCCCAGATCCACCCCTACAAAGCCCCCCCCCTAACGGGCCACCGCCCCACGGGCCACCCTGCGGTCTGCTTTAAGCGCACTAAGGTAGGTACCTAAAGTACTTTTAGGCACACTATCAGTAAAATCACACCAACCGTCTGTCTCGAGAAATGCGACAAGGCGAGAATCAAGGCACCCATGTCACCCGAGAAGCCCGTGCACGCGCAGGTAGAGAGGCTCCACAGAAGACTTTACCCCATTATTTTTGCCATATATTTAGTACGTACCTACTAAGCATTTGGTACAACCTTACAACCTAAATAACTCCGCCAGTATTAATGCTACAGGTATGCATCCTATACTATTTAATTCTATATTTAAATGCGCATCAAACGGTATAACCTTTAAAAATTCTTTTTTATTAAGGCTAAGTGCTGTTTTAAATTGTAGGTGGTAGTGGGGCGAAGTATTCTATAGGCGTATCTACCTGCGCGTGCACGGGCTTCTCGGGTGACATGGGTGCCTTGATTCTCGCCTTGTCTATAGACTCGTCTGTCTCTGGGGACATTCAATCCATTTACTCTCCACTCTCTTGGCACAAGCTTCCACCCACTCTACACCCCCGTCGGTATCGAATCGAATCGTGCATCAGCTCGAAGAACGTCTACGAGATAATAATAAAAAAAGCTACGTAAAATGGCACAGAGGGTAGGCTGGCAGATCAACATAGAATTCGGAGCCACCCAGCTACCTAGGACTAACTGGATTAAAAAAAAACCTCAGATTCATTTCTTAGTCCATGGCCGAGTCCAGGGTCTGTCTGTCCCACCAGCGTTTACCACGAGTCTACAGCTTTTAGACGCTATATGGTATTCAGTGAATCTGACGTCGGGTTAGGTGTCTTCTTTCGCAATTTCACCCAGAAAGAAGCCAGCAAGTTAGGCATCACGGGATGGTGTTCCAACACCGATAACGAAAAGGTACGTCGCCGGGCGAATATTTGAATGCCGCTTGACGAGCTAAACCCGAGTGTCAAAGGTCGTAGGCGAGGCGCAGGGTAGTCCCGAGGCCATCAAGAAATTCCTGGAGGCTATTAACCGAGGACCACCGCATGCCCGCGTTGTCAAGTTAGACAAGGAAGATCGCGACTTGATAGAGGGCGAGAACCAGTTCGAGGTACGCCGTTAAGGAATAACTGTCTGATATTCCTCGTGGGAGAATAGATGGGGAGGGAGGCTAGTTGTCCGAAGTGTATTCGTACGCTCTTGATAATTATATCCAAATTGTGAGCCACGCTAGGCCTAGAAGCCTCTGCCTTTCCTTTTCAATACAGGCTTCTTAACAGCCCCGGATGTGATGATCTTTTTCGTCTTCTCTGCAACTGGCTTTTTGACCGATCTTTCCTCCTCGGTTCTCCGCTGCTCTTCTTGTCGCTTCTTGTCTTCAGCCATTTTTGCTTCGATCTCTATTCGCCGGTTAAACTCCGTCTCGGTAACGCGTTTCTCTCGGGCAGAATACCCCTTTTCCTTCACCGAGTAAAATACGCCGCCGAGTTCGGCGAGCCAGTGCGGATCTACCGAGGTCACTGTTGACATATACTCTTTCGACGTGAGGATCAACTCGTGGTATACTACATAGTCTGGGAGAAATCCCAGGCCGTAGAGCGCGCTCGTCGGGTGTAGTTGGACTGTGACTGAAGTCCGCAGATTGATATACTCCCCTATGCCTTTGACTTTGGCCGCCTGGTGGTAGTAGCCGGAACAGATGCATTTACGAATGATGTCCCAATCCGTACCACAGCTGATCATTTCCATTTTCTGCATTTTCATAATGTCAAGCAGCTGGTCTCTAATTTCCTTTGCTCTTCGTAACGACTTTGGGTGTAGGAAATGGCGGGTGCACCATCCGTCGGAGTATCCATTTGATTTCCATTGTGAGTAGACGTGCAAATACGTGAGATGGTCGGACTCAGGAACGAAGAACTTTTCCCGCGCAGCGTCCGACTCTTCTTGGCGCTCCCTCGGTCGGTAGAAGACATTCGGAACAGACAACATCGAGACAATAGTCACCATCTCTTCACTACATCCATATTCCTCGGACGTAATTAGCAGCTTCGCTAAAGAAGGGTCCATTGGGAAGGCGTTCATCTTAGCACCCAAATCCGTCAATTCTCCAAGATTGTCTAGAGCGCCCAGAGCCCACAAGTCGAACATAGATGTCGTGATTGTATCCTGGGGAGGCGGATCCATGAAGTCGAAGTCGAGTAGGTCGCGAACACCTAACGACTTGAGAAGCAAAACCGTGTTGCTAAGATTGGTCCGTTGAATCTCAGGAATAGTTTGTATATATAACTCGTCCTTAAAAGCCTTTTCCGTGAACAGTCGAAACGCTCGCCCCGGCCCTGTTCTGCCTGCGCGACCGGCTCTTTGCCCCGCATTGGCTTGCGAGATGGGCGTGATCTGAAGAGTATCCATTCCCATTCGAGGGTTATATACTTTCATCTTGGAGTATCCAGCATCAACGACGTACATGATACCGTCCACCGTCAGGCTCGTCTCGGCGATATTGGTAGCCACGATGCACTTGCGCACCCCCGGTGGCGCCCGGTCGAAAATTTTGGCCTGCAGATCTGCAGGCATTTGACTGTAAATGGGGAGAATGCTTAGCTCCGGCGGATCGTTGAGAGCATCCAAACGTTCTCGCACGAGCTCACAGGTACATTCGATATCTTCTTGCCCAGTCATGAACACCAGAATGTCTCCCGCACCCATAGAGACATGAATCGAAAGGACTTGTTGAACCGCCTGATCTACATAGTCCTCGACTGGTGACCGGTGAAACATGATATCGACCGGGAAAGTTCTTCCGGGTATTGTGAATTCAGGTGCGCCGCCGAAGAAATCAGAAAACCTCTTGGAGTTCATGGTGGCCGATGTAACGATGAGTTTGAGGTCCCGCCGACGTTGTAGGATCTTGTTGAACAGCCCCAGAAGGACGTCTGTATTGAGAGCACGTTCATGGGCCTCATCCATGATGACACATGAGTATCGATCTAAATCTCTCTCGTTGAGAGACTCTCGGAGAAGAACGCCGTCTGTCATGTACTTGATAACAGTGTCCTTGCTTGTGCAGTCTTCGAATCGAATAGCGTACCCAACGGTGCTACCCAGTTTCACTTCCATCTCTTCCGCCACTCGTTTGGCAACACTCATTGCCGCAACTCGGCGAGGCTGTGTGCACCCTATCATCCCCTGTCTTCCATAGCCATCCTCGTATAGAAACTGGGTTAGTTGAGTGGTCTTTCCAGAACCCGTTTCACCCACTACTATGATCACCTGATTATCCCGAATAACTCGTAATAGATCTTCTCGAACTGCAAATGCGGGTAGAAACTCTCGCTGTTCTTTCAAAGTCTTGCTCTGACTAAAGCTGCTGGCTGCATCGTTCTTCTTCATGATTTCGCTGAACTTGTTGCCGCCGGATTTCGCCTGGTCATCTTCTGCAGCAATCGGCAAAGCACTGTCGCCGTCCGCCTCCTTGACACCCATCAGATTCCCAAGCGTAGTGCCGGCCATGTTGGTAGCATCTTGCGCTTGCCGTTGGCGTTCTCTCTGCTGCCTCCGTTCCTTCACGACACGACTACCCTTGCGACTGAACACGGCCATGTCGCTCTGATAGTCTCGGACCGCAGGCACAGGCTCCAGCTGCTTGGTAAAGACGGTGCGACCGTCTAGGAAAGGGGGCTTCAGATCATGCACTAGCAGATGAACACGCGTGGCTTCATTGTCGTCGTTGAAGTCATCTCCCAGCCCACGCCGTTGGGCAACGCCCGAGGTGAGCATGCGATTCGTCTCCCATGCATCGTTGTCTTTCTGCCTTTGTAACTGTCGCGCGTTCATATGTCGCCCGGCCTTCTTCTCACTCATCCGAGCCTCTTGCTGCTGCTGCTCAACCCAAGACGTATCGTAGGAGCCGAAAGGGTTATGCGAGTCGTCGCCGAAAGTGTGCCCGCCGGTCTCATCGCCGCCATACCAATCACGATCTAGGGCAAGCTGGTCTTCGTGGTCAACCTGGGGCTCGGCTGCGTCAAATCCGCCTTGTCTGGGAGTTGCTGCATAGCTCGACTGGCCGCGAGGCGTCGAGGCGCGCGAATTGGTGGCGTTCAGGGCTCGACCATGCGAACGAGACGCGTTATTGCTTCGAGTCGGTAGGGGCGAGTATCGGTCGTCTGAGCGCAATGGGTTGAAGTCTAATTTGCGTCGCTTTGGACTAAACCCTCCGTCTTCGCGGTTCATTTTGGGCAAGGAGACGCCGTCGAAGTATACTTGGGTATGCTTTCGGACAACAAGTCGAGATGGTCTATTCTTGTTTTTATTTCGTCTTTTGGCGAGAACTTGGAGAGGTTTGGTGATACTTGGGTACTTCATCCCGTAGGCAGCTATAATTAGTAGCCTGACGGATAGCAATCGATAACAGATGCCCCGCTTAATTTTCATGAGCTTCTGTAAACTTGCCCAAAAAAAAAGTTGGAGGGGCACTTCGATTAGATCGTTGCAGCTTCGACAATTGCCCAACTCTTGAGGCTTCTCAAGGCAGCGCTATCCCAACGATATGGCCGAATCTATGATAACGACAACCGCGTGGGTGCCGCGAGGCTTTGCGGCGCCTTTCCCCTCAAGATATAATTTCGACGAGGCCGAGTTTGATCGCATAGCCGAGCTAGCTAAACTGCAGCTGGACGATGCCAACGATGACTTAAAGGAAGCACAAGCGAGAGGGGGTGGCCATGAAGAGGAGGAATCTGAAGATGACGAGGCTGTTCATGAAGACACAAAGGAGACGATTCCAACTAAGGAATCCAAGTCGGATGAGTGCGCTTCTTGACCCAGTCACCAATTCCCTCCCACAATGCTAACCTACCAGTAGCATTGACATTAACGACGCGGACCTCAAAGAATACGACCTCGAACACTACGATGACGACGACGACGATGTCCATGGCCAGCGCATGGATATGTTTGGTAACATAAAATCGCTGGCGTATTACGAGTCGAACAAAGATGATCCCTACATTACGATACCCGACGAGCAGGACCAGGAAGACGAAGATCGTGAGGAGCTACAAATCCTAGCAACGGATAATATGTTGCTCGCCGCCAAGGTGGAAGATGAGCTTGCGCACCTTGAGGTCTATGTGTATGAGGACGAGGCTGATAACCTCTACGTACACCACGACATTATGCTGCCCGCCATACCGCTCTGTCTCGAATGGCTAGATATCCCAGTGTCCAAGCCCGGGGTGGAGAAAGATGCGATCGCCAACTTCTGTGCTATAGGTACCATGGATCCTGATATCGAGGTGTGGGATTTGGATACCGTGGATGCCCTGTATCCTAACGCCATCCTCGGACAAGGCGGCAATCTCCAGGAGCCGGAGAGGAAGAAAAAGAAGAAGAAAAAGTCAACAAAGGCCAATGACGAGTATCACGTGGATGCTGTTCTGTCTCTGGCTGCCAACCGGAAGCATAGAAATCTCCTAGCCTCTGCATCAGCCGACAAGACCGTGAAGCTCTGGGACTTGAACACGGCAAAATGCGCCAAGTCCTATACATACCACACGGATAAGGTATGCTCACTAGCATGGCATGCGGTAGAGTCTACAGTGCTGCTTAGCGGTAGCTACGATCGAACCGTAGTCGCTGCCGACATGCGAGCTCCGGATGCGAAAGTTCCGAGATGGGGTGTCGAGAGTGACGTTGAGAATATCAAATTGGATCCTCATGATCCCAACTTCTTTTACGTCTCTACCGAGAATGGGATAATACATTACTTCGATATTCGGAATGCCCCATCAAGTCCATCAGCCAGCAAGCCAGTGTGGACACTCCAGGCACACGACGAATCGCTGTCTTCATTTGACATTAATCCTCATGTGCCAGGCTTCATAGCCACAGGCTCGACTGACAAGACCGTCAAGCTTTGGAATATACAGCCTTCGGGACCCGCCATGGTCGTATCACGCAATTTAGATATTGGCAGGATCTTCTCTACTAATTTCGCTCCGGATGCTGAAGTAGCCTTCCGCCTCGCGGTAGCCGGTAGCAAGGGCACATTGCATGTCTGGGATACAAGCACCAATCCAGCGGTCCGGCAGGCATTCGCTCACAAGTTAGCATCCAGGCCAACAGACCGGGTAGAGGAAAGGCTAGTCGGTGTAGCGGATGATGGAAGCTCGGAGGACGATCAAAGTGACGACAACGACGACGAGGAAGAGAGCGGAGATTCTATGGATGAAGATTAGAGACACCCACCGGCTCTGCCTAAGCAAGCCCTGAGGCTGGAAACAGTCCGTTGAGCCGACGCATAGTGCATCGCTCCATTCGCTGTCGGAGCCAGGCCAAGTCTCCGCATGGCATTTTCAGATGAACTATTGGGTACGCTACGAACCCAGACAGGATAAAGGATATGCCTCAGTAATACCAAATGCGATCTATCAACGAAGTAATGAGTCCCAATCAGTCAGATGCCCACTGCACAAGCTCAATGTCGCCTGATGTCATATTGACGAGTTAGAATGGTAACATGACTCTTCTTTGCTTATTGTTATTTCCGAGCTACTTCCAAGAAACACTGTACTTATTGCCCGCCACCTATTAATAGTGAAGATTCGGCCTCAAAATCACATGTGAGGGTGGTGTCTCCGTCATCCTGGTAACATCACCGATCAGTTGGGCTAAATCAGGTGGCCTGGTGCATTCAGTGGACGCGCGCGGGGATTTGAAAATAACAGTTGGAAGAGATGGTAACCGCCCCAGCTCGAGTAATGGGACTGTGGTATGGGTGGATATGTACCACAGATAATTACACACCAGACGTCCTTTGGGACAATACATCACTTAGCTCAACCGTTCAATCGTTTACCAGGACCTGTCACCTAGGTATCATGAGGATCCGCCATAAGTTATGCAGTTAGTAGATTGCAGGTCATACAGATCACAGCCTTTACAGGAGGCGCCAGTTTGAAAATACGCAACCACCCTCCCACAGATGCAAGATGAAATTCCTGATTGCCCGATGGTTAGCTATTCGTGTGGTGTCTGTCTGTCGTGTTAGCCGAGGTGGTCTCTCCTGATTCACCACAACAGCTCTAAGACACCCCTTTAGCATAGATGTGGCGGCCAATGTTGCGCCCTTTGAGGCTGAGCAAAGAAGGCATTGCTCTTTGCGCGCGCAAAGACAAGGCGAGACAGATATAGTGTAGATAGCATGTTACTTCGTACTTAAGTTTAGGTACCTACTACTTCAGGTCGTGTAACAAACACAAGAGCAACCAGACCATTCACTTGGACTGGAGCGCCCCAGTTATTTGTAGATGGGCAGATACTATCCGTAAAAGAAAGTAAGCCTATTCCGGTATAAGTCCCACTTTTAACTTTAGCAAAAACTGTATAAAATTAAGTAGATTTAATCACTCCCACCGCCTACCACTACTTATAAAAAAAAACCGGCTTTACATAATAGCTAATTTATAAACTTGTTTATTTACGTTATTTTTTACTGCGTACGCGTTGGTTAATTGGTAGGTTGATTAATAGGTTAAATAGCAGCTACGCGCTCTGGCTGAGATCCACATTTATGCTAATACACCAATCATATGACATTTAAGTCAAAGGTGTGGAGCACTTATGCCTAAATAGGCTTACTTTCTTCTACGGATAGTATTTGCCCATCTACGAATAACTCGGGCGGGACTGGAGGGAACGGGAAGGCGAACTTGAAACACTGGGGAAGCGATAGTCAACGAACTTGTAAACGTGTAACCAATCATATTCTCCTCCACCTTAGCGTGCCTGACGAGCTTGACCTACCCTTGTCCGTTTCAGGCTCTTCCTGGATCCCGACATTCCCAGCTACTCCTGTTTAGGATGTAGGCACTTATGCAGCGTGGGATTCTCCATCTTTTTCTACAACAACGACCCCATCTTCTACTATTGATCGCAATAGTTAGGTACCATGGCGAGGTATGCCCCTTCCTCCGCCATCTTCAGCTACCTCTGAGATGAGCTGCAAGCGCAAGCGGAGAGGACCGGACCCGCGTTATGACCTGCTGCCTCTAGCAGCAGCAGCCCCCGCAGCAGTTTCTCGCCGCTACACGCGATCGAGGCGAGTTTCAATGGAGATACACTACTTATGCTGGCATTGCGGGTCTACGCCCTCAGGTGTAGCCTACCGAGGAATACCGGTTACACTGTGCGGGTAAAGATATGGTGGAACAGGACAACTACGGAGGGCCCTCAAGGATTATTTCTATCGAGGACCGTGCCGGACAGGACCCCGTCCCGATCAGCTGGGCACTACTTCGGGGGCCGAGGGGTCCCGTACGGGGCGGTAATGGGGAGACCCATCACAGATAAAACAGTCCCAGCAAATGGGATTGCCGGGTTAGAACCAGAATCGCTGGAGCTCACAGCCGTGCTGGTTCGGATACAGTACCAGTCCGTGACCTAAACTTGCACCAGCCCGAGACCGTTCCGGTACGGCCGTATTGGTCCTGGGTTCGTTTTTCCAAAACTGTGACAACTTGAACCTTGACGACTTCAACGTTGAAGATTCCATACATTCAGGCTTGTGCAAAACAGCTCTTGCTTAGGTCAGGCTCAGGTCTAGCTCGGGTCAAGTCCCCGGTGCGATTCAGGACGGTGAACCCTTTCTAGGAGGTACCATGCAAGATCAAGAACGGCAGATATCGACCTGCATCATACATGTGGTGTGGTGTAGTGTAATTGGAGATAGTCACAGCAGGTTCAATGCAGCCATAGTATATCTCTCATCACAACTGTCAGTACCTACAAGGTATTTTCCACAACCATCCTCTACAAAATGGAAGTTGGATCACTGGTAATGATTCTGCTGGTCTGACTTAAGAGGCGTTATAGGTGCGGCTTGCGGGTGCTTCCTTTTACCTAGCGCTTGCTCTAGAAGCATACCTCATCGAGGTACTTCCCGTTGATTTGGCTGCCAATTTAAACTCTGCATCACGTCACAGGGCTGGCTGGTCGCATTATTCGGCCAGGACAACAGGTGGCAATGGCGTGGAGCGTCCCTGGATGGCCACGTACAGTAAGAAATGATGCGGCCTGCCCGTGCATATTATTGAGTTCCATTGACACCTCGAGTACCTAAGTAGGTAAGTACCTCCCAAGGTGTAGTCGAACTGCACAGCGGAGCTTAAGCTGCAGGATCACTTGCAGCACTGTTAGTGTACAGTTTTAGGCACACATTCGGCCACAGCAGAGGTATTGTACTGTGGTAGTGGCTGAAAAGAACGCTCAATGGAACGCCAGCGGCTGGGTTAAATAAGTGGTAGAAAGGACTTGAGTTTCCTCTTTTATATCATATAGACAGGCGCTAGGTAGTAGAGAAGTTTACAGGTTGTCGTCAAAAGGCAGCATCGATTGGCTGCGACTTAATTGAACAGTTTACCCAGAAAGCTTGGGGGTTTGATAATCATTGGCCCGCTTTCCTAGTCACAATCCACTGCACAAATCGGGAAATTTCTTGGCTGGCAAGTTCCCTAGCCCAGGATAGAGCACCTGATTAAGTAGGTAGAGTCACTCGCCCTTCCTTTAAAACCCCCTGCCGACAGGGATGGCGTGTGCTGTCTCCCAGTCCACTAAAATAGGGACTCAGTCATGCAGAAGGCCTTATCACTGGAACAATCGCGTAGGATTGGTGGTGTGTGGATTGGCCAGCCATGTGCCCCTGAAATTTGAGTTTTTCTTTATCCTACTTGCCCACGGTCACTAACAAAGAGAACAGGTATGTCCAGCTGAAGCATCAGGACATGTACCCATTGAGTTACATACCTGGTATTTAGTACCTTGGGCACATGTTGGTCTCTTGCATGTGAACCACTTAAGTTTGCATCGTTCTTAGCACCAGACATGAAGTTTCCAACCCCGGCTCTGAATTGCTTGGGTGTTCTACACAGTGGAAGTTGGGAGGAAGTACCCACCAATAGGTAGGTACAATTCTGCGCAGGTGGGACTTGTAGTGTAGGTAGGTACCTTGCTTGGGGGTAATGGCTACCCCTAATCAGATGTCTCTCTTGGCGCCCTTCTTTGAACTGCTCCTTCTTTACCCCTGTCTTTTTCAAGCCCCACGCTCGGACACAAACATCTCGGTAAATTGTTTCCTAGCCTATGGTAGACGACCAGTACAGAAGTAGGTACTCTAGACGGCAGACAGGCCTTGCCATTCCGGGAAGCGACTTATTATCTGCGCTCTGTCCCTTGCTTCCCGATTCAATTCACTTTTCCCTCACGTTTCTTAGCCGCCAACGCTGCTAGTTTTCCACCCCCTTGGGATATATTCCCTGCTGTTTCTTCTCTCATTCACTCCCTTGACGTATTGTTCTGAATTCTTCGATTTGGCACTACTTTACTGCCCTTTTTCTTTTCTTTCGCAGGCTTCGAAATTCAAACTTGCTGGGCTCCCTCGGTTGCCGTCTCTCCTTTCGACTATCAGAGCCCGAGGACGACCAGCTTCTTTTCTCCCGCCATCCTTTCTACATCATTCAGATTCAACTTGGAAACCTGGAAGTTTCACTGTTTCGCGCTCGTACTCCCCGAGCTACTCACGAGGCACAAGAGGCCACAACCAACGCAGACGACTCCTTCAGTCTGTATTTTGCGCATTAGATTTCAGGACAAGATCTCACTCACACTTGCCACACCACCATTGCCACCTTTGCCGTGTGTCCGATACACCAGAAAAATCGATCTGATCATATTTCAACTGCCTCTGACGAGGGGAACCGTATTACCCTGTCAACAATTCTTGGGCAGTTCAAGCAGGCACCTCAGCGGTCCAGCGCGATCAGCACTCAGTAGGCCGTCAATAGATTTCGATTGCCTTTTGACAGCTTTGTTTCCCTCGCAGTCGCCCACTTTACTTCGGCCAGTCTCATTACAAAGCAGGCTTTGACCAGTGGGCCTTTCTCTCATTCATCATTCAAGCCACGGCATTACAGTTCGGCGCATTGTCACACGGGGAATTGCGCCCGTTCCGATATTGCATAGGTATCTGAGCATAGAGGTTGCTCGATACTACGTTGCTATTAACCTGAGACTGGGGAGCAGAGAGTCACCAGACCATCTCGGCCAAAAGGACCCAACTAACCACCCACCTTCCCAATCAGGGTACCCATCGTGAATGAGCCGCGTGCGCTACAATTCACTCCGCAGTTAGACCACCGAGTCACACACAACGATTCAGGGTGCTGTCGCCGCCTCTTAGGCATTGTCAACTTGATCTTCTGTCCAGATTTCAGGTTCTCTGGTCGCTTTATCAAACACTTGCTGCTCACCTTATCCAACGAACAGTCTGGGGTGCTTTAAATTACCCAGAGCATTACTTGTTCGATCATCTCCTTGGAAACCCTTCGTGGACTGACAAGCATACTGGGTGTGCTGAAGCCTGTTCCCGCAAACTCAATTAGTCGTATCCACCTGGTATCTTTCAACTCGATTGCAGCCCGTCTTCGCACTCGAGCTGTTACTTTTCCGGCGCTCTATCTCTACCTCAGCAGTTAAGCCTCGTGGACGCATATCTACACACATCTCAGAGCACCTGCGCAAGATGTCACTCGCAAGAGCTTTCACCACGCGGCGTGGGAAGCAGTCCCTGACTGACAAGAGTATCTTGCCACACCGGAGTAACACAACAAACAAGAACACTCTGTCTGGTTCTATTCGCAACAAAATCTCGAGTCCAATGGAACTAACCCATACAACAAATATGCTTGCCTATAATGCGCCCGACTTGTATCCGCAAGCAACAGCATCACCAAGTCGCTCCTCGAAATCCGATGATGAATCCTCATTGAGCAGTCCTAGCACTTCGGTGTCTTCGCCCCCTACTAGTCCTGAGATACCACCCGGAGAGCAAATGTCGGATTCTCCAGAGCCCAATCATTTGTCCTGCTACTTTACTGTGCCGACTCAGAAGGCACCCCCGAGTGCTCGAGAAGCACCAAGCATTCCAAAGCGGTCTCCGTCACACACCAAAAAGGCCTCATTCGATAATCTGGCCAACAAGCATGCCCGCTTTTCTAACCAATCCAGCAACACTGTTTCGACCAACAGTAGCGCTACAATGTCTCGATCATCGTCTACTTCAACTTCAGCCACATCTATGTCGTCAACTTCCTACACCCAAAAATGGCCCATGCCAGTTACCTCGCCATCTTCAGCAGTTACTTCAACGCCAGGGCCGCGCTTCCGCCGACCCACTGATGCTAATGAGTCTCAGCATCCTTTCGGCCAGGAACTCGCCAAGGTATCTGAGTTAGCGGAAGAGCTTGGTGTAAAAGATAAATTGCAAGATTTTGATGACGAGGAGGGGCAGCTCATGGCGAAAGGTCTTCATAAGTTCAGAGCTGAGGACTACTTAGCCGAGATCCACGAGTTGGTATCAAATTTTATGATACCGGAGCCAATGCCACTACAGCAAGCGGTGTGGATTTGAGCTGAGATGGTATCCGTTGCTCGAAACCGAATTTGTTTTGGGCTTCTCGAGGAAATCTGACGATATTTCATTGTATATACTTGGACGACTATACCGGTCGATGCACAAATTACTGAACAAAATCTAGCATGAGGAGCGACCGTTCGGAGCTTGTGCCAAACATGGTTTAGGACAGAGATCGGAGTTATTTGAGACAGTTTCCCATGGCGCACGGAGGAGATGTTTTATGACTGGGCAGCGATTATCAGGGACGATGGAGCCTAGAGCTGGCAATTTTCTTTGTTAGTCAATTCTGATGGCCAACGCGACGTTAGGACCTAATGTGTAAACGCACAATTAGGACGATACAAATTCTTTACGAATGCTGATTATATCTTCTTCGGTATATGATATGTAAGATTCAAATTTCATGCATAGTGACATATTTATACCAATTTGTAACATCCGTGATGAGGAATCCGAGTGCCTCAATTCGTTGTATGAAATGTGACGTTTTGAGTTGCAGACAAGTACCAGCCTGGACACATGTAGAAGCTCTCGAAATGTATAAACCGGCTTGTTCACCCCTCAAAATACTACAATATCTAGTAGGCGATTATAAAAATCGCATCCCCCTCTGGGACTAACCTAATCCTCAGCTGTCGGGGCAATATTGTAGATTCCGGTTCCTTGGGATTACATATGCTGTACTCTAATAGCAATCCCGATAATGGGTTACCGTAGTATCGCGAATGCAGTCAAACAAGGAAGCCCTACGCCGATGTTAACTCTCTAAACTACCACCTAAACATGGACAGAAGTAGGTGTATCTACTACTTAGTTGCCACCGAAACCTTACGTTGATCGGGTTCTAATGCTTATCGTGAACGGGAGAACCATAGACGTGGAAAGTTTAAAAAAAGATGAGGGGACGGGACAATAGTCCTGTGCTGTATTGCATCGCGTTCTTCAGCTCTTCTCATGCGCAGCCGCAGCTGAGACCAACCTTCGGAATCCAGACCCATATACTCGGTATCCAGTCCAGATGATACTATTCTGAGAAGCCACATGATCAAGCTTACAGCTACGTAGGCATTCATCATTGAATCCCTACCTGCGCAGGCAGATACACGTAATCCGGTGTTGGGTGTAGGTCTTTCTATAGTGCAGTGTGTCACAATCGGAGGCTGGATTACGTATGGTCTTATATCAGATCTCCTCCGTTCTATTTGTCGGGTGCGTGAGATAGATGGGGCCAACTTGCGTATGCTTGATTATTGATCATTAGATACTCAGTAGGTATTTCCTCAGCTGACGAGACCTGGTTTTCTATCGCCTTAGGTATGGGATAGTGTGGTTCCTGTCAATCAATATTGATTACCGCAGTTCTTATTCCAGCCCTCTAAGAGATAGATCAGGTGCGTCGCTTTGGGAACCTTTCCCTGTGATTTATTCGTTGAGCCGTCAGCTATCTGCGGGAGGGTCGGGACGCTCGCGTACAGTCTCGGCTCATCTTGAGGCCTAATTCAAGATACCGGAGAGTCGGGCGACATACGATTACTACGCAGCACCATCGCCCAGCAGATATGTTGATACTACCTAAGGCTATCTATCATTTGGCCGAAGAGGCCATATCCGGTCGGTTTTAGATATGCCTATACGCCCACAGTAGATAGGCATCGATCAAGTAGCACTAGATGTCGGTCGCATTGTGTCTCGGGAACGGGAATAGCAAGATCTACGTTGAACGCGCAAGATCTGGCCACCTCCGCCCGAGCCGTGACACCGAATCATTGTTGCACCAAATTTATAGCACCATCACGAACCGGGCTGTTGGCTTGCTACACCCTAAATCTCACCACGTATACCTATCTACAAAGTATCTAGGGTGATATCGTCGGAATACACGTCGTAGCTGAAAGATAAGGGGCTGGATCGCTGCTGTTTTTTCTACATCGCCCAACCCCAACGTGGTATTTTAGACAGAAAGAGCGAGCTTTCTTATAAGCTGATGTGCACAAGCCGACCCTCCGCGTACCGCGTCGAGTAGATGGCCGGGGACACCCGTGTACACCAGGGAGTATGACGGCGTCTTGTACGTCTGTCGCACTGCGTTCGGGGACTGTTTTCGACGCCGAGCTTGGCCGAGATGTGACTGAGTCAGGATAATCTAACGATCAGATGGTGTACGTGATGCAAGAAGGCGCCGCGCGCAGATCCTACATTTCATTTTGTGTTGTTGTACGGCGAGGCATCTCTTCGTTTCTCGTCAGACATCCGTCGCCATGTATGTTATCCTGATTAGTCTAGTATTGTTATGTGACGGTGAATACTCAGAGGTAAACCAGTGTTTCTTTCCTCTTTCTCTTTGTCCTAGCGAATAACTCGTTCATGTAATTATGATATCGGCATGCTATGCTTGCCAGGTGGACACAAGAAGAGGTAATGTTGGCGGTGGAGGCGGCCCCTTTTCGCGTTTTGATGTCAGGGCAGGAAAATGGCGAGACGGAGGGTAGATATGTTCCTTGAAATCCAAGAAATTGCTAGTGATCAAGTCTACGAGAATGTCATCGAGACCCTGTCTGACTGCTCGAAAACGGACTTGCGCCTACTATCGCATCGAAGTAGTGTTGGTGGAAGCCCAACCACTCGGATCACATAAAGCTAAACGAATAAGTCGTCGTTGAAGGAGTTATTTGGCTAGGTATAAGCACGAAGTGCCCTGTTTCCTATTAGTTTGCACATCTGATAGTAGCTAAATCTTATTCTTTCTACAACAATAGTACACGTTTTACATATTGAGGTTTCCATCTAGGATTCCTCCATCGCTCTAGGAAGTATTTCCGAAATTGTCACTGCCACAGACTGTCATACTGTGTTTTCGAAAGAGCTTTATTATGGTAGGTATGGTTTGCCTACGTAAGATAAACCCGGCTTTTTATAGTAGAGCTCTGATACAGGACGGCTGCACTTTGGGTCGCTTCGGCACGGATATTTACACAATGAGTGAGAAGACTCAAGAGGCAATTGCGATTAGCGATACATATAACACTACGGCATTCTAAAGTCTGTGTCGATTTCTAGCTGATGGGATCGTAACGGCGAGTTGACATTAGCATCTACTTGCCCAGTGCCTTAAAGTGGTGATTTACTTCGTAAATACCTGGATTTATAAGGGTTCTGACTCGAAGGGTGGTATGCATGTACACAGGTACCCAGGTACTTCGTACATACCTGAGGCAGGCACTCCGTAACCACTATAGAATTCCTAAAGCGGAAAGAAAATACCTGTAGGTATCTACACTAAGGTAGATACTTAGATACCTCGGACAAATGTAGAAACAAGTCTGCTTAAAACATCACTTCCTCATTTTGCCGGGGGTCTCATCGCGCCCAAGCTCGTCGGGACATCGGCGAACGTTTCTATACCTCGTGCCTGTTCTCCTGTCCCTCCGATGCCGCGTCTCCTCTGCTCGATCTTCCGCCTGCCCTCCAAGCTCCGCCGTCGGGCGCGACGCCGCAGAATGACGACCCTGCTGGCGCTCCTGGCCATCCTCACACTGCTCATAATACCATTCTATATCATCTACAAGCCGCCGCCGGGGCTTATCGCGTACTTCGCGCGCCGATGGCCAGACGTCCTCTGGGAGGTGCGCACGGACAAGAAGGTGGTGGCCCTGACGATCGACGACGCCCCGTCCGAGCATACGAAGGAGATCCTCGAGATCCTCAACAGCCACCAGGCCACGGCCACCTTCTTCGTCATCGGAGGCCAGGTCGCCGGGCGCGAAGATATATTGGCCGACATCGTGCGTAGCGGCAGCGAGCTCGGCAATCACGCCATGCACGACGAGCCGTCGCGATCGCTCTCCGACGAGGAGCTCACGAGCCAGATCGAGGCCGTCCGCGAAAAGATCCGCGCGGCCTACAAGACGGGCGAGGCCGGCCTGCCACCCCAATACTTCCGCCCCGGCTCGGGATTCTTCAGCGACCGCATGAGACAACTCGTGGCTAAGCTGGGGTACCGGCTCGTGTTGGGCAGCGTATACCCCCACGATCCGCAGATTCACTCGCCTTGGCTGAACAGCCGACACATATTAAGCATGGTCAGGCCGGGCGCCATCATAATATGCCACGACCGGAGGAGCTGGACTCCGCCGATGCTGCGCAAAGTTCTCAGACAGCTGAAGCGCGATGGTTATCGGGTCCTAAGCCTGACCGAAATGCTCCGGGAAACGCAAGTATGATGTGGCTTTCTCCCAATGTCATTGCCTGACAACCACCACGGTGCTCTTGAACATACTGTCAAGACGGTCATCCGCTGTGGTGGATGATGCCCTACATTGTATAAGAGTGTATAAGCGTGATGTAGTCATACGGGATGGGTTCGGAGTGAAAAGCCTTGTAGATCAGGCTAGAGGGGGGAATAAAAGAACGGCGCTTGCTGGAGGGGCATGGGCAAATCTATAGAACGTTTGAGCACCATCTGATATAACTTATAAGGAACCGGCTGACTGTTGGAGGTTTAGGTTATCTACGAACATTGCCTGGATCAGATGGTCTACCGGGTTGGGCTACACTAGGCAGGGAAAGTCAATTTCGATTGTATATATATCATATTTGTGTAACTATAGGTATATCTAAAATAATATTAATCTCAAAATCCAACTTGAGACGTCCAGGTATCCATCGAGAGTTCGTGGTGTGTAATTCTCATGGCGTACGAATAATGGTATGGGCGGCTTATTCGATCAATTGGTATACTTCCTAGTACAGTTATAGTTCGTTTGTCCAGGGTACCTTGGTATCTTAATCAATCAACTTTAGCACTGCATTCCATGTTCGGTAGGCAGATGCGCTGAGCTACCATTGGAAGTCCTTCGGGCGAAAGGTCAATTACAATTTACGGGTACGAAGTACCTACACGCGCGGCAAGTGGTTCCAGAGATGGCATCGCGCAACATAACGATTTGTGGGGCGGTTGCATGGTACCTGACATCGGTTGCCTTGACAACACCGCAAGGGAGCTTCGAACCAAAACATTGACGGGGGTGCTGTACACTACAGGTAGGCAGAAGCTTAGGACAGCTTCCTCATCTCTGGCGCAACCACCCCACGTCAATTCAGTTGACACACCTCTCTCTCGCTCTCTCTTCCTTCCACATCACAAAAACAACGGCTGAACGCTTTCTGACCTCTTGCGACTGTGCACCCTCTCTATTCGTTCACGAAATTGCCTGGTAGCATAATCGTGTAAACGTCGCATCGTCATTTATCAACACCACCTCATTGACACGCCGTGATACTAGACAAGTGACACAGCACCGAGGCCTCGTGGTGGTGTTATCACATTCCACTCGTTGCGGCAATAGCAATTGTGTCTCAGCCGATCGCCAATTGGCCCCTTGGCCGTCATATAAGCAACAATGGACTCACGGCCGCCCGACTACTCGCTCCCGCCCTACGATGATGACGACCACATGCACATCGGCTCAGGCCACTCCGCAGCTGTCAGACTATTGACTTCTGTTGAAGAACCGCTTCCAGAGACAAGACCGTACGTACGCCCGCCGCCCGGCTCGGCATCTACTTCACCTGTACCCAAGCCCCCCGCTCTGAAGAAGGCCGGCAAGCCAAGTGGGGGAGAGAAGAAGACGGTCAAGATATCCGCGCCGGACTGCTTCGACACGCTTGACGAGCAGGAAGCAGGGCAGATAGCCACCTCGTCCGACGGTCCATCTCAAAGACGCGAGCTAGTGCCTCAGCGCTTCCACACTGTAAAGTTGCAGAAGAAGCAGAAACCCGTACAGGCCAAGGAGGCAGACATCGTACATAATCTGCCAACTATACCGGAAGGCCCATCACAGAGGAAGAGGTCTCTTCGCAAGCTCGGAGACACAGAGAGACACCCTTCAAGTACTGGACAAGGAAGCTATGGCAATGATTACTCACCACCAAGTTCTGATAGTATCCGGCCCACCCCTCGTCGATCGTACCAGACGTCCGTCCGTTCAACTCCCTCGCGAGCGTCCTCCATCCGCGACATCCCGCATATCCCGGAGCCCGAATCGGCGTATGAACCTTACCTGCACCGAGACGGATCACCTACGCGACCTTGGACGCCATCGTCGAGGATGTCGGGCATCTCAGACTACGCTCGCCCGCCCCCTTCGAACCTGTCTTATGAACCAGCAGATCTCAACGGCAGTCCTCGGCCAGGGACACCATCCTCGCGCTATGGCGGAAGTCCTCGCAGACCGCTGCCGCCTGCGCCGTTGTTCTCGACACATAACCGCAACTCGACATATACAGCTGACGATGCGACAGTGAATATCCCGCTGGAAGACGGCGACGATGTATTCGGACCGGATTCAGACATCGGTGCCGCTCATCCATATCGAGATTCGTTTGCGCAGTCACAGGTCACGCTCAACGAGGAAGATCGCCAGACACCGATGGGCGAAAAGGTTGAGCATTACGGCGCCGCTCCGGAGGGAAAGCAGGAGCGTCGTGGCGTCCGAGCCCCCGTCACAACCAAGAAGGAGGTGCAACTCATCAATGGTGAGCTGATCTTGGAATGTAAGATCCCTACTATCTTGTATAGTTTCCTACCGCGCCGGGACGAGGTCGAGTTCACCCACATGCGGTACACGGCTGTGACGTGCGATCCCGACGACTTCGTTGAGCGAGGATATAAGCTGCGACAGAACATCGGACGGACGACGAGAGAGACGGAGCTGTTCATCTGCGTGACCATGTACAACGAAGACGAGATAGGCTTCACGCGGACTATGCACGCCATTATGAAGAATATCAGCCACTTCTGTGGCCGCAACAAGTCCCGTACGTGGGGCGAGCTGGGATGGCAGAAAATCGTCGTCTGCGTTGTCTCCGACGGAAGAGAAAAGGTTCATCCGAGAACACTCGATGGGCTGGCCGCCATGGGTGTCTACCAACACGGCATTGCCAAGAACTTCGTCAACTCAAAAGCAGTGCAGGCTCACGTGTACGAGTACACGACGCAGGTTTCGCTCGACTCAGATCTGAAGTTCAAGGGTGCGGAGAAGGGCATTGTGCCCTGCCAGATGATCTTCTGTCTCAAGGAGCGCAATCAGCGGAAGTTGAACTCGCACCGTTGGTTCTTCAACGCGTTCGGCAAGGCGCTGAACCCCAACGTCTGCATCTTGTTGGACGTGGGCACGAGGCCCGGCAACAACTCGCTCTACCACCTCTGGAAGGCGTTCGACACGGATTCCAACGTGGCGGGCGCGTGCGGCGAGATCAAGGCCATGAAGGGGAAGTTCGGCAGCTACCTCCTGAACCCGCTCGTGGCGTCCCAGAATTTCGAGTACAAGATGTCCAATATCCTCGACAAGCCCCTGGAATCGGTCTTTGGCTACATAACAGTGTTACCCGGCGCCCTCAGTGCGTATCGTTTCCACGCGCTCCAGAACGACGAGACGGGCCACGGTCCACTGAGCCAGTACTTCAAAGGTGAGACGCTGCACGGTCAGCATGCGGACGTCTTCACTGCCAATATGTACTTAGCCGAGGACCGTATCCTATGTTGGGAGTTGGTTGCGAAGAGGAATGAGAGATGGGTGCTGAAGTACGTGAAGAGTTGTACAGGTGAAACAGATGTGCCCGGTAAGTCGATTCCGTTTAATCAACCTTGTATGCAAGGCGCTGACGTATGGAAAAGATGCCGTCCCCGAGTTCATCTCACAGCGTCGACGTTGGCTGAATGGTGCCTTCTTTGCCGCCGTCTACTCCCTCGTGCATTTTAAACAGGTCTGGGCTACCGACCACACGGTTGCCCGTAAAGTCCTGCTGCACATCGAATTCGTCTACCAGTTTATCCAGCTCCTCTTCACCTACTTCTCTCTCGCCAACTACTACCTCGCGTTCTACTTCTTGTGCGGCGGCCTGTCCGATCCCAAGGTCGACCCCTTCGGACATAACGTGGCGTTCTACATCTTCACGATCCTGCGCTACGTCCTAATCCTGCTCACGAGCATGCAGTTCATTCTATCGCTGGGCAACCGGCCGCAGGGTGCTAAGAAACTCTACATGGCCAGCATTGTCACGTACAGCATCATCATGATGTACACCGTCTTCGCGACCATCTGGATCATCATCCACACGATAACAACTGATGGTGGGATCAAGGTGGGCAGCGGGGCGTTCACGAACCTCATCCTCTCCATCGCGTCGACGGTGGGGCTCTACTTCATCATGAGCTTCCTGTACCTGGACCCGTGGCACCTCTTCACCAGCTCGGCGCAGTACTTCGCGCTGCTGCCGGGCTACATCTGCACCCTGCAGGTCTACGCGTTCTGCAACACGCACGACGTGACGTGGGGCACCAAGGGCGACAACGTGATCAAGACGGACCTCGGCGGCGCCGTGGGCTCGGGCGGCACCGTCGAGCTCGAGATGCCGTCGGAGCAGCTGGACATCGACTCGGGGTACGACGAGGCGCTGCGCAACCTGCGCGACCGCGTCGAGGTGCCGGCGCCGCCGGTCTCGGACGCCCAGCTGCAGGAGGACTACTACCGCAGCGTGCGCACGTACATGGTGGTCATCTGGATGGTGGCCAACGCGATCCTGGCCATGGCCGTGTCCGAGGCGTACGGCATCCACGACGTGGGCAACAACTTCTACCTCTCCTTCATCCTGTGGTCCGTCGCCGTGCTCGCCGTCTTCCGCGCCATCGGCAGCACCACCTTCGCCATCCTCAACGTCGTCAACATGGTCGTCGAGGGCCGCGTGCGCATCAGCCTCAAGATGCCCGAGTGGGTCGGCGGCATCGGGTCGCGCATCAGCGAGACCGTTAGCAACGTCGCTAGTAGTGTGCGTGGCTGATTCATTCCCTTAAGATTGTCGTCGTCGTTTCGGGCGGATCTGAGTGGATTTGGTGGTTTGTCTGTCTGATTATTTATTCCTTGCTTTTCTTTTCTCTTCTTCGACTCGACTTGACGAGATAGATGCGTGCCGCGATGTTATGTGATGCTACATTCTACATTCAGAGAAAAAATGGCGTTGGGGAGGGGGGCTGGCTTCCGGGTACACGGGTATCATCGGCGGCGTTGGCGGGCATTTGGTCTGATGGAGGGGAATATCCCTGGGCTGGATTGGTGGCTGTTGAGGGAAAGAAGGAAGGAAGGAAGGAAGGAAGGTCGTGTGGGCTTAACACATGTATAAGGGATGGACCTGGCAAAGCAGAGGGGGGGAGGAAGCAATCGATACCCTTCTATCTGCTGGTGGGGAGACGACCGCTGATGCTGGGAAGCCTTATGATGTTGGTTGGGCTTTCATGATGAATACCGGATTCCTGCCTGTTTGATCCAGGAGGGAGGAAGTGAACGAGAGACGAAATAGGACATGGGATTCGCCTGTCGGCGATGGTCTTGTGCGAGGCATGTAATTTTATATTGGTCGAGGCGTTACTAAGAGAGACCTGTCAACATTTAAGATGCAACTTGATAGCCGAGGACGTGACTGTTAAACCGCCGGTTTAGTCTACGTGGTAACAGAGGTAAATTAACCGACTTAGCAGGTCAGGTACTATTAGGTCGTCGGTTGTGTGGCTGGGTAGAGAACTACCTACGACTTGCAGTCGTAGATATTAGGGGGTTTGACCCGGTTCTGTCCTGGCCGCCATGTATGTTGATTCATCCGTCGATATAACAACAGCAATGTCGAGGCACTTCCTATCCTGCACTTCTGTCTACTTGTGAGAAGGTCCCACAGTCTCTATCCTTTGCTATCTTGATGCAGCTGTATGACTAAGTGAAAAGGGGAAAGGGGAGAAGGTAGAGACCCACGAGTCGTCGACATGTCCAAGATACCTGCCTGCCTCCTTGTCCCCTAAGAAGGTTCAGCTAGCAACGACATTACGCACATACGTCGACTCAGGCCATCACTTACGCACCGGGGATTTGACTCGTCCGTTGGCTAATATCTCCTCTCTTTTTTCTTTCTTTCTTAATGACGTGGTTCGCATGATCATCGAGCATCGTGAGTCAAGCATGAGCTAAGTCGAGTTTATTATAGATAAAAAGTATAGTCTAATTCGGTTGTATGTCATCGGCTTTTCTTACACTACCCTCTTACGCATCCAATGCATCAAAGAGAGTGGTCCTGCCCTTGTCGTACTTAATAGTGGAAGCGACCTCTTCATCGATATTCGCCAGCAGCCTCGCGTTATCCCACTTGGGCTCCCACCCGAGGGGATACCTGTTCTTGTAGTCTACGGTAACACTGCCAATCGTCAGATCTCGAGAATCAGCTGAACGACATCGACTTATACTTACTGCGCAATGTGCATCAGTCGCACGTATTGGGCGGGGAGGCCCAGCGCCTCCGCCGCCACCTCGTCGCTCGGCCAGAACTTGGCCGTCGGCTCCGTCGCGAGCCCGCGGGCGGAGAGCGCCTCTGCAAGGCTCTGGGAGACGTCCCACCAGCTCGTCTCGTGGGCCACGGCGAAGTAATAGCCTTCTTCTCCGCTCGGGATCTTGCTGCCTTGCAATATGTTCCGTAGAATGAGGACGAAGAACTCGGCCAGGTCTGACACGTGGACAGCTGCGAATTTCTGCGGATGATGGTTAGCAATGAAGAGGCATGAGCGGACGACAGAAAGAAAGCTAGGGCTGCGTACGCCTTCCTGGTCAAATTTGTAGACTGTCTTGAGCGAGATGCCTGCTTTGACCATGGCGGGAATGTTTTGCGACAGCTTCTTCCACTTGCCCGTTCCTGTCCCGTCTGTTGAAAACTTAGCATATTTCCTCATGATGGTTCGCAAATAGGGGTACCGCGACTCACAGACGAACGGCACGCCGACGATGAAGTTTGTTACACCTTGTTCTTTGGCCAGCTCCGTAATGGCGATATTGGTCTGTAGAGAATTTAGTCCCTCTTCTCGTCGCTTTTGTGGTATTGACTGCATCCAGCCATCTATGATGTGTTGTTACCGTGCGAATGGGGAACCCATCGTTGAGTTCCTTTTCCAGCTTGTACACCGCATCGCCATCTTTGATCGCTCCATACGGCCAGCCTGCTTCCTTGGAGTAGCCAGTGGTCACCGATGACTGCTACGGCATCAGTACCTATTCACTGTAAACCCCTCGAGACGGCTATCGACTTACATGAATGTGAAAGGTATCTTTCCCAGTGACTTCGCGGCGCTTCCCTAGCGCCTTGATGAGGTGGATTGCCAACCGCGCATCTATGGAGCTAGCGGTATGGATGACAATATCAACTAGGACATAAATTGATTAGCGACCCCGGCCTCAATACCTATGTAAATTTAGAAGCCGTCGACTTACTCTCGTTCTTAAGCACAGCTTCGGCCACGGCTTCTTCGTTCGAAAGGTCTACTCGGAGGACTCTGATGCCCAGTGATTGAAGACTTTGTTCTTGCTCGTCTGTCCGTACGGCTGCGAATATGTTCTTCGCCGGCAGTGGAGCGTGTCCGGACGCGAGGGTCGAAACGACGGAACCGCCGATGAAGCCAGCAGCTCCAGTGACCAAAACGTTCGAACTCATGGTGTCTACTTCGTAGAAGGATAAGCTTCGAGGATATCTGGGTCTGTAACTAGTTTGATCGGTGGATGTGCTTGTCCCGAGGCGAAAGGAGTTGGGTTGCAGTTGGATGTTTGATCGATCAGAGACACGTTCATTATGTTCATATTATATCTATCTCGAACTTCCATACAATCAATATTCTAGCTATCACGAAGAATATCTGACTCAAAAACGTCTTACACATCGTGGCGAACGACACGGACGAAGTCGATGAGTGATGACTGATTGGTAATGGGGGTTGTTGTGTTAGTGCTGCTGGTCTAGCTGCTAAGCTCCCGGAAACCCGCGGGGATCCATCATAAAGCATGGGCAGAGCCAGTGAGAACAAACAGCACCGACAGCACTGTATAATTTCATTCCCCTTCAAGACACACCAACGCATCCCGTTCGCTCTCTCACTGGAAATGACATGGAATCCCGCGGAGACATTGCAGATGTAACCTCCGGTCGCCGTCGGCTTGCGATACCTCGCCGGTCTGTGAGTACCGCGTCTACCATCCGATCCCTTCGCCGTGTGATATGGGGGCTGATTAATTATACCGGACCAGTGTGACCAATGTCGGACGCGGAAGGTGCTTAAACTATTCCATTATACATACACCTTTTCCTCTGTTCATGGATTGGACCGCCCCGGCTGATGATGTGACGTTCCACTAGATTGGGTGCGATAGGGGATCCCCATGCTCTAACTGTGTCTCGACGAAGCTCGCTTGCACCTTTGGCACTGTTGCCACCAAGGCGACTTCTGCGAAGCAGAGGGTGTTAATATCCACGCAATAGTACGCCTATATCGAGGTTGATGGGGCTGGAAATTCCAATGCCGCTAACTCGCATCGTAATAATCCCCTTAGTGAGCGGAAAATTGACGAGATTGCCGAGGGACTGGAGGCGGTGAAAATCCTCTTGCAAAAGTCGCTCCCCCCTATCAGACAAGAAAGCGGTGACAACATCCTGCTGCAGACCCCTGATTCCATAACGGCCTGGCCCCCAGTACCAAGTGAGTATGATGTCGATGTATCGCAGGAGCCTGCAAAATGGGATCACTCAACCCAGGTGAGCGACTTCGTCAGGATTGTTGCCGACGACAGGGCGTCCAGAGAGGATCCGAGGATGCAAGAGAGTGACGTCCTTGCTTCCCTGAGAAGACTCGCCCGGGCTCTAGAGAGCTCAGATGCAGCTCGCGATCTATCGTTCCCCGAGACTAGAGGCGCAAAATCGCAGAATCATCTGCCTTTGCCTCCGGCCGACGCTGCCGTGATTGTCCTGCGATGGGCGAAAGGTCGGTCGACTAAACCCCCGAGGCTAACTAACACCATGGGCTGACGAGGCTTGTTTTGCAGAACACAAATCACATTTCAGAATACTAGCCGTCTCTCGTATCCTTCCTCTGGATCAGTTCACGGACATTTGCCAGAAGGTGTGCTTCGCGGTTGATGAATACTCCCAACTGGATTTCATAATCGCCAATAGTTACCTGTCCTACATATTTTCCGAGTACATCACCGCGACTGGCGAACATGGCTATCAAGACTACTATAGACGATGCCGCCAGAACGCCCAGATGGCTCTCTCTCGGCTCCCATTTCTGCTACCTGCCAGCATCGAAGCCATAGCGGCACTGACATTCGGAGTATGATTTCTTTCTTTTGGAAGAATCCGTATCGAGCAACGTGCTGATTCTACGACTGAAGGCATCCTACGCAGTTGAAAGCTCCAAGGCCACGCTCGCCTGGACGTATATCTCATACGCAGCGAATCTCTGCCAAACCCTAGGCCTGCATCGCGTAGTCAGCGCGGAGCCGGGCGACGGCACGCAGCAGGAGACGCGAGGGAGTCTATTCTGGCTAGTCTACCTCCTCGAGAAGAGCCTCTCCCTGCGACTCAGCCGGCCCTCGAACTTCCGCGACGCCGACATCACCATCCCCTTCCCGAGCAACAAGGACAACAGGCGCTGCGCCCAGACCGCGAGGATCCAAGGCGACATCTACGACCAGCTCTACAGCCCGGCCGGACTAGCCGGCTTCGCCGCGCAGCGGGGCGAGATGGCGCGGGCGCTGGCGTCGGAGCTGCGGGGGCTGATCGACGAGACCAAGACCGCTTCCCAGGTACGTCCACATTCCCGCTGCTTGCTGCCTTCTTCTTCAAAACCCCCGTTATCGTATCGTATCGTATCGTGTCAGCCTCGGTCGGCAAGTTTGATTGATGGTGGATGGGTTGTGTAAGCAGGACACGCCGGCTCCGGAACCGGACGTCGGAGAGGACAAGATGCGCGCCGTCTACCTCAAGATGGAGCTCGTGAAGCAGCTCGCGCTGCTGACGCTCATCCTCCGCGCGGTCCCGGCGCCGCCGGACTCGCCTACTACCATCACCGACGAGTGCGCCGCCGCGGCCTACGAGACCCTGGAGATGCACCAGCAGTGCATGGCCGCCGTCGCGGAGAGCAAGGACGACGTGTTCATAACGGAGAGATATATGAATTGGTACGTCGAAGTTTCACCGGTCTCTCCTCTGCTCCTATATACTATATATATATTGTAGCTTTCTCCGCCCCAAAATGGTATCAGGCCTTGCCGGATAGACAGGTTTCTTGTTCGTTATTGCTTTTATTTCCTTTATATGTTATGAGCATTGTTATTCTGATTGCCTCTCTCTTCTTCTGCCCTGAACCTCGGGAAACCCGCCGCTGACACCTCCTTTTCGAAAATCGAAAAGGGGCATCCTCCACACGCCCTTCGTGCCCTTCAGCGTCCTCTTCACGCGGACCGTCCAGCTCTGCTGCCCCGCGGACCTCGCCTACCTCGACCGCTTCTCGGAGTCGCTGCGGCCGAAGGAGCCCACATCCACAACCACAACCACGACCACAACCACGACTACGGCCGAGTCCATCACGCACCCTTACAGGCTCTACAACCTGCTGTGCCAGGCCGCGCACCTGTACATCCGGCAGAGCGACCCGGTGCCGCCAGCAGCCCCCGCCGCCGCGACCCTCGACGACGACGACGCGGGCGCTGTCGCCGTCGATCCCTGGAGCGTCTTCGACTTTGCCTCGTTCACGTTTGGGAACGAGGCGGACCAGCACCACGGCGCGGGCGCGGGCGCGGATGATCCCTCCTCCGGCTTTGCGCCCCGCCAGCAGTTCCCTCAGGGACTGGGACACTGGTTCCATGGCCATCAGCAACTTATGGGCTTGCTTGATGACGACGTGATATTTTGAGGGCTGGGAGGGCGGATGTAGGTGTATGAGAGATTTTTTGGGGGGGTGGAAAGGGTGGAAAGGGTGGAAAGGGGGGAAGGGGGGAAGGGGGACGCGGTCGGAACCATGTATTGTAATCTACTTTACGGTTGTATATGTTATATGTCTTTCCTTGTATAAAAGTTAACGCGCTTCGGTGTGGTCTATTGGGGCTCTGTTTATGTAGTTGATTACCTTGGTCTACCTTTTCTTACGCAGGCTCTTGAGATGTGTTGTGCAAGGACACGAAACATTTATGAATTTTGAAGCACCATCTTGACGACTTAAATCGTTAATCAATAATGAAACATTTACACATGTATATGTCAATCACTCAGCAATACTTGGGGTTTCCATGTCAATGCGAGGTGTAGATGATCAACGTGTGATCCAATCGGTATCAGGGGCAGGAGATGATTCTATTTCGATATGTTGTTCTAACACGATATACAGACCTACCTAGTTTAGTCAACTAACATATCACAATGTGTGTGTAGAGGGCGGTGTGTTCGTCGCCCCTCAGCAAAGTTCCCAGAGCGGCCGAGGCAGATCCGCGCGCACAGGCGGCGCATCGTACCCCGTCTTCATCTGCCTGATGCCTACATATACGACCTTGCGCTGGGGATGGCCAACCAGCACGGAGCGCGACTGCAGGCCGTAGTAGTCTGAGATGGAATGGGTGATCCAGCGCCTGTGAGCGACGAACAACAAGTTTTAGTTTCACGAACTTCAAGCATAGCATAGCATGGCATGACATGACATGGAATGACACGTCAACACGCTTCGGTGGAGAGCCAGAAAGAATGACATACCTAAAAGCACCCCCGTCCTCGTCTCCGAGGGCATCGAATAATATGCCCTCATCCTGTATGGCGCCAGTCGTCTTCGCCTCCCGGTGGGCCTTCTTCCATTGGCCGCCGACGTCCGCGATTCGGTCAGCTTCATGCTTTCCCTGCCGGGCGTCGTGATTCTTCCGCTTTCCATCGCGCATCGACCCGTTGCGCCCCACGAAAACGATCTCCTCATCTTCGGAATCGACGCCACTGCTGCTGGTCTCGCTGTCATCGGTCCTCAGACCGGCGTCCCCTTCTCCCACGACATCGCGCGCCACCAGATATTGCCGAACAGGCTCCTCCAGAGAGCGCACCCAGGCGCGCACGGCGGGGGTCTTCTTGGCGCGCTGGAACAGCTCCCGCGGCACGCGGCCAGACACGCTCTCATCGCCAAGCGTGCGCGTGAGCGCCTGCTTGCGGCGCGCGAGCGCAGCAGTCCGCGTCTCGACTTCAGAACGCACGCGCAGCTCCCACGCCGCGGCGACCCCGTACGGAACATATTTGAGCGGGTGCGTGGGGCGGGGGACGTAATCCTGGGGCTCGGGTGGGACCGCGTTAGGTACGTGGAGAAGGCGATCTAAGGACACCAGCCCCTCGGAGTCAGCTCACATGGCGTCGTCTATCTCCACCAGCCGTAGTGATGCAGATGCGCTTCCGAAGATGGAGAGCGCTTGAAGTGAAGTGCACAATGGAAGAGGCGAGAAGGGAGAAGGGAGAGGAGAGGGAGAGGGAGCTCGCTTACCGTTCTCCCAGCGCCGTCGTTGCCGACTCCCCTCGTTGCCCTTGAGCAGCGCTTCGCGACGCTTCAGGCAGTCTCGGCGCGACAAGGGTCGAGGAGGCGGCGTGATGGCACCAGACCGTGCCCTCGGGTCAAAGATGCTGACTGATGGCCTCTCCTTCGCCTTCGCCTTCGCCTTCTGGTCCTTCGACTCGTCCAAGGGGATGGACAATGGGCTCCCTGTGCCGCGGGCGACGGGCGATATGCTCAGGGACTGGAGCGCCGAGACAGTCCAGGCCTCGATGTCGACGCCATTGGTGCTAGCCGACAGAGAGGTTTGATGACTGACCGTAGCAGTCGTAACATGCGCACCATCCGGAGGAGGAGGAGTGTTGTGGTGGGATTGGTAGGGCTGCTGCTGGTTGGACTCGGCACCTCCGAGCTGCGGAGGAGGCGGAACTGCGCTGAAGATGGCCATTCTTGTGTACTTTCAACAAGATGCAGGATACGATTATGGTAGACGCCTGTGGGATACCGCGATGGTAGACGAACAAAGGAAACCTCCTTCGCAGCGAGCTCACAATTGAGCTTATTCACACGAGGACAGATCTGAGGTCAGGTTGGTTGTCATCAGGATGGCGGGTGATGGAGATAGGGGAGTGGATGTGTAAGTCGATTAGGTACAGTACCTGTACTACCATGTCGGACTGCGTACCTGGTACACAGGCACCTCCATTACGGTACGAGAGATAAGGCGTGGGCCTCTCTGACTCTAGCCAATCGGGACTCTAACCTTACCACATGGCCTCGGTCATGCGGAGTACCACAGCATCTACTGGTCTGTCACAGAGGCACGCGGGGGCGTTATGATTTGCAGCTATAGGTACCTACCTGCACTGTACGGTTAGCCGCATTGCCCTACGAAAGACTAAATCGGTTTCCCCCAAGATAAAACCGGACGCGGGACGCGCTCGTGGTGCCGGGATGAGTCAAACAGCGCAATTAAACATAATGAATCACAATGATTTATTTCTCTAGCATATTTATGATGTATACACTATTTGTGTAACTCGGTAACGACTCGGGAAACCGACTTCAATTGAGAAACAACTTGAGAAGCTGATTATTTCTGTCGGCGTGACATACTGGCTTCTCTCGATTTCCCCGCGATTGTCTCTAGCCCACGATATTCTCCCGTCGAGTGTTAGCTTGTTCATTTAGCTATATTTTACAACCTCTTCGTCAGCCCGCCCTGTTTCTGGCCATCGTTGTAGCTTAGGCGCTTTATTTACCAGTTCCAACTTTTCCCCTCAGCTAGGCCTATTATAGCTTCCATCTGTTAACGGAGCGCCTCTCTGTAGCATTTCTCCAGCCCTCAGTTAACATTTCCCCTTTATACTGATCTTGTCATTCTTCTTATATGAGCAGGTAGTATGTCACATGACATACCTCTACTGATGAACTCCAAGATGTATTTATCGTCTCTAGCCGTCGTTTCATCGTTGCTCATTGGTCATCGATCTGGAGCAGCCTTGTTGCCTCATTATAAAACCTGCTGCCCCATCACTTGTAATCTACTACGAGGTCAGTACAGCCATACAATCTCGAAATTTCATGAAGGACACTTCGATGACCCGGTCCCGTGCTCCATTCAATGAAAGCGCTGGCCCTTATTTGAACGGCTCTTCTTTGATGGTACGGCCCTTGACGGGCTTTGCAATGCGTATGACTCTGACTACCTAATTTTATCCGAATTTCAGACGAGAGAAATAATACATGTCATCTTGAGATATCCAGATAGAAGATAGAATCACGAGTAGTTTTATTATCGAGTTATGCAGTTCTCGCCGTCCTTCGCTACGAATAAGTCAGCGGTTTTTGATGTCGGCAGAGAGATGAGTGCACCCCGAATACGATGAGAGGCAACGGGAATCATGACAATGCCTTATGAATTTATTCCACAGGTTGACGCGATGTTCATCATGAGCATCCCATGCACCAGAGCAATACCAGCGAACATCGTGCTCTTCTTCATATTTTGATAACACTAGTTTATAGTAGTATTTCTGCTAAGCAGTAGAGAGCTTTCGACTCAAATCTATAAGGTATGGTAGTTGCTCGACTGGACACATTCAGACTTTCTCTTCTTCCTGCTCACTGCGGTAGTCTAAGACAAGGGCGCTATTGCAACCAATTTCGAGATTAACTGCATCATGAGCAAAGAGTCGGACGGGTATCGGTGCTTGATGGTATCGAGACCCCTATATGAAAGCCAGTTGTGCCTGGCCCTCTCGCTGATGGCGGTCTTAGCCGTAGTAGACCCACGCCCTGGGCTCTTACCAGCTTCTGGCTGACTACCGCCCCCGTCACTCTAATCGTCCATTCCAAGCTGCCGTTCTTGCTCGTCAAAAATTATCAGATCTTGTGCTGCCGTGATTGTGGGTTACTGCATGTGATCCCATCTAACTCAACCGCACCAGCGGCGCTCTCAACATTGTTCTCCCTTTTAGACTCCTTATAAATCTTCGATTCTGACAACTAACTTCTACTATCCCGTTCTACACTCGATTCTTAGTATTGGACTGTGGAATACAGGCCGGCTAGATAGAAGATCGTGTCAGCATATTATATCACATGGATTTAGGGGCTTTGGGCTTTCTGTGGTGCGCTGCGCTTTAAGTATCGTATTAGACTATAGGTAGGTGTTGTGCCACAAGATGCTCAGGCCTGCTGCGCCCCATTAAAACCTGTTGCTGTGGTTGGTTTACTTATCCCTTTAGGAGTACGTGTGAAGTTTATCACGAGTAAAACAGTCAACATGTTGTCTCTTAACGCAGTCGTTGGTCTAGTCAGCAAGAGTCCTAGATCTACCTCCTAATGACGGGGGCATCGTATCTTGTGTCCTTTGTTTTTACATCGGGGTCAAATATTGTAGAAGGACCTCAGGCAGTCAGTGCAACCGGGGCCGGAGTACGTGCTCTCGAGCAAGATAGGTAGGGCAGATATGCTTCGTACTTCGGACCTAGAAGAATGTAGTGTAGGTGCCTTATCGGTAGGTAGTCGGCTCTCGGTAATAGTACCCACCCAGATACCGACTTCGGAGCTCCAAATCCGACCGGGACCGGGCTTCTCACCGAGCCCATGTCTTTTTGATCTTGAATGGCTAGTTCACCATTTACTAGCATAAGCAATTTGCACCAGTTATTGCCCTTTCGTTCCTTCTGCTAACTAGTGTACCATTTCTTGAGACGTTCAGTAAGTACAGGGAGCCAATGGCTACATGAATGTATCTATTAATACAACTTAAGGAACCGAATTTACCCCACCACAAGCAACAACATAACCTAAGGTACCCGCTTAAAAGTTTGCATGTCCAATACGTTTGCTGTACGAAGTAGCTTTTATGTCGTAGATACCTCCTATTGACGAGAATACACGATATGTAAGCAATGTGAGGTTTCCAGATCGAAACATATAAAGATAAGCGCTGCTTCTATTTAGTGGTAGCTTCACCGAAGCGGGAAGCACTTAAAGGCATCATAAGATACCTACTGACATGCAGATGTTGTATCGCAAACTAAGAGACTGGTAAACATATCGGATTCTAGGTACTAGCCAAGATGTTGGTAGCTACTAGGCTCGGAACTCAGTTAGGTACCTACTTTGTACCCTATTGAAGGGCTCTTGTAGCACATATAAGCTGGGTGGATGTACGGACGGTGCTAGAATCTGAGGTCAGAAATGAATTGTAAGGCCTCGAGCGTTGTAGGCAGGAAGGCCGTGTGGTGTGTTAGAATATGTCCCCTCGATAAATCCACAATTTGTCCTTCTGGACGATTCCACTCGTCTTTGATTTTGAAATAAGTTGGTACAAAGTAGGTAAAATCTTTTCCTTTTTGTTGAGACATCAAGGTTGGTGTACAACCGCCGACGGCAGAAGTACATAATTGCCAGCCAAGACCACTGCATTTGTTGGGGACGTAAGAAAACAATGCGCCCCTGCTGTTGAACTGCATGTACCTAAGTACTGCACCTACCCAAGCACGGCAATATGTACCTGCCTCCTCTTAAGTCCCGGACCTACATGTACACATGTAGGTAGTACATATGTAGGTGTTTTACAGGTCTGCATACATGTACTGAACTATCTGGGTATCGGCGGTATCATCACTTGATCGGCTATTATTACCATACCTCTATGATGGATGCTCAATTGGGCATTTATATGTAGGTTTTGACGATCACATATGTATGAGGCGGCTCCAGTAAGGCCGGAGACAAAGGCACACACAAGTACGCGTAGGATTGAAGAATAGGTAGCAAACTAAGTAGGTAGGTAATCGCTCGGATTGTAGATCTCTTGAGCACGAATTACAGGTACACTACACTCCTTCGTTCCTATGGTATGGCTCAGGTACAGTATTGCCTGCCTCACAATGAATCGGGGTTGATCAAACTTGGGTATCGCCGAGCCATGCGTGCGGATCCGTCTCTTACCCTTTGTACCTCGAAGGGTCCGAAGTCTGCGATACCTACAGCCTGCAGTACAGCATTGGAAGGAAGTATCTGTGTGCTTAGGCAAGGCAGGCTTCATACCTACCGACGTCCCGGAGGTACTTCAGTAACCGGTGCTCCCCACCTTTCCCGTAATCGTACTCGCCCTTTCCCCACGAGCCACCACAGAACACTGTAATACCTATCTGTACCTACCCAGGTACCGGCAGTGTACCAGGTCGGCAAGCTATCTGAGGTACCTATCAAGGTACCTAATTGACTGTATAGTAAGGCGGTATGAGCCTTGGGCACCTTTGCTTCGCTGCTGGAGTAATGAAAACGACTTGTCTCCTCCGATCTCCACCATCCGACCAACCTTCTTTACCTCCTGCTCCTCACCTCCTCTCTTCCACTTGCCAACACCGCCCAGATAGCAACGCCTAAACATGTCGTGCAAACCAATTCACGAGGCTGATGGGAAAGCCATCATCAACTACCACCTGACGGTACGTGATTGTCATCTCAGCCCACCCCGCCTCACCGCTGCTCGCCAATGACCCCGCGGTGACACGACGACGACGACAACATGACCACCGTCCTCCATCCATGCTGCCTCTCTCCTACTTGTTGATTGACCGGCTTACTGACTTGTCTGCCAATCGTAGAGGGCCAAGCCTATTCGACCCTCGCCGTTACCGACGCCTGCTCACAATGCACCGCTCAAGCTCGCGAGCCTGCATTTCGAGCCCGACGACAACGTCGACGCTGTTCTAGACCGGGCCGAGGCCACATATCCGTGGCTCTTCGCCCCAGGCGCCCGCTTTGTTGCCAAGCCGGATCAGCTCATCAAGAGGCGTGGGAAGAACGGCCTGCTCGCCATCAACAAGACGTGGGCCGAATCCCGAGAATGGGTCAAGGCGAGGGCTCTCAAGCCACAGCAGGTCGATTCGGTTGAGGGTATCCTGAACCACTTCCTGGTCGAGCCCTTCCTGCCCCACTCTCAGGACACCGAATACTACATCAACATCAACTCCGAGCGTGACGGAGACTGGTTGCTATTTACCCACGAAGGTGGTGTTGACGTCGGCGATGTTGATGAGAAGGCCGAGAAGCTACTCATCCCCGTCGATCTTTCTGAATTCCCAAGCAACGATGAAATCGCCAAGGCTTTGCTGAGCAAAGTGCCCCAGGGACTGCACAATGTCTTGGTTGACTTCATCACACGGTTATACGCCGTCTACGTAGAGAGTCAGTTCTCCTACCTAGAAATCAACCCCCTCGTTGTCATTCCCAACGAGGACGCATCCTCGGCCAAAGTCCACTTCCTCGACCTTGCCGCCAAACTAGATCAGACGGCTGAATCCGAATGTGGCGCCAAATGGGCCGTGGCCCGCAGTGCGACAAATCTCGGCCTCGCTCAGACAACGTCTACCACTACAAATATCGACGCCGGTCCTCCCATGACTTTCCCCCCACCCTTCGGCCGCCTTATGACGCCAGAGGAGAGTTTTATTGCCGATCTGGATAGCAAGACGGGTGCTTCTCTTAAGCTCACCATCTTGAACCCCAATGGTTTCATCTGGACTCTTATTGCAGGTGGTGGCGCTTCAGTCGTTTTCGCCGACGCCATTGCCAGCTCAGGATTCGCCGACCAGCTCGCTAACTATGGCGAATATTCCGGTGCCCCTACTGAGCAACAGACCTATCTATACAGCAAGACAGTGCTCGGCTGCTGCTTAAAAGCCCCCGTACCCGAACAAGGCAAGGTCCTGTTTATCGGAGGAGGAATTGCCAACTTCACAAACGTTGCTTCTACATTCAAGGGCGTGATTCGCGCTCTGCGTGAAGTGTCTCACCAGCTTATCGAGCAAAAGGTGAAGATCTGGGTTCGCCGCGCAGGACCTAACTACCAGGAGGGTCTGAAGAACATCCGTGTCGCTGGCGAGGAGCTTGGGCTCGACATGCACATCTACGGTCCTGATATGCCCGTCAGCGGTATCGTACCTGTCGCCCTGCTCGGCAAGGCTGCCCCTGTTCCTGTATTTAGCGGTTGAGTTAGCGATTCCTACCCGTTGGGAAATGGAAGAAATGCGCTCGGTAATGATTTCGCGGCTAGAATATAGAGGGAAGCTATAAAGTTGTAAATCGTGTGAGAGGTGGAGGCAACTTCGTAAAAATGCGAAAAATTCACAGCAACTTCTCCCTCATTCATGCAGTTGTAGTTGTCATGCCGTAGCCCTCCTATCTGACTACTTAATCAATGCCCAAAAGGAAAGCCAATTCACGCTAAAAAACGCAGGAACTCAACCATTCTTACGTACGAGCAGATATTTTGTAAGTTTTGACATTCATTGAATCGACGTAAATAAATGCTAACTCGGTATATTAACAAATTTAAAAGCTATGTTAATTCATACGGGTTCTAGATTCATAACATGTATCTAGGAGATGCCAGCAGGTAAGTAAGTAAGTACTTTAGGTAGCAATTATATTACATGTTGTCCAGAGGATTAATTAACAACGGGCCTGGAGGTTGCGAGGAAACTCGGGCCACAACTTCCCTCTGTCTTAATCTTAGGTAGTCTTTAAACCTACGCAGTTTCTCTTTGCCTGGCGGTTCCGTAACGTAACGTAACGTAACGTATCGTAACGTAACCCAGCCCGGGATTTGATTTGACACCGGACCCCCACGAAGTAGTACCGTATCCCGCAGCCGGCCCGTTGTGGCAATCATGCCGTCCTGCCCCGTCCTGTCCGGGGCCCGGACCGGGGCCGTGCCGGCGTCCGTTCCCGTCTTGACTTTGTATGTAATTAGTGTATATAGCCGCTCGTGCTGTTGAGTCCTTGTTCTTCGACACTCGCGCCTTATTTGTGAGAAAGATATTGGACTTATTTGCCGCCAGGTACTCTTATGTACGTGGTTCATCGGACGCCGGATCTTTAGACACAACTATATCTAACAACTAGATTATAATAGCAGTATCAAGGATGCCTAATCTACTATCTACTTTGATATTCCGTGAACTGCGATGACTGAGCGGGCTAGAAGACCCTGTGATACATCTCAAGGGCTTAATCTTCTCTGGTTTCATGCGGCCATGGGCCAACTGATATGTCATATTGTACAACCAGGGCGAGCGTTTAGGCTTTGATATCCCAGACGAGCAGTATATGTACAAATGATCATGCCCCGAGTATGTAGAAACAGGTGACATGACATGCCGAAGTGAAACTAGACTAGTGAGATCGCAATACACAGGCAAAAAGAATATATGTAAAACAAGGTACTGGGTACTCTACTACCGCGTGCCCGAGCTGCCGATACCGCCGGGGGCAAGCAACGGCTGATTTTCTCCGAGGCCTTGTACGCTCTCGCGATCGAGCGCGCGTTCGATTTCTTCCTGTGTCTCGCCATACGCCTGTAGATGGGCCGAGTACGGACCCGGAGATGGTAGGACTCTCGGCGTTGTGCGCCGGTTGAATGCTGGTCGCTGTGGTGTCGGTGAAGGCGAATGGCTCCCGTCGTTCCTGTAGGACGCCCACTCGTATCTGATGGCCATCGTCAACACGATGCCTTGCATCACGGCCGTTAGGACATAGACGCCCCAAGAGCTCCAGCCTGCCCAGCCCAAGCGCGCGGCGAGACTAGCTGCGAAGAGCAGGCCGCCGGGGGTTTGAATCGTCATCATCAAGATGCTAAGGCTGCCCGCGTGTTTCAATTTGTACGTGGTCCAGATCTGGGGGATGTATTGAACGGCCGCAAGTGCCGCTGCCATGACTCCCAGCGCGTTCGCCCAAGCACCCAGGTACGAGGGAGCCCCAAAGGCAAGAGCGGCGGAGACAATAACAACAAAGAGACCATGTAATAGGCAAATCCCGCCGACTATGAGGGCTGTTCTCCAGGAAGGCTGATCGGGATCGCGCTCGAGCTCTTCCTCGGCAATATTGGCGTCGTCGCTCCGGAAGAAGACTAGAAACAAGACGAGACTATTATGCCTTGTATATTAGCGAAGCTGACGAGACACGACAGAGGAGAGAAGAGGGCGAAGAGGGCGAGGAGAGAGAGAAGCCGCGTCTCTGCCAAGCGGATGTACTGACATGGTAGCGAAGCAGACCCATTGAGTTCCGATCTGGGCAATACCCAGCAAGCCGGCGACACACTCAAAGGGGCTGACTTCTTTGCAGCATGCAACATCGGCCCGCGACGCAGGGAGGGATAATATGTTACCGAACTGGGCGTTGGCGGACGTGACACCGAGCAGGATGAAATAGGGCGAGATGCCCTCGGAGGAGCCGCGTGAGATGATGCGGTAATGCTGGGTCATGTAGGAGAGCATTATCCCGAGAATTATGAGACTAGACGAGTCAGTTCCAGGTCAGCATCGTGGCCATCTTCGTCATCATTCTCATTCTCGTCCTCATTCTCATCGGTTATCGTTCTGATGGACAGAGTGCTACGCACATGGAGACGAAGAAGTTGGCGAAGCCGCCTTCGCGGAGGAGCTGGCATCGGTCTTCCATCACGACGAAAGTACCCATGCTCCTGCGTGTTGGTATTCGTAGTCGGTATCGGTATCGGTGTCGGTATGGAGATTGACGAGTTCCCAATGTACGAAGCGGTGGGAGGGTGGAATGTAATCTCTAGCTCTTCGGTCGACTCCTCGAACTAAGAAGATATGGGAAATATGGTCCTTGGAAGCGATTTGTTTAGGTCGGTTGCCAGTGTAAAGAGGACCGGTGGTTAACAGATTCGGATTCTAGTCAGGTAGGTTTAGTCTCTTCGATGGTCGTCAAGGAAGCTCGTCAAGGTAGGTGGCATAGATATAAAGTACGTAGTCCGACAGGCCCGCTCTTTGCCGATGAATCAACCTGCCTGAGATTGTGCACCGCACCGAGAGGACCGTATGGTGGCTATCAGAGCATTACTGTAGACTGTCTAGCTACTGCAAAGTTCTTGGGTAAACGATGGTTTCGAGAGCGTGGGAGTGAAAGGAAGTGTTGATGTTTTGGAACAGGAGCTACCTACACGTAGATAAGTGTAGGCGCTCTCGCAGCACTTTACGTACTGCTTACTTCTGGTAGGTGGGTACGCCCCAGCTCCAGCTACACAGCTAACGGCACCGCAAACGTACCGAGGACGTACTAAGGTACCTACCTAGTGTACCTCTAACCTACGTGCTAACCAGGACGCGTTAGTGCTGATTGCATATAGTATATGTACATGTACTCATTAGGCATGACGTCGAGGTCCCTTGAAGGTTGATGTTGATGATATCGTATCGATAACAAACTTAGCTCACGACGACCTCACAGCTTAGCATGAGTTGAACGAACTTACCATAAGTAGCGTACCTAGTATAAAGTAAACCGTCTCGGATGCTCTTCTTCTCCTTGCCAAACCGTCTTTACCGAAGGAAAAGTCACTATAACAGCCACTTGCTCGATCAACATAAAAGCCTGCTCGAGTCTAGAGTCAATACCACACTACCTCACCTAGGTACTTAGAAGGATGCAAGACCATACTCGGCCAACAGACCGGTAACCTGATCCGATGGCCGGGACGGAAACCCAAGATGAGCCATCGCGGAACAGGATCAGAATCGTAGCATCGACGGGGGACGTAGCCGCTGCCGGACATCCGATTCCAACCACTTCGTCCTCCGACGCTGGCTATTTCGAGAGCGCACAGTGGACCGCCGACGGGACGGCGCTGCTGACCTACTCCTCCACAAATGTGATATCCGGGTACATCGTGCCCGAGGACCTCCTCTCGTCCGCCGCCGAGCTCGCGCTAAAGCCACAGGCACGCATCCGGCTTCCTGAGCCGAGCAATGTCCTGTCGGGGGCGCCGTACTTCTCCCTCGCGGAGCCCCAGACACAGCAGCTGCTGGTCTCGGCGAGGGACCACCCCCTCCAGCTCTTCTACCTGGTCCCCTCCCCCTCGTCCGCCTCTGCGAGCTCGCATTCCCCCATATCATCTTACCCCTTCACCAAGGCCCGGAGCGAGACGTTCCTGTCGGCGACGTCCCTCCTCTGGCCGGCGCCCGGCACCCATTTCATAGCGGGGAGCCGCAGCATCCTCGGCCGCTTCGACGTGACGCGCACGGGCGAGGAGCCGGTCGCGCGGATACGCACCATCCCCTCGGAGCGGCACCTATCCAAGGGCGGCGGCGTTGGCATGCGAGGCACAGTCTCGGCCCTGGGCGGCCAGCCGATGGATAATGGGAGCGGCGCGAGCCTCGTCGCCGCGGGCACGTGGACGCGATGGGTCGGGCTGTACGACTTCGCGCAGGCCGGCGAGTGCGTCGCGACGTGGAGTATCGCGGCCGCTGTGCGAGAGACCGCCGCCGCCGCCGGTGAAGTCATGACTGAGATGGGAAGCGGCGGATTTCCCCGCGGAATCGGCGGCGACGGCATCACGCAGACTATATGGAGCCCGTGCGGTCGGTATCTCATGATCTGCGAGCGCAAATCCCGCGGCGCGCTCATATATGACGTGCGCGAGACGGGGAAGCTCCTCGGTTACCTGGTCGGACGCGACGCGCTGGGGAACCAACGGGTCGCCTGCGACGTGTTCTCCGGCGCTGACGGCAAAGGCGGGTTTGAGGTGTGGTCTGGGTCGTCGGGTGGCGTGGCCAAGGTGTGGGAGGGCGTCGGGAGCGTAGAGGGCCCTCACGCGCCTGCGTGGGAATGGCCCGCGCATGGATCTACTATCGGCAGTACCTGTCTACACCCCAGCGGCACCGTCGTCGCGACATGTGCCGGGTCATGGGAGTTTACTGACGAAGACGACTTCGTACACCACGGGTCAGCTGGTAGCCGGAACCAGGGTCACGAGGGCATTGATGAGGAAGATGGTGAACATGGCGAATTCAGCGTGAGCGACGCTGAGATGGACAGTCCACCAGGTCAGTTATCCTGGATGCAGCGGCGCAATAAGGAGAGTAGCTTGAAGATATGGAGCATTACAGACTTTCCAAGCGAGCCATAAGGAAGCGTGTAGAATGGCAGATTTTAGGAAGAGTGAACCATGATACCCAGCTTAACAGCAATCAAATTATGATATCAATATATATCTCACTAGGCACGACTTGCTCTGTAGTTGCTAGGGATATTTGCTATGTTGATGAGTTCAAGCTAGCCAACAATGTCAGCGTCAATAAGCAGCTCACCATATGGCAAATAGATCCAGCCACCATCGAATGTACGAGGCAAGTAAAGACGAATAGCTCAACTCCATCCCATATCTAAAACCTTGTTGACTCTGTTCAGCACGTTCTCTCCGCCCATCAACCCTCGAAAGCGCAGCAGTCGCTCAGCACCCTTCATCATCATAAACGCGGCTAGGCCATGTTCAGAGCATACCATCTTCTCCTTAGGGCTAGGGTTCTCATCCTTGAGACGAACGAGAATGGCTTGTGCCGCGTAGACGTTGAGCCCCGCCCGACGAAGGAATACCTCCCACGCCGTCTCGCCTTGAATAAGGTGCTCTTGGACCTCAGCAGCTTCAGGGGTGTACTGAACTGCGAGAGAAACGAGCCATCTTGCCAGCGTGGCCTCCCCGCCGCCGACGTAGAACACTTCAACCTTCGAATCGAGTGCGGCAATGAAGCCGATAAATTCCGCGTACGCTGAGGTCTCCGAGGCCGTCAGATCACGCGTCGTGTCATCTACGGTGTTCCCCTCGGACACGAGCACGACCAGCCGCTCGTAGCGCAACGCCACGTAGCTAATACGCTCGCGAATTGCAGACTGACCGTTGTAGCCGGGTAGCGGCTTTTGTATGACCTTCAGCAGCGTTGTCAGGATGATGCCAGTGGCAGGAGACACTATCACGTCGGCCTCCGCCGCAAGGGGCGATACGACTGTTGATCTCGAGATGGAATGGTGACTCCAGACGACCGTGTTCCAACGGTCAAAATCGCGCTCTATGATCTCGGCAGTGGGATAGAGTTCCTCAAGCGCAGAAAACAGCCCTCGACTGAGAGTAAGCCCCTTGATGAGCTTTGTGGGCGCGTTTGAAATATCGATCCCAGGGCATGGAGCCTGCGGTGTCGCCTTCTTCTTGGTTTGTTCTATTGCCCTGGGTAGGGTGGAAATACCACTCTTTGATTGGATTTGCCCTGGGATAGTTCTTGATTGTAGCTCGGTGTCTCGGCTGGAGGTAGGCAGAAAGAACACACTTCTGTCTTGTTTACGGCGCTTTCTCGTATGCGTATCAATATAATACGAAAGCAGATCTGAGACGGCTGAATTGGATCCTGGACTTGGTAGAAGGTTGACCCGACCAATAATCTTATCTGGAAGAGTTTGCTGTGCCCGTTCCTTGTGTTGAATAGGTGCGATAAGGTCAATAGACGGACTCGAGCTTGATGGAGAAGTCAACATTATTTCTACTGGATCATTTTCAAGCCGTCTTTTCCTGGCAATGCTTGCTAAGTCGTAGGTAGTGTCTGCGGCTGGCGTCATCTCATTAAGATCATCTTCGCATTCCAGCTCGCGCATGAGGGCCAAACCGGGTCGTTTCCATACATAACTTGCACTGCTTGGAACTTCTTGGGAATCCAAGTTGAAGAGTTGGGACAGGTCTCCTTCGTAATCAATCGTTTCTTTTGTCAAGACTTGCCAATTGATCTTCTGTAAAAACGGAATCCAGCGAAGTTTCGACTCTCCTCGGCAGGGGTTTGAAGGGGGTGGTATCTCTATGCTATACGAGTCATACAACCACTTGAGGTGAGCCCGAGCATCCATAGGAAGGCTTTGCCATTCTGGTTCCGGAATTGAAAAGTCCATGATTGGCACTTCAGCTCGGGCTATAGCATTTGCGATACTGATGTCTTCTTGCTCAATACTATTCAACACCATCACTGTACTCTCTTTCATTACACTTTGAAAGTCGTGGTCATTGGTTCTATTCTCGTCGTCGGTCGGAAGAGCGTCTATCCTCGAGGATTCCGGACGGGACAATTCACAGTCTATGTCCATACTCTCCAATAGCAGTGGTATGTTGGGCCCTTCGTTGGCAGACGCGAGTGGGGAGGTAATCGGCAATAATGGGCTCTCCATCTTGATTGAGCCGACGCGAAGAATTTCCGTCCCAAGCGCCAGCGTGTCGAGCAAAGGAGACGGAGAACTCAGGTCAGGTATCGGCGAAACATCTACTTCACGCTGCTCCTGTCGGAGGGCTGACTCTGCTGCCTTCAGATCGTCACAGAGCATTGAACTGCAGTCAGACATAATGGGGACTTCACAGACTTCGGCGCTTGGGATGAAGTACTCGTCCTGTCCAGCTTGTGGGCTAAGTGGAGGGGTGATCGCTAATTCACGCCCAAACTGAAGGGTGTGAGTAAGAACTAGAATAAAATGCTAAAGGGGAGAGTTACTGTAGGACGTGGTATGGCTTCTTCGAGTAATCTACGGTTGTCATCATTAGACCAGTCGACATGCAGAGCGCGAGCTAGATAATGCAGTGCTTCTCTAGGCACATCGAGCTTCTCATGATGTACTCGATGGTCGAGCTGTCTTCGAAGTTGGTGGGCAGCATGAGGAAATTGTAGCCCTTCGTCATTTACTATGTTCAGTCTTTCTGATGGGAACATACTGGGGCTATTATTTGGCTGTCGTTGCTCCCGAATAGTTTGAGCAAGCTCACGGCAATCGTAGTCCGGATCGCTGAATAGGGCCGGCGGATCAAGCTTTAGTTCGGCTAGCCGTCTCCGAGATTCACGGTGCGCTAACGGCGTGCCCTGTATTGTACTCACATCAATCCCATCATGCTCGATGGCTTTGGTTAACAAGTCAATAGATTCCCTAGACACGTCAAGCTGCTGTCGAAAATCGACCGCGGGAAGCTGAAGCCGAGGAAGAAGAGCATCACTTGTTAGCCCACCAAGTCCGGTATCTGGCGTGGGTTCAGGAATGGAGATATCGGCCTGGAGAAGGAGAGAAAAAGGACTGATCTGGGAGTCGATTGATAGATGGTTATCCCGAGCATATTGATCTGGTGGTGGGCTGGTATCGCCATCCAAGTCCATTGCCGCAAGATGGGTGAGAAATCCAGTGTATATACTTAGTCGTATAGGGCCCAGGAGCGAGTTGTTGAATGTGGCTATGATGCTTGTGCTCAGGGTGTTTCTTGCAGTCGGGAGAAGCTGTGAATCTGAAGACCGTGTACGCGGCATTGGACATGGATCAAGGCCCGAATGTCAAGATTGGAAAGGCGCAACCCGGGCGCCAGGCTCGGGGTTTCATGGAACTTTTCTACGCTAAGTAGGCGCCTCTACGTGGTATATATGAGGTACCTTATGGTGTAATTAAGAAGCAGAGGTACATAAGTAGATATACAAGGCAGGTGCAGTTTGATCTTATGCTGGCTGTTGGGAAAGGTTCTTTTGCCAAAAGCATTCACAAGTTCGGTCTAGCCACAAGCACTTACCTTACCCCAGACTTTGTTGCGTCTAAACTAAGCAGTAACGGTGCTAGCTCCGCAATATTACTAAACTCACCAGTCCACATACCTACACGTAGATGTGGGAGGTTAAGTGGTAGGTACATGATTTACATCCGATTGTAAAGAGGTAGCCCAGGAGACGGAAAAAAAGGATCGCATTCCTCACAACTTCGAAGCTCTCACCGACTCCAACTCTTATACATGACCATATTCCATACCCTACGCCCAGACACCCGGACATTGCTGAAGACTACGTTCTCGAGATTTACCGTCACTGCCCCGGGTCGGGAGTTGGGCGCGGGGTGCCCCCCACAGTAGAGACGCGGCCCTGGCCAGCAATCCTACGGACTGCACCACGATCAACCGGCTACGACCATGAAAACCTTCGACGGAGTGATAGGGTGAAATCCGCAGCGAAGCTGTATTGAAGTCTACGTCGGATTGGTACCATCAATTTCATTTTTCTATTTGTTCGTGATGTGGGAACACATTTAGGTAGGTGGCATATAGCTCTAGACCGGTCGATGGCTGGTATTCATGCAGCCACCACCACCACTTTGCCAGTCCACTGCGCAGCTAGTCTACTCTACGAGCCCGCAAGCCCAAGCAGACAGACACAGAGATGCCCATTGCGGTAACATTCATATATACATTTGAAAAACTTTTAAGCTTCACGGTTCACATGGTCTACGAGACATTCCACCGCATTCGGCCACGATGTTCCCAATCGGCGTCATTTTTAACTTTGAGACACTCAGCTCAAATAGTATATGAAGCCACTAGCTCAGATAGTCGTCAACTTCGGATACTTCCCACCAGGCCACTTCTGGCAGCATGTGGAAAGGGCTTATTCTTGGCATATTTCTTGCATCCTCTCTATCTCAAGGGCCAAAGGCACCCTGACTCCTGAACATTCAGCCCGAAAGTCACCCTCAAATCTCTAGCGAAACAAGCCATCTTTCTAGACATGTCGGCGAGGGGTCTCGTTGTCCGAGGAGTCCCTCCTCTCCCCAAGGCCTTCGTATATGTGGTAGGGCTAATAATGCTATTGTCCATCATCATTTTGGCCTTGGCTGCCTATGCTAAATCACTCTCCGGCGACTATTACTATGACTCAGCTATCCCAGGATTTCTGCTCTTTGTTGTAAGCCCCTAAGTGCCCTGCAATACATTCTGCGAGGGTCTAATATTGTTTCCAGTCGGTCTGGACATGGTTCATCTATGGCGGTATGCTTGCTCTAGGACGTTATGCGCCCCGACTTTACTACCGCCTCGGCGTCCTGGTTGGCCAGCTCCTGAGCACTGTCTTCTGGATAGTAGGCTGGGCATGGGCTGCAGTGAGTACCTAATCCCTAGAGGGACCAGTTTCCGTCACAGCCGTGTCAATATATGACTGCTCCCTTTATTGCTAAGTTCTTGTCTCGGAAGCTCCTTATCGCTTCGAGATCATCATGAAGCATGTCCAAGAACTGACTCTGTGTGTTTCAGTCGTGGGCTGCCTACGTACTGTCTTTTGACAACTATGGCTCGTACGATAACATCAGAGGGGCCTGGAAGGCCTATGGCCAAACCACGGCTGCCTGCGCCGGTATTGGAGCTCTCGTCTGGGCCTTGTGCATGCTTGCTCTTGGCATCTTCTCCTCTGTTTGTATGCGCAGCGTAACATCTGCACAAACACACAATATTGAGCTCGTGGATGCCTCGAAGCTAGACAGACCACAAGGCCAGACCGTCTCTCCACCGTCACAGGTCCACGCCAACCAGCACTTCTATGCGGGCGACCCTTCATTTCAACCCTCTCACGGCCCTAATCCTTGAGGTTCTGGGAGGCAAGGAGCGGCAAGCAGTGATTCCTGGATATGCTTGGAAGCACACCCGGCAGCTTACGTCTATGGTGTCATACATCAGGTCATGAATTTGGGACAGCACAACCAACCATCATCGGACTATCGTCCAAACAATGCTATTGTGGTACTATTGATAACGAGGACATATGTGACCAACACAAGAGGCAGCCAAGGTGTGGATGTATCATGAGCGTTCCTGTAACAAGATGACTGTATGTACGTATTCTCCCGTCATAAATTATAACGTACAATGTTCCAAATGTAGCTACCTTGACATCGTCCGTTTGCCTCGCCTAGGCGTATCGGGAGAGTCCGTTTCCATGTATCAAGTCATCTCCGTTTTGTAAATTGCGTTGGGTAAAATCATATCATGTGTAGCCCAAACAGGATGTTCTCATGCTTGACTTGTAATACATATAACCTGGTAGCTAATGTAATGATATTTATTATCACCTCCCTATGTAGTATCTACATGAGTAGGTTTCCGAGTAGCCACCAGAAAATGGATGAAAAGATACAAGTCCTGTGTATAGGTACTGGCTTGATGAATTCGCCGACAGGAACTGTCAAAGTACAAATCCAGAAGTCTTTTGCCTGTTGACCGAGCATTAGGCCCTCAAAGGAGTTGCCTGTAAAGGGCTAGGGGCCCTTATTTATTCCATTCACTTGGATAGCCGCTGACTTCAAACGGAGAAAAGAAGCCTTGTGAGCAAGAAGATGCCTGAAATGGCTAATGCCATTTATTTAGAAGGTATTATTTCTGCACTGACCGTATTGCCCTGCACTCCACTGCACCACACCAGTGAGCTGTATTTGTGCCACAACACCCCTTTTCAAAAGTCAACACTGTGGAGGGAAATACAAGGAGGACAGCTCATGATGTGAACATGGATAAGTCTCACAAGAGAAGACTGTCATTGTTTACCCCCATTGAGATTATTGTTGCCCAGGCCCAGGCCCATCCATGGATTCACGGAGGCAATCATCACTTCGTGTTTAAGGACCAGCCACAAGATCGCCAACTTTTGAGTCGCCGACCTTATGCCTCCGGATCCCTTACCTGGATACTTAGGTATCTAGGTACATTCCTAAGATCTCACAGAGTCTCTCCCCAAAAATTCAGAACAAATCAACCATGGTACAAAAAAATAAATTTGATTGTCATCTGGTCTCCGAGGTCCCATTAGTCCTAATTACCTGGGTACCCTGGGGCTTCAAGACCTCTCCCTCATCATGTACCTTGGATTTCTCTGGTATTCTAGCTGACAGTCCCTATGAATACATGTAGTAGGTGGGCAGGTATACTTATTTGTTGACATGATACAGCATGATACAGCAACCTGCTTAGCGCCTGTGTACGAAACCTTTTGTGATTTTTGCTAAGAAAAGGGAGAGAGGAAGAGAGGAAGAGAGGAAGAGAGGAAGAGAGGAAGAGAGGAGAGGAGGAGAGAGAGGAGGAGAGAGAGGAGGGGAGAGAGGAGGAGAGAGAGGGGGAGAGAGAGAGTGTGTGTGTGTGTGTGAGAGAGAGAGATGGCCCCATACACCCAACCGGCTCGACTGCGGAGGGCATATAGTACCTTCCCAACCGCCCGTCTCTGCCCATCCTCAAAACAGGCAGGCAGGTACCACTCACCGCGGGTAGTAGTACGCGTAGAAACAAATGGACATGCCTATACTTGTATAACGGGCCGACCAGGTAAGGTACCTTAGCCTTAGCAGCCAGGTTAGGTATCAACCAGGTATCCTAATAGGGGGGCGGGTGGGCATTCTTAGATTAACTGGTAGGTACGGTAGGCAAGTAATTAGGGAGTTGCGAAGCCCCCAGAAGGAACCACTAGGACTCTAGGAGGCACTAATTCTTCTGCTACATGCTATCACGATGTTAGAGAGCGGTCTACGAGTCTGCTCCCGTCTACGAATCTACGCCTGCCTAAGTACGAATCTACTCCTGTCTGTGAATCTACTCCTGTCTTTGAATTTACTCCTGTCTACGAGTTTACTCCTGCTACGAACTTCCTCCTGCGACGAATTACGAATTCCCTCCTGCGACGAATCTTCTCCTGCTACAAATCTACTCCTGTTTACGAGATTCCTCCTGCGACAACTTTCTTACTACTACAAATCTACTCCTACTACGAATCTCCTCCTGTCTACGAATCTACTCCTGCCTCTTTCTACGAGTTTCCTCCTGCGACGGGTCTACTCCTATTACGAATCTACTCCTGTTTACGAGTTTCCTCCTGCGACGAATTTACTCATACTACGAATTTACTTCTGTTTACGAACTTACTCCTGTCCCTGCCTACGAGTTTACTCTTGCTACGAACTTCCTCCTACTGCAAATATACTCCTGGCTACGAGTTTACTCGTGCGACGAATTTCCTTCTGCGACGAATTTCCTTCTGCGACGAATTTCCTTCTGTCTACAAATTTACTCCTGTCTACGAATTTTCCCCTACTTCGAATATACTCCTGTCCACCAATTTACTCCTACGAGTTTCTTCGTCCTACGAATTTCCTCCTACTACGAATCTATTCCTGGCTACGAGTTTACTCCTGCGACGAACTGCCTCCTGCTACGAAGCCGACGATATTTGCACTCCGAGACGATCCGATGTCGATTTCCAACATTATTATCCACGACAATGGGCAAGGTTTCTCGATTCGTGAGTCCTCGAGATCCTTTTCGAATACCAAGCTATATACTCCCCCTAGAACAGGCCAATAATACCGACCGCGACCAGACAGTAAGACGGCGAACCCGCCGTTCAGTGCCCTACAGCGCTTCCTACGTCTATAGTATATACCACCATTTAACATTCATCAAGAACCGTAACATCACGATGGGCATCAGTGTCATGAACAAGTCGTAGTAATTAAGAGAGCCAGGGGCTGCTAGCTGCTATTTGAGTGACTATCATAATGCTAACGTCGAAATGGATCATGGTAGCTACAGTCCTCCTCAACTCGTTGCCCCTGACCGATAATCTGCTCCCTATTTTGGTTGCCTACCTGTCCCTGAACTGCGCCGATTCCAGATCGAGCGCCGAAGAAGAAAGGAAATAAAATACAATGCGCGCCACGAGCGTCCCTGATACCCATTCTGCCGACCATAGGGCTCACACCGAAAACCATCTCGTGTATGCTGGTTAGTGTAGAGACAGAAAAGACTTTTCATACCTAGGTAGCAAGAATAGAAAACCCAGCGAGCGCCTCATCAAAAGAAGATGCCGCCGGTCACACCCCAGTTGAGCATATCAGTATCAAAATCACCAGCGCCGTCGGGGGACTGATCGGCTCCCATTGCCGGATTGTTCGAAGCGCCGCTGCCACTTGCTTGACCCCAAGGCTGCAGCTCCTGCCCCTCCTCCTCCTGCTGCTGCTCTAGAGGGTGTTGTGACGCCTGGTTCGCAGGAGGGGGCTGCTGCTGCTCCCATGGATCGTTCGACGGCACAGCGCCCAACTCGCTGGCATTTCCCTTGAGGCCGCAATCAATTTCGAGCAAACTGGTCAAATGAGCTACTGTCACGCGCAGAGCGTCCCTCTCCGTCTTGAGAACGGCATTTTCCTCCCCTGCCGTGCGTAAGGCGTCAATTGTCTCATTAAGAGACGCATTTACGGCCTGGGCCGTATGTAGGCGAGCGGTAATGTCCGCCCAATCGCGATCCTCGGCCTCCAGCTTCTTCACGCGGAGCTCCAAGGCATACTTCTTGGCCATGGCTTCGTCGGCGCGTTCCCGCTTGGCCCGACGCGACTTCCTGGCTGCATCATTGTTTTTTTCCCTCGTGTACGCCGCCCGCGCTTCTTTCACGGCGTCGTTGTATTTCTTGACCTTGGCCGACTCCTCCTCACTCAACCAGGGCTCATCCTTCTTCTCAACAAATGGGGGGCCGTGGATGACGGTCCACAGCGGCATCTCTCCATCGGAAGTAGGGGTCTGGCTCGGCTGTTCCTCGTTGAGCTGTGGAGAGGATGGTGATGAGATGTCTGCTCCAGCTGTATTGCCTTGCTGGTGCTGCTGTGACAACTGGCTCGGAACGGGCACCCCCGTAAAGGCAGGCACCGCGTCATCTAGGACGAGTGCTTGGGCGAACCCCTTGAATCCCTGGCTCAATCCTTGCTGCCCGGTATTAGTGTCAGCGGAGAAGTTGCTGACATCTTGGACCTGTGTGCTTTCGGCATCATTGACCAGGCCACCACCCATTGGGGCAACTGGGGCATTGAACCCTAGGCCATCACCCATTGGGGCAACCGGGGCATTGAGCCCTCTTGGGACAGTTGAACCCATTGCAATCGTTGGACCCATGGAGACTGCTGAGCCCATTGGGGCCACCGGGTTCATCGTGTTCGTGGAAAACGTTGGAGTAATTTGATTCATTACAGCCCTTGGGGCCGTTGGCATACCCAAACCGTGTCCACCGTACCAGTCTGGGTATGTTGGGATATTTCTCGCGTAATATTGGTTGAGTCCGTTGAAACCCGAACCACTGGCTTGAGAACACGCTTCTTGCTGTTCAATGTTGAAGAAACTTTTGTAGTCGGTACAGGCCGCGCAAGAGCACGGATAACCCTGCTGTCCCAGGTGGCAATACGAAAGCGGGTTCATGGTGATGACGGCAGTGGAGTTTCTAGTTTCCAGCGACCTGAAATCTCGACACGTTAGGATAATTAGAACAAGTAAGAGTGCTCGTGGTGAAAGTATTTTGCGTACGTTGGAAGGTTGACTATTGTCAGCTATCTCTCGTCCGTGACTCTGAGAGAGATTTGTTGTTGGCAACTTGTTGATGGGGATGTCTGAAGGCAAGTCACAGAAGAATCGATATTAATTCTTCTGTATGGGTGGGTAGAGATAACAGGAGCAGTAAATTTTGTCGTGCTTTGGGCAGAAAGAATGACAACCTTGGGAAAATTCGAGACTGTAGAGAAGAATTTTCCACCATTATATAGACAGTGGTAGATCGTGGGTGGCAGCTAAGGGGTATTAAACAATAATTGTACCCTATCACCTAGGGCTCAACAACGACAGGGTACGTTGCCACGGATTACTCGTAGTGATAAGTGTCACCAGGTCAAACACCATGTATGTTCACTCTTCGCACTGGATCAAGATAGGTCCATGCAAGAGAGGGGTTGCCAGGGGAGCAGGCTACAGTTGGTTGTTGCGGCCATCACACAATATGGTTCCACTAATTTTCTTCAGAGCCTACTATGGAAACGACTTCTAGGCCGGATAGATACTATTCTCGCCATGGGCTTCGTAGAATCAGCGAGATATTCTTCTCCCTCCCTACCCCTATTTGGCTTGGCGGCTTCATTTTATACATCACGGCTGGGCAAAGTAGACAGCTAACTCTCGCTAGAATACAGTACATTTATTGATAATTTCTATTCCACTAGTTGCTTCAAAAGGTTTGCGATAATTCATTCTTCGCCATAAATTATAATAATGTTCTCCCTGTTCCGTTCTGCTCGAGGCCAGGAAGACACTCGCTCTTCGAAGACGAGTGGCCTTGCTATTTTTCTCGCTGGAGACCTACATCCTACTAGAAATCTAGGCTCCAACTTCACGATGTTAGCAGTAGTCACTTCATGATCATATCAGTGCTCTACTTCATGCCTATTCAGGTAATATATTCCTGTATGATCGCTAGGCTGTGGGATTATCAACTAATTCATTCTATGGAAGTATCTTCACAAATTACTGTGTGACTCAGGTATATCACAGTGAATGCCAATGAGCCAAAGAGTTTTGTGACCTTCTCCCTCATCTCATGTATGTACTCTCATCCAGTGTACCTTATCCCAATGTATCCTCCTCCTAGGTAGAGACGTCGTGGGAGGAGTGACCTCGAGCTACCCGCCTCAAAGGTACAACAGCTACTCGGGATCGCTAAAGGCAACAGGGGAGTACCTTTAATTGGGCCCTAGCGGGACGTGGTTGGGAGGTTGGGTAGCCTCGCCGCCTCTCACCATGAACCCGCCAACTATCGGCCGGTATCGTATCGTGTACGTGATTGGCCCAGTCCGTGACTGTGTGGCATATTCGCACAGTTGATTCCAGACCAGCGGTAAGCTAGACACGAAACGAGACCAGGTTGGCTGCCTCTGGAGATGAGAGCCACAGAGCAAACAATCTTGCTCGAACCTCTAACATGTGGGGTGGGTTGGGTGACGGTCTCGGCGGGCACTTCCGACGCCGGCTCGCACTGCTTGATGGTGATCGAGTTACACTGAGAAAGTGAGAGCTTGCCTGTGCCTATCTGGGTTGTTCGCTCAATACCTCTGGGCCTGGATTGATGTTTAGGATTAAATTACTGGTTGGATGAGGTTCAGACTACGCGGCACAAATTCAGCAAAGGTCCCCCAATCCCATCCATAGGAAAGATCATGATATCATCTGCATGAACACGAAATAAGCGACGGGTTCATCTGCTCACTTTTCCTTTCAATTTTCTTCATCCCTTCTTTGTTTCTCCAGAATAAGCCCTCCGTAATACCACCTCCGTGTCACCTCCGTGATACCTCTGTGTCTACCTCCTTGATGATTGCTCCTTTTAATAGCACTCCGCGGGTGAACTTGAACTAGTAACATGAACGATATGAGGGAGAAAAGGGATTAAACTTCCAATGAGAATAAGCAGCATAAATGCCGTTTCGCCGAGTGTCCGTGATCTGAGCCCCTGACCTACCCAGCCACGAATCAATTCATCAGGGCAGACCGTAATCATGGCGAACCGGCATATCATTTGGGGAGGACGAAACGCAAATAGCAAACAACAACAACAATACCAGGGAGCTATCATACGCCACTAGTAACTAGGTGGTCGATCGGTTAATAATGGTTGTCCTGCGAGGCTATATGATTACTGGTTCAAAACTGTATCACGGATGTATACCGTTAACTACAGCAAGGGGTTAACGGCGTCGTATTCCCCGACCAAATGATCATCTAAGCAGACAGTCTGCCGAATTCCGTTCGTGATAACGCTGTGCTTGGTCTGAGGCTGTCGTGATCGATTACCCAAAATGACTTTGGACGTCTGGGCCATTATAGACCGCACATGTGCCCGGCACGTGGTGGTAATTAAGGGTACCAAGGTTCGTCAATGATGTATTAGGTGTGCCGCGTTCGCTCGTTATGCTCTCCCTTAATAGCTATCACAATCCGTCTCACCCTCGTGCGTGTAAGACGTGACCTGCTCGAGGGTACACATATGGGACGAATTGTCTTCGGTGCACGGGGAGTTTGTCTTATCTTTGATGCTATAGGTACGTGCAAGGCATTTATTGGTGGCATTTGTATGCGTATAACGTAGAGAAGGAGGTCCCGACCCCTTACTTGCTGTATAGACTTGAGATGTGTATTTTTTACACGGCCGATATCGCGCGAATGTCTCTTGTGCGCATGAAACAGAACGACTGCATAACGTACGTCGCTTATATTGATAGGCATTTCGCCGCCCAATCCAATATCAAACGTCGTGGTTACTGCCGTAAAATTGACCTAGCCGTACCGATGATGCGGTCTTGGTAAGAAATGCCGATCCAGGCTCCAGCCATACTCGCAGACCACTAGAAACAAATAGGTTTGAACATATAATTATCGTCCAATCGTCTCCAACATATTTCACGGCAGTCGTGTCACAGTAAGACGGCGCGCCGTTACTGTGTAATACAGTAACGGCTCCTATACCTGTGGCCAGTCGTATGTTTCCGTATCTCTACCACGTCTGATTTATACTTGACTACCGTACTTACATAATCTGAGTCAAAGCTGTATACCAAGGCTGAACGCCGATTAGAAGTCAGGGGTGATCGCCTTCATTCCTAGTTTCTAGAGTCTAGTTCATCGAACTGTAAACGTGGCTTTCTCAAACCCGCCGGCACCTTTTGTTATGTGCGAGAATGGGCGAGAGTAAGTATGTATGCAAGACGGCTGATTGTAGAAGTATCTTCATCCGATTATTCTGATTACATGTGTTCAGTCAGGTAGGGAGATGTAAGATCCACCCCAGACGTCATCACTGCTCATATTCTTGTCCCGTGAGAACGAAGTATATAAGATATCAAATGGGTACGTTGCAATTAGGGATTACTGGAATTGTCATACGATCGATAGTAAAAGGGGTTTCATATTGTATGTCAAGTCACAACTGGCTTATGAGATAAACCAGCTGTACCCCTTTAATTGTAAACTCGCCAACGTATTACTCATCGGGTTACTTCGATTCTTTCTAGGAGTTTGCTTTTTGCAACATTCGTGATTACACCAATCGGAACACGGTATTAATGTCCTTGATGAGAGATGTTTCGACGTATACAACCACTCTCTAAACTCGGCATACCCCGAGAACGTGAGTCCTATCGTCCTAGCATGTTTCGTGTTGACTGTCGAGTTACTCTCTCCGATGCAGTCCTACGCCACATAAAGAGAGAAAAGAAAGGGTGGCGTGGAGTTATTCTAATTTGAATTATCACCGTGGCCTTCGCTCGATGCCTCCCACCCTCTCGCTATTACCCTGCTGCGTCTAATTATACCTGCGCGGTATATTTCCGTCTTTTTCTACCTCCTTTTACACGTTACATAGGGGTTCCCAAACGCGATGGCCAGAGTCTTCTCACCTCACGCCACATCCGAGCAGCCACGGCACCCCCTTCGTCCAGGGCTGCTTCTCACTCACGATGATTTTACCCCAGAGATAGGCGGCGGCCATGGAGTCTGCAGGCCGGAGAGGTATGTGCCCGTCGGCAAAGTGAGTCGACCATGCCGCTAGAGAAGGAGAAGGTGTGCCACGTCAAAAAAACCCCCAGCACCTCGCGCAGATCTCGTGAATCCGGAGAACTCGATGAGGATACGAGATCGTCGTCACGCTAGCGCTCTTGGCCCATCTCACAGCCTCTCCGGATCATGTTCTCCGACAGGGAGGTTCGCAAAGTATTGGAGAAGATCGAGATGATCGTGGGTAGAGCCTTCGGAATAGTAAAAGGGGGGGGGGGGGGGGGGGGGGGGGGACAAACCAGACGGGGGGTGGGGGGGGTGGGGTGTTGTGGGGGGGGGGT
>MU392182.1:27040-63498 GCA_022578495.1 Nemania sp. NC0429 | reverse complement strand
GCCCCCCGCCCCCCCCCCCCCCCCGCCCCCCCCCCCCCCCCGACTTCCCTCTCCGTATGTGTGTGTGTGTGTGTGTGTGAAGAGGGAGAAAGAGGAAGAAAGAGATAGGGATGTACAGGGGCGTAATAGAACAGACGTTAGCGAAAAGGAGGTCGAAACTCGTCTGTATCAGGTCAGACTCGACGCTGCTACCAGCTGCTGCATGGAACAAAGACCACAGCCCGTCCTGCAGATCTAGCCCGTGTCTTAGCTATTCTGCGTTCGCTATTCTTCGTAACGTAGTGTTGTATGCGTGCGTTGCGTTGCGTTGCGTTGCGTTGCGTTGGGCGCAGCGTTGCATCGTAAGGATTCTTCCAAAGTGTTTCTTATCTCATAACTCGCCCCCATTGGCGTTCTTCCATCTACCGTGGCATCAAAGCAGCTGAGAATAGAGCTCCCTCATCTCGCTTCCTGCTCGCCTTACCTCCCACAGCAGCCCGTGGGCACTTCCAGCCCAAGCCTTCGCCGGTCGTAATAAGTGGGAGCAGGGAAAAGCTATAATAACTGAACGGCAAGGCGAGCGAGCGGCTGAAGACATTTGAAGTACCCCAGGTTTTTTTTTCTTTTCCTTTGCAAAGATGACTGACAGCTCGGAGAAAAGTTATGGGGATTACCTACTACCCTCTGCCGGATGCATCCCCTGTGCATGCGCATGTAGTTACATGTATTATTTTGTATTACGCCGGCCGGAACTTCAAGGTTGTTACTCACAACGTCTTCGATCGGCGCGCGTGCAGCAGTGCTGTTTCATGGCTTTAGGCGCATCTTGGATGATTACTTTACCGACTACCTCTGACAGTTGGCTAGTGACCTATCTAGATTCCGATGAACTATAGTTTATCTGTTTCATGGCCACGGGATCTCGTGACTTTTCAGACCTTGTAGCTTCAGGTTTGTCGTACGGCATATAAACTCTGAAATACGAAACAGAGCTGAAGATACCGAGATTACTGTCGAGTACGATGCAGGTTGGTGAAGCCACCTCATCAGTAATTATGCCGGTGACGGTATAATCATGTCCTTTATCATTCTATTCATAGACCTTAACCTCACGACTGGCTGCAGCAATGAGGTGGTATTGACCTCGTCTCTCTATTCATACGTAGTATCGAGGCGTACAATAATCTATCGCCGGGGTCTAGCCTGACTCTTGCTTATCGTCTCGTGGTGGTGTAGTAGGATCGATAAGCTTGGGGCCGGGGTCGGGTTCGGCCGGTAGGGCCTTCGAGAAGGGTGAGCCCACAGCCAAGGAATTCGATTAAGAACGGGACGGGTCAAAGGATTGACGTACATATGTGGTGCTCGGCGAAACAAAAACTACAGGACCCCAGGTACCTTCTGTAAGCAGGCAGCTTTCCCCTGGTGCAGGTAAGCGGTATCGATGCATGGCTAATGGCACGTCTGGGGAGATGATAGGATGGGTCTACACCACCAACGGCAGAATGTGTAAGACGTCCAGGTGCTGGTTCTGCGTCGACTGGGGGACCGGGTTCGGCATGTAAGACACGTGTCTAGAGTGCCGGCGGAGAGTTGAAGGATTATGAACGGTAGATCCAAAAGTAGCGTGAGCCACACTCGGGAACAGGGGGGGCGTAGATTTGGAAGGACATGTTCACACATCTGAGAACTATAGGTCTTGGTATCATGGCGGTTGGCTCGTGTGCATTAGTCTATGATTTAGTTCCAATATCTCTCTTACCACTGACTTCGTCAGCTGTTCATTATCAAATACATCGCTCTCGAGAAATCCCCTGTGCGACCAAATGAAAGTATTGTACATGCAAACAGGACTAGTCTACAAATCCCCAACGCCTATGCTACCATCGTGAAATATCGCTCATCAGACTCGTCGTAGGACGTCAACCGTATTATGTGAAATGCCCCTTAAGTGTTTGCGCAGGTCAGCCTCGAGCTGACCGAATACCGCAAAGGAGATGGTGTTGCCACGGATCTGATTTGACGGGGAGCCCGGCGTGAGTCCTTGGGTGTAGTTCCCCGTCCCTGTCTCTCGCAGACGTCTCAGCAGCCGCTCGATCAGCTTCAGAACCACTTGCAAATCTTCAAGAATGCCCTCGGTGCTTGTCATTGTCATCTCGTCCTGAGTTGCTTTTGAATACCTCTCCATAACTTCAAACCCGATGAGAACCATGAACATCCGCACGTGGCTGTCCTGAGCGAAACAGTCGCACTCGATCATCTGGAGGATGTATTCCATCGTATCCCGATTTCTAGCCTGCCCTGACACTGGTTCGTGGCGCAGTGACAGTAAGGTGGAAGCGGCTTGTGAAAGGCAGTCGTGCTGCATATTAGGCGTATAGTGTTGAGGGGGCTGTGCTCTTGGAGTCTCTGGTGGCGTGCCAAATGCCACGGGGGAAGCACTGGGAAATGCCGCCGCGTTATAATCGTACCCAGACGGCATACTTGACGCACTCGAAACACTCCTCGAGTGATGCCGCCGGCTGCCAGGCTGATTCAGCGTGTCTACGCACGGGAGATAGTTGATGGTGTTGAAGGTGGCTGCTGATGAAATAGGATCTGACGTAGGAGTGAGGGTTTGAAATGCTTGGGTGGGAAGAGGCGCCATTGGTGCCGTGGTGGCATCGTAGGTATGTCCCATGAAGCCGTTCGGGGCATGGGCATCGTAGTTCATATTTGTGAACCCGTTGATGGCTGACGTGTTTGCGTTCAACATATTCATATTGGATTCGCTGAGCCAAGACATGGCCATCGTAGTTGGCTCTGACGCTGGAGAGGGCGTCCTCGAGCCGTTTGGCAGGAGTTCCCTAGGTGTAGACGGCGCCGTTGTGGACGCCTGGTCCATAAAACCGCCGCCGACGCTGAGCTTCGCGCGGGCCGGGAGACGCCCATAGCGATAGGAGAGACCGTATGAACAGTCGAGGCCTCTCTCATTGCATCGTGTACATCGTGGTTTCTCCTTGCTGCATCTGACCTTGGCCCCGGCGCAATGCGTACAGCTGTCCTTATACTTTTGTCGAGTTCTCGTCGCCTGTCGTCCCGTCATTGTGAGATGGTTGTGGTTGCTGAAGTGTGTGGAATATCTGAACTGTTCCTGTTCCAGACGACCTGGGCAGTGCGGCGCTGTCCAGCCGGAGGCGAGTATAAGTAGTCCAATGATGACGAAGATAGAGTAAGGAGATGCAAGCCAAGGACTAGCATTCACTCGAAGGCCCTGAAGCAGCACACCTTCATGGTTCTAGTGGCGCCATCCTGCATCTGTTTAAAACACAGGGTCAACGTCGGCAGATGTACCCATCCCTCTACTTAAGGAGAACGTTTCTGAAATCCTGGCAGCAATGCCGTGGAGGGAAATCGCTGCAAGTAATAAGACGCTAAGTTGTTTCTTGCCGTGATCTCAGCCACAAACCTGCACAAGCTGCACAGTCTGCCTGCCTGCCTGCCTGCGGGTGAAGTCTTAGTCTTACACTACACCACAAGACTGACAGTCATACCCTCACACGCCTCCCCTTACCAGCCTACGCGACAGCACTGTCTTAGCTTAGACCGTATTAGTATACCGTCCCCCCGTCCCCCCGTCCCCTACACTACCGTACCCTCCTCGACTTAGTCACGGTAGCGCATGGTCTGATGCGAACCAGGATCTTTTGGTAGGTGCCGATGTCGTCGTCCGATTTAGCTCATTCCAGGGATCCACGGGATCAACGACTCCAGCAGCGGCGATAGGCGCCCTTTTCAGGGGAGTGGAACAGTCTCGCTAAGAAGGCTCTTGTTCGGGTTAGAGTCGAAGCTGGAGAAGTCGACTGACAGGGCCTCGAGATCTGGGACCGACGCCTCCCCCGGCAGACTCCCCCAGCAGTATATACGCTGCTAGTGCACCCAGCATAGCATCGACTTGCTTGTTATCTTCTTAGCTAGCGGGTTGGAGGGAAATCCCCTTCCCGTTTGGGCTTTCAGCTCAACGGCGATTTACAGAATTGCCCCTTAGCCTGCACACCATATCGAGCGTATTTGGCAGGTTGGCTGCTAGCCTGGCGATGACGAGGGACCATAGCACCAGGGACACTGCCATATGCATCGATAGACCATCTAGAGGGAGGCGAATGGTAAGTACCTAGTGTATGCGTTGTGTTGTGTTGTGTACGAAGTAGACTGGATTGCGGTTAGACCTTTTTTTTTCGAGAACGCCACAACGGATAAAATAGGTACCCATCCAACAATCGACTCCGGAGTCATCAGCCGAGGCAGGCCCAATGTTAGCGTGCCTACTATCCGAAGGCACACTATACAGGTACTCTACTAATTTGCCTACTACACGAGGTACCTCCCTCCCATCTCTAGGCCACTTATCTCAGGTAGATACTTACTTACCTATCTAGTGCGTACTATCCCGAGCTCGTGCCTAAGATAGGTTAGGGTACTTACTTAGATGCGCTACCCCACGACTGCATAACTGCTTAATTAAGTCAGTTCCGACCACACAGCTATGGCAGCTTCTCCTGCGAATTAGAACTGCCTCCTTCAAGTTGTTTGCCTACACTAGACACTTATTACCTTACTAACTTCCACCCTCAGTACCTACATGCCAACCTGGGCACTACAGTATCCGGGCCGCTACATAACTGCGCTACACTGCAGCTCTGCACTGCACTAGTGCACATGGCGTGTATACTAAGATGCGGGCCGCACTTCAGCCTCACGCCAAGACATCCTCGACCTAAGTATTTAGGCCAGTACTTATCTCGTGTACGTAGGTAGGTACTGTATATATATAGGTGTAGGTAGTACGTCGGAAGTATGGAGGTATGTAGGTAGTATGTGCGTGAATGACGATGTAGCCATGCAGGTGGTAGATACTTGTGTAGGCGGCATCGGTACGTCGGGACGCCCTCGTCTCGCCTCGTCTCGTTGGGTTGAAGGGAGTCGAGCTGCTCTCCCCCGGCTGCAGGCTTCTCCAAAATAAGTGAATCAGTAGAGAAACCAAGTGCAGGTTGCAGTTCAGGGCTACCTGACGGTCATGTGGCCCGTGTCAAATCCTACTGCACGACGATGTGATGCAGGAGAGGGAGAAATAATTACGTGCTCTGTCCAGCCGCTATATGGCTAGCTGATATCGTTAATATGAGAACCTCGTGCTTTGTGTAGCATCGCATGGGATTTCAGATGTCACCGTAGCAAGCTGAAGAAGATGAAGCGCGTGGCAGCCCGTCTGGCTGCTGTAGGTGACCGACTTGCCATACCAGCGAAACCCTGGCATATGCATGTGCTGGCTGGGATGGGATGTGGATGTGGATGTACATGGACCATGTACCGCCCACGCTACATACTTACTCGCGGCATGGAGCATGCGGCCTAGATACAATGTAGTAACATACATAGGTACGTGCACGGAGCCTTGTTGTAAGATCGGAGGAACTTCAGCCCAACTTCCAAGAACCATTCGCCCTCTCGATGGCGAGAGACCGTGTATGCAAGCCTAGACAAGCTGGACACCACGGGTTGGCTAGGGAGGGACGTAGTGTAGTCTGGATCTTGACAACAGAGGCCGTCCAGCCACTTAGAGCTGCGCTATGATCTGTTTGGGCAACTTTGCCAGATGGAGGAGAGATTCCGATACCACATTGGCAGACTCTGGCCACGACTATTACACGTCCTGGGTATAGAACAAGTAATAACCTTTAGGAAGTAGTTACGTACCGACAATCAGATAACACAGGACGGACGGGATAGGTCGTGCCCAATTTTCGCTCAGGCTGGATACGCGAACAGGACAACCGTCGGGAAGCCCTATGGGCATCCAGCATGCTTACTTACTGACTTACTCATGTAAGTTCGTGACGGATCCATGGTATGCATTACGATTCGCCGTCGTGCGCTCGTAGTGATACTGCATGGGCCGAGGTAATTGGAAAATTGCATTGTACTAGAGGTAAGAATTCGCCAAAGATCCGGTCTCTTCGATGTTGGTAGTGTATACTATATCACGTGCTATGAGATCGCGCCTATCTCAACGGAGACATTATTTGTCCCGATAGGGGAATTTTAATCGAGGACCACCGACGGTTTTGCTCTGTGGGGGGGATTTGGAATTAGACCCGCCCCAAGTGGCGAATGGGAATCAAGATACTGGGTAGGCATATACTTATCTAGGAAATCGACTGTGATAGTACAATTGCACCCGATACTTATACCAAGTTAAGGAAGTACCTGCATAGATCTGATATCTACATGAGACGTAGGCGTTGAGTCGAAAGCCAGTAAGCAAGCACTTATGGAATATCTGCTTACTTAAAACACTACTAGGCTTGAGACCAGTACTACAAACCAAAAATACACATGGGCAAATCTAGGTTTATTAAAGGTTGGAGTGTTCAAGGTTGTAGATATACGGAACACAAGGTACGCGAGGAAGTTGTCCATACAGTACCTACATGTAAGGTAGGTAAGTACATGTAGGTATGATATGCCCACTCGATACCATATCGTAGGTACCAAGACTATACTTGGTAGGGACTAGTGCAGAGCACAGGCTAGGCCATGTACTGGTGGAGACGAGCTAGACCAGGGTTGACCAGTATCTCGACTAGGATAAAGGCTAGCATTAAGCCAACGGGTGGCACCGTCTTGGCTCCGCGACGGAGGTATTCCGCGCTGCCCGGTACTTGTTCGACGCGAGCTACGGAAAGTAGTAAAATCTCTATTACAATTATGAACTCTGCCCCCGCATTTTTCTTCGAGAACACCCACGAGACGGCGTCGCTTGCTCGGACGTGATGCAGCAGGCCGTGATGCTGCTATTGATAGAATCAATTAATCGACAAACCAGCAAATCAATCAACAGAACCACCCCACCACGTAGCTGGGAGCATGTCTCTCTCTCTCTCTCTCTCTTCCCTCCCTGCCTCCCTCCCTCCCGCCTCCCTCCACTGTTAGCCGGAGGCAGACTTGACTTACATGAAATGAAGCGGTAGCTAGCTAGAGCCAGGAGGTAGAGGTAGAGGTAGAGAGGTAGATAGGAGATCACGGGCTAAGTAAGAACTTATGCGACACGCCCCCCCTTTTACAGACAAGACCTACAGTAAGAACCTTCGAATCCTTGAATCTGGAATCGAGAACCGAGAATGGAGAATCAGGATTCGAGAATCCGTGGCTGTCTCGCGTTCCATCGGTGATCTGATTAGGTACGAGATCATCTCACGTCACCTCCTCCTTACCTCAGAACTTAAAACCTACCTGGATATGCAGCAGCTAACAGCCAAGCCATTGCCCACGTTGCCACGTTGCACCCGGTGCTGGGCCAAAGCTCTCTCCCAGCAGAGCCAACTTCGAATCACATCGCCCGTTCCTCGGTGTGCCAGACAAGAGCCACGAACGGGACGCCGAGAGGTCGGGGACCCTGTGGAGGACAAACCAGCTGCCCTAAATGACGACGATCCCATACGTCTGTGGCGCCTGGCATGAAGGGCGTCTCTCTCGGCACCACTGTGACGGCGACATGCAGGCTGCAATCAGGTTGAAGATGCCGCAGGACTTCTTTCGTCTGGCGGAGACATTAGCTGATGCTTACATTGTAGGTATTACCCATCTGCCAACCCGTCCACTGACTTACCTTTACGCACCAATCTATTTTTCTATGTCGGCGTTAGGGGGTAACGAAATCATGGGCACCCTAGGTGCCGATAGACTACCATTTTCTCCACGGGTTCTAGCCTGCTGTCCTAGTCCGCCATCTTATTTGGTTTGCCATGTGTGAGGTGGGTTATGTATGTGGTCTTCTTAGACTTGCTTGTTAGAAAGCCACCTACCTGCAGTTCCTACGTGATAATGAGATCGTGTTGGGGGAGGGGATTATGATGTTGATGAGGGTATTCCGCCTGACGAAGGGGCACTTCGCCCTGTTAACTCTTGTTTCATCTCAGTCATCGACTTCCCCGAGCTTTTTTTGTCTATGTAGTGCCTTTCAACCACCTTACGATGATTCCTGGCGCCTATTGCTGGGCTATCTTCTGTTAGCTACTCTTTCTCGACGCTACCACCCCTTTCATTCAACTACGTATGCCGAGTCATTCCGCCACCACCCATCCTGACATACTAGCAAGATTATCCTGAATAACGAATGATATCAAGATCAAGAGTTCGTTATCACCTCGAAGATGCATGCTACCCCACGCTTCATGGATCATCAAGCCGCCATCTTTACTGGCTAGCCGAGATATGGATTCTTCATAGGTCCTGACTTGTAGCAAAACCGACACACACATAACAACCAGGACCGCCGAGAAGTTCAACGGCTAAACCCACTAGGCTCCAAGAAATGATCTAGGGAACGCGTTGCCGCCATCTCTAGCGCAGACTCCTTGTCGTTCGGCTGGCATCCGTGGTTTTAGGCATTGACAATGCCATCCACTCAGGAGTTGAGCTATTTCTTCAACGTGTTTTTCAACCTTGATCACCGAGTACATTGATGATTAGTGCCCACCTAGTTAGCGAACTAGCGCGTAATATAGACATCTATCTGCATTGGCTCACGGGCCGTCCTAAGCTAGTAAAGCCGAAGTCAGCCCCCAGATCGCTCAGTATCCAAGGAACTGCCGTAGGAGACGATCTCGTCGCTTAAGTAGCGTTAAACCGGTTCCATGCCCTCCTAGAGTGCTAGTTTGCTAGACTACCTTAGGTTTCTGTTTAAGTTAGCGTATTGGTATCATATCCGGCCGGGGATATCTAGAGCGTAGCCCTATAAGATCTCAGGGGCTAGAGAATACACGACTTAACTCATTGGGAACCATGCTTGTTCTAGCTGTCTCATCGCAAGAGCTCTTGCTTTTAATGGTGGCTTGCCCAGATGAGGGAGCAACCTCATAGCAATAGCAGTACATTGGCTGATACACTCTAGCTCAGACGACGGCGGTGAGTTTAGGCGCGAATAAGCCTCTACTATAAACTTCTATTTCGCCCTGGTACATATAGATGTGAGTAATCCCGTGCCTTGTATAATTGCGATAAATATCATTCTATTCGCAACGCGCAATGCGGTTCACTGGAAGGAAGTCTTGATCCGTAATTCCTCGTATGTTAGCAAGTCTTCTTCGCACTTACCTCGAAACCGCCACTGTTTATGACCTCAGCGCGCCGCCACTTTCCCCTTTCTTGCCACACCCACCATGAGCTCCCGGTCTAGGCACCTAGCCCCTCAGCAGCTCTATATCACGCTTCATTACGACGCATAATTATGATCGAGGGCATCTCATGAACGTCATGTCTCAGTCTGACCCCGTCTCATCAAATGCGCGACAGCGGGCCTCGGTGATGAAGGCCATCATAGCGTCCTTGAACTTGGGAGCGGCGGCCCGCGTCTTAGTATCCGTTCTATCTAACAATGTCTCGTCGTCAAAGTGGTGCGAAAGCGTCTCGTTGGTATCCCGCCACATCACATCGGGCGATGGTGGACGATGTACGCACGTCGAAATCCGTTAGACAGCGCCTTCGGGCGTCGGTATGAACGACACTGTTCAAAGGGGGGTTGGTGTTAGAAAAGCAACGGCTCGTCTCCTAGATGTCTTAGGTATTTATTCACATAGATTCTAAGAACTGGCGGCAGCATTTCGAAGGAGAGAGTCTGTCATAGTGAGTTGTAGCGAGGAGAAAACGAGTGATTCCTTGAGGATTGGGTGCTGAGGTCTTTCTCTGTAAGCCCCTTTTAGGACGGGATCGGTCGCAAGAACCTGACTGAGGCGAAAAGAATGAACATCGAGTTCAGATGGATGTCGACTGTGCTCATGATGTTGCTCACAATGACGCTGAGGCATACCTGGTGTTCGAGGACATTGGGCAATGGTTCCTCCTCGTCTGGATGTGGAGAAAGGCGTAAACCTCCGCCGCCTGGGTCTTGCGGTGCCAGATCTGAAGCTCCTCTCGCTACTGCCTTATTTTCAAGATAATAGACGCTTATAAAGGTATCTATGAACTCTCAGATTGCCTCGGTAACGACGCTCACGCCCTCGTAGAACCGGAACGACTTGAGCTTCAACCCAAAGGCGCTCCCAACCAAGCCGCGCTGCTTAAACACAGAGCGGTAGTAATTCCTCACAAGAATCAGCCGATGCCCCTGACAGGTAAAGCTAGTTCAAGTACTCTTGAACGGCGTCGGGGGACTACGGATGGCACTGAGGACCGGTGAACGTCTCTCTAGTTTCGAGGCCGTTTTCTAGATTGGGATCGACGCCCTAATGTGGCTTTCCAAGTGTTTTCATCAGTGTAAGCAGTGGAGCTAGAAGCGAGACGAACGCCTATTCAGAATAGCTATCACTTTATGTATGGCCATTGCTGAGGCTCCGGATCGCGGGGAAGATAGGGAGCTTTCGCAGCCGAGCGTGACTGGCTAACGTGGGCCCATGTCGAGTGGAAGCCGCTGTTTTGGTTCAATAGCATCTCGGCGACTAGCTAGTCTGTGGAACTGTCCTCCGCCGTGTAGATGAGAGCCGATGGCTCTCTGCCTTTGACGGTAGGTTTCAGGGCTAGAGGGATAAATTCGCCAGTCCTCTCTATGTTGAAGTAGGCTTAGCACATAGCTCAGTTCTTTCCACTTAGCGGAAGATATCTTTTAAGAATTCGAATCAGCAACTATTGTTCATTGCAGGAAATGCGTAATAAGGTTTGTAAAGTATGTCTAGGAGTGGGTAGAGAGTTACCAGTTGAGTGATATTTGTGCCCGACATACGTAATAGGGGGTATGGAGAGCCCTAGGGTGCTGGCCTGCAACATGTCATCCCGGCATCGAGGTATTGTATTACTCTTGTATTAGACGATCGCCAGCGGTGCCCTTTTGTTAGACATGTGGGACTCAAGCTATTAAACATCAGGAGAAGAAAGAAGGTTTATAAAACACGATGCCGTTGCTGTCTTAGCGATCAAAATGTATTTATACATACCTTTAAACAACTAAAGTCTGCGGGAAAAGCTGGCTCTGGGCACGTAAGCCTCTGAGTGAGAGCCCAGCCGTAATCGATGCGGCATTTCCGACTGGAATAGTAGACCCTCCCTGAGGTTGGACACGACTGATCTTGTATGGCGTAGCAGATTGATCACAGTATTCTGAGTTAAGTGTTGCTTAGCGATGCAGTGGCATATGGCATCCCCCGGGGCGTTCTCACAAGTCTCATCATTGAAAATAACCCGTCATCATTGTAGTTAGTGAGCATGTCTAGCATTGACCCGCGATGAAGAGACATGTTCCAGCGGCTTTCATACACGTTCGCATAGTCGTCCAATGCAGAGAAGTTACCTGCTTGTGTCGTGAATTAGCAACACAAATCACCCAGGTACTTATACTCACTCTAATTATGCCAACTAAGGGCTTCCGATTCCTCTGCACTTAACTGGGCGTGTTCAGTCACGATAGGAAACCATTGAAACTGCTGCTCTGATATCGTCTTGTTGGCGAGTTTCCCAGTCGGGTAGAAAGCACCGCCCACTGAATATTCTCTGTACAGTCGGCCCTGTCGCTTTGCATCGAGAGCCGCAGCACTGGCCCTGTAGTTGATATCAGCATTCGTTAAGGTGGAAACGACAGCTTTGGTGGGCGCTGAGGATGCTAAAGCCGCCACGCCGGAAAACAGAATGCACAATCGTGCTAGGTTTATCATTGTATCTTCAAATCTGTTGACCCAAGAGCGTGAAAATTCTCTAGCTGCCCAAATAGCAACAACCAGTGGAGTAGTCGTAGCTGAAGTGCAAATTCATCATTTATTTGAAATCCTACCTCCTGCACCTTTCTCAATCGCTTACCTTGCGCCGTTGAGAGATGTTGTCAACTGTGCCACATCAACGCAGTGAATGAGTTTCTATGACTTCTTCATGAGCACTAGAACATCCTAGTTAAGATATGCGTGAGGACTTTCCTAATGGGAATGTTAAGATAGATACCTAAATAGTATGTGCATAACATGAGCCCTGCTTGACGGCGTCTCCCTCGAGATACAGGCTACAGCCTCCCGCTTTCATTACTGGCATATACTAGAAAAGACATAGCCACACTTGGCATGGCCTCATTGCCTATTCTTACAGGATATGCGAGTTCATGATGCGTGGTGAAGACAAAGAAGAGGGAGACGAGAGTGACGAGGAGTACGGAAAGAAATGAGGTTCACAAGCTGACAAGAGTGAGAAAAAGTCTTGAGACTCTCACGCCCACACGCCAGATCTACGATGTCCCAGATCCAGGTCAAGCAGGGATTATATTCGTAACTAATCCTTGTTTAGACTGGTACCATCTGCGGGATGATACTGCCGTGGTGCATTCTGCGGATACGCTATACCTAGATCTTCTAGTGTAGTTTTGTAAGCACCGTTTGCAATATGGACCTGGAAATTGTACACTAGAGTTTAGGTAGACTTGATGTGTTCAGCTGAGCGTGTGAGCATAACCGTAGGTGCGAAGTATCTCTGATCGCGAAAGGGCAGCGGCAGGACTATATTCGTAGCGCAATACGGCCAATAGTGATTAAACGTCGAGCTACCAATTCGTGTGTAAAGGAACGGCGAGTCTGCTTGATAACCGAAAATTTAGTTAGCAAAGTAGGAAAAGACCAAGAAACTAGAGCTGCGCGGCTCGTTTATTCTCACCTGGGCTACTCTGTACTTTCTGTGTAAAAAAATAACCATAAACTCAACGCAATCACATGAAAGTTGGGCGGGAAAGAAGCTAAGAATCTCACCCGCTCGTTGATCGGACTCTGCTTTTGGATTATCCGGGGTTCCGACGCCACACCACACCACACCACACACCGACAAGCTCTTAATCCCTCCCCGGTGACAGTGAGGTCTGCATGAGGTACCACCTAGTGAAGTGCAGGTACCTAGTTTAACAAGTACTCAGATAATCAAAACTCTTCCCTAGTGATGATATAGAAGTGATGTGTGTATCATAGGCCCGATGCGATAACATTCCTTTCCACGATCGGTTGGCCACTGATAAAGTAAACCCCGAAATGCTGTTGACGATAAAATTGTATGCATGCACTGACCACGTACAAAGTATACCTACCTACCTTACCTTAGTTTTGGTCGCGTGTAAGACTTGAAACGAAAGCCGGGAAATTCCTCAAGCCACCATGATACCCCGCTGCGTGGTATTCGGCAGCGAGGCGTAAGTGGGTATACCTACATGCATACATACCTTACATAGGATGGGGGATAACTTGAAAAGCTTTCGAGAATACCCAATCCTTCTCAGCTATTCCGAATGGAAAGAAAAGGAGACACAATAGCCATCAGGACAGCTTTCTTAAGTGGGATTCGAGTATGCATTATACCCATCATCATGCTGATCTGTTATACTTCACAGCTCAGGTGGGTTTTCACTAATAACGAATACAAACGTCATGTCCCATGTCGGTTTTTTTTTTATTTTTATTTTTTTATTTTTTTTTTTATGAACCGGACCGATGTTCTCGCGATGCTTCTTTTCAGCTAGCTACATTAGAAGCTGACGCCCAAGTTATCTCTTATCATAATGAATTCACGGTGCCATTCTGTGTCGCATGCCAAGACATCTACCTAAACCAAGTTAGATGCTGCAAACAGGTCACTAACCATATCTACTTCGTATCCATTCTGTTATCTACACGGCAATCCATCTACCTCCCTATGGCCAAAAGAGAATACTACGGCACATCTATTACCTATCAAGGTCCAGGCTATCGCGACACCTACGAGGTACACTCAACTGTAATTATACGCCGTGCCCTAGGATAAGTACCATCCATACACATTTGTGCAAGCTCCAACGTGATCGGCCTAAGCAAGATGCTGATACTGGTTGGCTCCATTGAGCCAATGACCTGCCTCCTGCCACATTCGGCACTGACAAGGCCTATCTAATCAGACCAACGAAGAGCCCAGATAGCCAAGCGACCAAATTAGGTCCAAACTTAGCTAGACCAGGCAAGCGGCGAGCATCCGAAAGATTAAGTAGGTACTTAGATTCTCCAGGTTTCTGCAACTGAAGCTCGAAATAATATCCCTGGCTATTTGATAACTAAATTTCTCTATGTTTTTGAAATGAAGAACACGTTACTATTTGAAAAGGTTTACTACTTAGTGTGGGACATTACATGTAATACTAGTGTGCATTTATAGTTGAGGAAATATTCACCTACTTGATTAACTAACTGTAAAGCGAGGTCAAATTATTTCTGCTCTTGCGTATGATTGCATTGATGAGTAGATACAACAACCTGATGTTTAAACGTGTCTATCCTTATACCGACTCAGATTCTCTGAGCTATATAGCAACATACTTCAACACTGTAACTTTGATAATAAAATTCATCAGCTTGGCAAGTTTCTATCATCTAGTTTTTTTATATAATCTCATCACACTCGCTCGTATCGCTTTACAAGTACTAACTCGGTATACTACTGCTTGGTCCCGAACATGCTTATTGTTATCGCGCAATAGGAGATGTTCTTAATACCAACCGTCACTAGGTCTCATCTATAGGTTTACATAAGTAGATGCCCTGAAAGGCTGTGCTTCCTAGCAGAGGCGATGAAGAATTTGGTACCGTTACAGTATGATATCATGTACGTAGGTACTCCGTAGTACAGGTGTATGATTGTGTATAGGCTGCTACGGTTCACGAATGAAAAACCAAAACATTGAGGTGTAAGCGAGCTACTAGTAACCCCCAAGTTTCATTTACCAAGGAGTTCTGGGTCACCACGTTTCTATCATGGGATTATACAGCTCGATCACCTAATATCGCATTATCCTTATTCAATCGTACCCAGCCTCAGCCTCAGGAGATTTAGGGGATTCAATTGATCAGCCGCCCCCGTGTAGCTGGCCGAGGTTCAATTCCCCCTGCTGTTGCTCCCCGGGCTGCAAGGTTCAGCGGTAACGAGAGATTGGCGTTTATTGCGTGCTCCTTGGCTCCTGCAGGGTCAGGAGATACAATATCACATTTGGAAGTTCTTTACACTGGGTCTTGGCAAGGGTATGCCCCAAGTCGCACCCCCAATCGCGCAATTTGGCCAAGTTATCGCATTGTCTATCAATCTGTTCTCGCCCGAACCCCCCTACCCCTCCCCCCTTGCTCCAAACGGCCATCCCGTATTATAAGATGTCGCCGTCCATATTATAGCAACGTTCCTCCCCGATCACATCCGCCTCCAATATCTCTCGACCCGTCCCTAGCCGGCTTTCTTTGCCAAAACGGCGCTTAGTCAACATGGGTTTTCCCAAGTTCTGGGCACGGTCTACGGCGAGGGATGCCGCTGCGTCGACGAGCCCGGATACCTCTAGCGACTTAGAAGTGCTGCACGATGGGGATCTTGCCTACACTGTAGCCAAAGCAGAGAATGGCTCGGGAGCGGCTTACCAAGAGGCTGTCGGTGCGCCTGTCGAGTCCAGATCACCGCTTGGATACCATGTCGGCTGGGTGACTGTCATCTTTCTCAACGTCAACCAGATGATCGGCACCGGTATCTTCTCGACTCGTATGTGTATTTTGAGATGACTAACCTGTCACAACGCTGACATCTCTGCACAGCCGGAACTATCCTAGGAAAGACGGGCTCCGTTGGTCTCGCTCTCATCTACTGGGTGATTGGCCTGCTCCTCGCCGTCGCTGGTTTCGCAGTCTACCTCGAGTTTACCAGCTACTTTCCAAATCGATCTGGATCTGAGGTCGTCTACCTCGAGCAAGCATTTCCGAGGCCGAAACACTTCTTTCCCATTTCATTCGCATTTTACTCTGTCGTTCTCTCTTTCAGCAGTAGTAACGCGATCGGTGCGTTTTGAACCCAGCCTGGTATTTGATGATTCATAGTAGCTCACAATAGTGTTCGTTCTTATTAGTGTTGTCTAATTACCTATGGGCTTTGGCACAGTATGTTTTGAGAGATCTCTTATCTCCTCCCCCTTTTCGGATTGCTGGCAGTGTTCATCGCAAGACACCGATTGAAGGCTGATGAAACTAACAAATATTGACTTCTTATAGCAAAACGCCAACGGATTGGCAATTGAAAGGTGTTGCTATTGCAGCTTATACTGTTGCTGTTATATGTGAGTCTTAACGCCGCTCTCAACTATGAAGCATTACCTCATACTGCGGGCTGCAGGCGTTATAGCACACAACAAGTACTCGCTTTGGGCAACAAACGTCATCGGCGTTGTTAAAATCCTCACTCTCGTATTGTATGTATCGATCCGACCGGCAGCGAAGTTTCTCCAAGGCTAAATCTATGACTCTCGTAGTATCAGCATCACGGGTTTCGTCATCCTCGGGGGCCATGTGTCTCGGATCCCAGACCCCCATGCCAACTTCCGCAACTCGTTCGAAGGCACTACGCAGAACGGAAACGATCTGTCGGTGGCTCTCGTGAACGTCATATTCGCATATAGCGGATACGCCAACGCTTTCTCGGTAGTGAACGAGATCAAGAACCCCATACCCACCCTGAAACGGAACGGCGCAGTGTCTGTGGCCGTAGTCGCAATCCTGTATATTCTTTGCAACATTGCGTATTTTGCCGCTGGTATGTCTTCCCTCTTCCCGAGCGCTTTTGTATAATCATGTTGCTCATTCATAGGAAAAGTCCCTAAAGTAACGTTTGCCAAGTCGAATGCAATTGCGGCATCCGTCTTCTTCGGCGCTGTATTCGGCGAGGGCCGCGCTCAAGATGCTTTGAACGCCTTGGTTTTGATCAGCGCATTTGGTAACCTCCTGGCCGTCCTTATTGGTCAATCCAGGCTCATTCGTGAGATCGGAAGGTGCTACATCCCTTCGAACCCTTCGATCCTCGTATTTGGACGATTCACTAATTGTAATGGGTCTGAGAAACTAGGCAAGGCGTACTTCCGTTCACTGAATTCTGGGTATCCACGAGGCCCTTTGGCACACCAATAGGACCCTATTTGCTTAAATGGGTGGTCACCATCATTTTTATCATTGCCCCCCCAGCCGGCGATGCATTCCAGTTCGGTAAGCCACCTCCCAGCAGTCACTGCTAGTTGCCCAACGACATGGAATCATCTAATGCCTTTATAACATATAGTCGTCAGTCTCAAGACTTACCCAGACGGAATCTTCTTCGTCGCCATGGCCATTGGCCTCTGGATCGTCCGATACAGGCATAAACGTCTAAACCGCGAGAAACCAGCTTTCAAGGCTTGGGATATCTGCCTAGTTTTCTTCTTGCTGGTACAGATCTACACTATTGCCACACCGTGGATACCTCCAAAGGGTGGCCCATACGCCGGTTCTGTCAGCTTCTGGTATGCGACTTATGCCGCAGTAGGTATTGGCGTGTAAGTGAACCCCACCAGCCCCTTCAACATCGACAAGACGCTGAATTCTTGTAAGCATCGTTCTTTGCGCGATATACTACGTCATCTGGATGTATGTTATACCGAGATTTGGGGGGTACCAGTTGCGTCCTGAGGTCTTAAACGTCGAGGACCACGGCGCTGTCACGCATCAGCTAGTGAAGGTCCCATTGGCCGAAGTGGAGAAATGGGATAGAGAACATGACGAAGCTGGACGTTTACGACGAAGACACGCACAGGACGAATATGCTGCGGAGATTGGTTCACTGGAGAAGACGCAGGTAGTATGATGAAGCTAGCGCTCTGATGGGATGATTGCTCTTCATTTGGGTGAAGCACAACCCCTATAACCACGGATCTGCTTGGTTGTCGACAAGTAGTGTATAAATGGAACATCTGGTTTTGATGGACTTTTTATTTTTGCCCCCACGAACTTGCTCTGACTCAATAGTCACACTAGTTATCATGCTGGTCACTTTAATACTCGATCAGAGTCTATTTCTAACATGCCCCCTTTTCCTATTCTGCTTGTAGCAGGCCTTCACTGTCATTCTCCTGTCGCGGTGCGCTGTAGGCATTTCCTCCGATTAAACGGCATGATGAGGCATGGTGTTCCTAGCGTTTACCCAGCAGCGGACGGCACCCCCACTCCGCGACTGAGGCGTCAAAGAATAGAACTGTAATATCGTCAGCAGTTACTCATGTAATTGTACCGTAAAACGAGGATTTCATCTGAGGACCGGAGGTCCCTATTAGCAACAGGCGTGTATTACAGGACGCCGGACATAGAAGATTCGAAGCTGTTATGGATATATGGGAAGGAAGCGGACGGAAGTTTCAAGTCAACACACCACACTCGCGTATCCCGAATCACTGATGAGTATTATAATTAATTTCGTATTGATTTCTGCCTGCACGACCTAGCGGGTGATAGGTTGGAGCACTCGTGGAAGAATCGTAAGGAATGCCAAATTCTCATCTCTCTTCAACATTGAGTCATATCTCACATCGAATGAAGCATATTACACAATGAATAGCAACACCGGGCCCATAATGCCAGACGCCAAACCCGTAAAGTACAAAAGCGAATAAACGTGGCTCGCATGGGATTTTAGAAGGCAGCTACTGCAATGGCAATAGACTGAGTCTCTGAGTGGGAGATAGAGACAGTAATCTCCTTCACGCCTGCCTTCTTCGCAGCATCTGCGGCATCACCGTGGAGCTAGAAACGATCAGTCGACGGGTTCAAAGAGGATTATCTGGGGACTTACAGAGACTATGGGGGCACCCTTCTCATTGGGTAAGATTTCGATATCCTTGAGTGGTGCACCGGCGCCTTTGCTCTGGACACCGAGGCTTTTGAACACAGCTTCCTTTGCGCTCCATCGTCCAGCGAAAGAGCTCTGCGGGTTTGGTGTTGTTCGACAATAAGCAATTTCTTTTTCGGTGAAGTTGCGTTCCACAAACGTGTCGTTGTCGATATTGATGGCAGAAATGTCTTCTACGTCAACGCCAACCTTGTTATTCCTTCCAGTTTGAAGGCTACGGGCCAAGCCTTCGACTACTTCTTTGGTAGTGCGGGTTCTTGCCACCTGTGGTGCGGTGACCTGCTTGGCAAAGTTCGAGGCGAATATCAGTTCAGCGGTCTTCTCGTCCTCAGTTACTCTTGCATCAGGGTTGAGTAGAACAGACGACAACTGCTCATCGGTGTAGGGCGAGTTTGATTTGGCTTGGAACAGAGAGTTGTTGATGAGGCCGTTATGGAAGTACCTATAAGCTTTCTTCTGGCGAGCGGTCACCTTGGCTTTGTATTCGGCAAATGTCTCTTGGTCAAGCGCCGCGAATAAGTATCGGGGATGAATACCAATCGCCTGGGCACCCTTTTGGCCGAAACCAAAGGATGTAACCGAGAACGCTTTCACGCCATCTGTTTGAATGCTGCGACTTGGGTATACAATGAGGTCAAACTTTTCCATGACCTCATCGATATTGTCGGCGTTGCGATTGCCAGGAACCAGACCTGAATTCAGAACTTGGAGACATCCATTGAACATCCAGGCGCCGGCAGCACCCTTAGGATGGCCGGTCAGATATTTCTGGAATATACCCATAACAACGTTGCCTTTTTGGCGACCAAGATGCCGTAATTGCTGACAGACGACAGAAGACTCATTCTTATCGTTCGCCTTCGTTGACGTACCATGGAAAGATGCAACATCAAGGTCATCGATCGTCAACCCCCAAGTAGCCAAGCAACCACGGAGTGGAGCAATTGTGGTGTCTTGCTTCCAGAAATTGTTGCCAAAGCTTCGGAGAGCTTCTTTCTGTTGCCTCTCGGCTTCTTTTTCAATGTGAACGGCCCTCTCTTGGGTGTACTCCTTCTCGTTGAACTGGTGACCTTGAGCTTGCATCGCGGCCACCTCTTCATAGAGGTACTCAAGCTCCAGCTCCTTCCAGTTTCGAATTTGCTTTTTGCGAAGCTCAATTTGGCGGCGGCGATATTTCATATCAAGAAGAGGTGATGGGAACTTTCCGGGAGCTTCACGAGCGGTGGTCAGAACACCTTGGCCAGGTGCTGGTACGGAGCGACCAATTTTGTCACTTGCCGTCGTCGTCAGCGCAAGAATACCGTAGATCGGGACTCCCATGTCAAGCGCAAGCTTAGCCGTCATGATAATCTGAACACCACAGCCTTGAGATTCCATAAAACCGTTTCGGGTTGTGGTGGTAGGCCGGGACATTTCTTGTGGAGTACGGCCATGTGCAAATTCGTCAACAGCATTGCTTGTTGCTTTCATATTAGCGAATTCATACGAACCTTCCTCGCTTAAGTCGTCAAAACCACCAACAATGCAAACGCGTGCCTTGCCCTCCATAATGGTCTCGTAACCAATGTCAATAGACTCGACAGCAGTAGCACAAGCACCGACCGGAGTTTTGATGGGCCCCGAAGACGAGAGAAGTAACATGTTGACCCAAGCTGCCATAGTGTTGATGAATGATTCTTGGAGAATGTCATTCTGCACTTGCTGGTCCATCTTCCGCTTATTGTACATTCCGTCAAGGGCGGTCGTACCACCCATTCCGGAGCCAATACAGTTTCCGAGCTCAGAGACATGCACGTATTTGTAGAATTCGTAAGGGTCAGAGATACCCGAGGTCAGGAGGGCCTCTGCGACTGATACAAGAACAAATAGTGTTACCCGGTCGACTTGAGAGATAATGTCGCCGGGAACACCATACTTCTTCGCATCCCAACCTGTCGGAATTTGGCCAGCAACAAGACGGTCAAATCGAAGAGCTTTGGGAATCCAGAGAGTAGCACCTCTCTTCAATCGAATGATGTATTCACCGGACTCTGGGATTTCAAAAATCTCACACTTGTCGCCATGTTGCCGCTTGAACTCCTCCGCAGTCTCCTTGGAGCCCTCGAACGCTTCGAGGTCTGCTTCCAAGGATACTTCGTGGAGCATCATCTTCTTGTTGGGGTCATACCCGTCAAACAATTCAGGTTCGATTAGACGGATACCCGCGTGCTCGAGAATATACTTTTCGTACTTTGGCTTCACGTCCTTGTCTTCGACGGGCTCTCCAGTCTTTGCATCGACCCAGCCAGAATATGGCTGACCCTTGATAGGTCCGTTATGATTTTTTATGAGACCCATGACCCAGGCCATCTCGATGCATCCTTCCAACGAAAACTGGCCGTAGGCTTCCATTTCCCAGCGAGTTCTTGCGTTACCCCAGGGACCAACTTCAGCAAAGCCAGTTACTACAACCACCTTCTCAAGATCGACCATACCCTCGAGGTTTTTGTTGAGGGGCTTGATATCTTTCTCCCAGTCAGGCAGAGTGGGGAAGTCAAACTTGATGTTGGCTCGAGGCTCAATAACCTTCTTCTTGTAAAGCACTTCGGAGTCTTCACCATGGACAATCTTATTTTCCAGAGCAGTCTCCTTGGTTACAGCTTTTCGGACTTCGCTAGTTTCCATGATGTCCTTTCGAAGCCGTGTCATTGTATCGTTCAAGTTGGGGATGAACTGAAGACCACCATTAAGATCGGCAAAGACAGGCTCATTCTGACATATGTCCACGATCTCGGGTGACATCAGGCCAAGGAGATTAAATGCCATCTCCTGTTGAGAGAACGTTCGAACGCCGAATTGTTCCACGCCTTCGGCCACAATGTTATTGCCGGACATCAAACCGGTGCCACGGGTCCAACCAATGACGGCTCCACAAATGGTGAGATAATTAGCCCAATCCTCAGAATGCCAACGATTGAATAGGGTCTCGAGCCCGAGTTTTGATTCAGAGTAGAGACCATCGTTGCCGAAGGTTCCGTGATTGGGAGATAGAGGCAATACCACTTGCGCAGGACGAGTCTCGAATCCATGTTCAGACTTGTGAGTCTTCACGCACCCAAGCAAGCGCAGAAGATTGGTCAGCATTATGCGATGAGCGAGCTCCGATTTCGAGTCGATGGTGTCAATCTGTCGGCCATTTTCAGGGATAGCAGCGAAAGGAATGATGAAGTCAAGATCCCATCCTAGACCAGTCTTCGGATCATAGATGTAATTGACGAGTGCTTCGACATCCTGCTTGCTACCTTGGTTAAACGGTACTACAATGAGCTGTGACCCACGAGCGCCGTACCTGGCGTACATAGACTGGTAATACTCCGTTACCTGGCGAGAGAATCGACTGGTTGTTACAACAACCTTGGCACCGCCGCTGATGAGGCCCTGCAGAACTTCAGCACCGATGGAACCAGCGCCAGCACCGGTCATAAGTGCATATTTGCCTTCGTAGGTGATACCCGACTTGGCTGCCTCTTCGAGACAATCCAGATAAACACCAGTGAGCTTCTTACTATAATCCCAGCCATGTAGATTGTGCCGCTTGAGATGAAGGAAGGGGATTGTTTCCATCTTTCCCTTGTTTGTTTGGCCGTTAGCCTTGAGGCCGCTCTTTTTCACGGGACCGTTGGGCTTGCCGTTGTCTTTCGGTAGTATTTGACTCTCGTTCATGGCAAGAGAACGGAGAACATTCCCGTAAAGGTTTTTGAACTCGAGCTTTGCCGTCTTCGACATTTTGTGCTGCTCTTTAATGAGCTTCACAAGACGACCAAGGTCGTTTTGTACTTTAGTTCGGTTACCGTATTCGGAAATCTTGCCACCCTCTGCCATTTGCTGAACGTAATGCTCGAGTTTCCGACAACTCTGTCGGGGCACTTCTTCATAACTGAGGTTGCCACGAGCATCGATTGTTGTGTGCGGTCCAGTTGGGACGGCAACATCTTTGTAGACAGGGGGAATATTCAAGACTTCTTTGCAATTCTCGATGAGCTGCTCGCCCAACTCTTTCGCGAGTTTGTATGTTTCTCCTAGTTCAGTTGGGCAGTTATCAATATGATATTGCATGAACTCAAGCAGAAGAGGGTTTGACTTGGTCATGATGCGTATGCACTGACTGACGATTTCCCGGTCAACCACTTGTAGTCGACCAAAGATCACATCATAGTACATGCTAAGTGCATCCTGGCGTGCCCAGTTCCAAGACGAGTCGTAAGTGCGCGCCTTCAGAGGGCTGAAGATAGGCTCAATACCAGATGCGTAGAAGTCCCCATGTTCAGCGTTCCAAAGGTCCAATTGAGCCTGTAAGACTTGTTGCGATTCGCTTGTCGTTTGTGCGGCCTTGTCACCAGCGCGAAGGTCCATCTTCAGGTACCGCGCAAGGAGCTCGAGCTGTTGCTTGAAAAGTGTGCGCTGATCTTTGGTCAGAGCATCGATGGCGGCTGGATCCATCATCATACCACCGTTGCCACCGGCGGCTGGTCCGGCTGCTGCGGCGGTTGACAGACTAATACCCGCGTTCGAGGCATACTTCTGCACAACGTCATCGAAGTACGCTTTGGCATCAGCCTCGGAAGCCAGTCGGGAAGTCGGTTCCATAGTCATTGCCAAGACTAAGACACCGTCTTGCCGACCAGTCGAGAGACCCCATCTGCTTTCCAAATATTTACGGACAAGCGTGATATTGAAACCACCAGGCATTTTCGATGATACTAGACGCGCAATCAAAGACTGGGAGTGCTTCCCGAGTTGCCCATTGAAAGTGGCTTGCATCAGACCCGAAAGTTCGTCCAAAGGAGTATCCTCTGGCTTCTCTGGCGTCGATCCGAATTCTTTGCCCAGGTCACCTAGGATTTCATTTTGCAATGTCGATTTACCTGAGCAACTAGTTAGCAAATGGAGTCCAGCTTAGCTAGGTTGGGCGCTGGGATACGAACCTCCGACCAAGTCTTTAATTGCCTTCCCAAGCGGTACCTCTAGGAACGGCTTCTTGAGCTTCTGAGCTATCAGGGCCCTCACAATTTCAAGAGCCGTGACAGGTGCGTCTGGAACTGCGGCTGCTGGCCCCGCACTCGGAGCAGGAGCCGCAGCAACCGGAGCTGCAGCAGCACCAGCGGGAGGTGCCGCGCCTGATGAACTCTCGGCAGCAGCGGGTGAAGGTTCCGGCTCTTCCTCTACGGGGTCGACGTCGTAGTATATCTCCTTAGCGTCTTTGTTGTAGCACAATATTTGTCGCTGAACCGACTTCGCTGCGTCAAATGCTTCATACTTCGAGGCAACTGTTCTTTTGGCCATTACACCCAATGTGTCCGCAGGCCCGACCTCAACAATCCGCTCGGCTGTCTTCTCGGCGAGGAAGACATCTTGTGTTTCAATCCATCTCACAGGAGAAGCGAATTGATATGCGAGAAGCTCAACCAGCAACGTATGAGCGAGTTCTTGTTCGACTTCGGGACGCATTTTGACCGTGACGCCGACGCGTTGCGACTGGGTGATAGTTCGTTTGTCTTGTTGTAGGCCTTCTCCGGATAGATCGAAAGTGCCGCTCACTTATTCGGGGTTCGACGGGGCACGATTCCACCTGTATTGTCCAGAAAGAATGGAATAAGTGACAGACGACCTCGAAAACAAGAGGATTGTGTATGCCACGGAGAGAACTCGATCCGGGGGACCGATGATGTCGAGCGGGAAGAGGAATTCGATAGGCAGGATGTATTAATGTAGACAGTCTATATGAAAGTGACCCTCGGCGTAGAGTCGAGGATCTTCGCACTAGGATTGAAATTCTTTGAGTTCGAAGTCAGATGTTTGATTCAGTATAAGATGCTGGAGAATTAGGGCGGGGAGTAGGAGATAGAGACAAGACCCTCACAGGGATTGAGACGGGCTCGGTCGAATGGGAGAATGGGAGCAGCGGGGATGACAGGTAGGAGGAGGTAGTGTAGGAGGGAGATTTGGGAAACCCGTGTGAATCCTTACCTTCTCTCTACCTAACCTAACCTTAGAAGAAGGCAGGATGTATACTGTAGAATATAGATAGCCAGATGCTGTAGCCTGTAGGTAATGAATGCCTTGTGTCGTGTAAAGCGTGCACACGTAGTGGGCCAAGTAAGGAACCTAGCAGCTAGGTATGCTAGATTAGGAGTACACAGGCAGCCGGGGACGGCGAATCGAACGTAGCTTTCCCAAATGTTGAACTCAGATGCGAAGACTGGAATCTTAATTTTTTTCTACTGTTTTTTTTTTCTTGCCGGGAAGCTGTTGCATTGCAAAGTGCACCCCTGGAATATGCGGGTCTAATTATGTTGGCTTGTCCCAGACTCCAATACCTAACCTAACTTGGGGTCTAGGTAGCAGTACAGATGTCATGCGCCTTAGCTCCACAATAAACCTGAAGATCCACTAACGCATTGGCTAGCGTACCTATATCATCTCTCTGATTCGTGTGAGCCTCGGCCAGGTATCCACTATTTCTCAACGATCTTATACAATACAGGTAGATATGCTAAAAAGGATCAAGGAAGCTAATCATGTTCCGGACCACCGGCTACCTACACTAGGTACCAACCCTGTCTTCATCCCGCGCGTCATTGCTCTTTAATTGTATACATGATATTCGTAAGGAGGCACTTCTATCTCTTTAAGCACCCATTCGGCTCCGTGACTTCAAGCAAGCATTGAACAAGGACATAGTACCAATGAAAATCCAATATCTGATGGTATAATGGGTCTGCAAAGGATCTACAAAGTCACGGAGCCGAGTGGGTGCTTAAAGAGATCAAACAGCCCTATGGATATAGTATGGATTCATCATGATACTCACTTATCTGAGTACGTAAGGAGATAGATTGACTGCTCTAGGTAGTATAAGGGAGCCCTCTTTCTGAGTTTTAGCGTCGGCCAGACAACCCTTTATCGACGAGCAGCTTGTGTGTTTGACGCGATTTAACGTTAATGTGCTCTTGTTCTACAGTAGTGAAACGGACTCGATGGAGACTGTTACAGGAGCTCTGACTCGTAAAATCTAGGTCAATAAAGACCTAGTAGCCCATTGTTTTTCTCGGAGATGAACGTCATAGGTATTCTTACTTACATGATGAAGAATTTCCCCACGTGGGATCCAGTATGCGTTATTCTCTTGCATGAAAAAGTTGTCAGTCCAAGCAATTTACGTATTCCGAACTCCATCTTAAACTACTGGAATAATCTTCTTGGGCACTTGAGTCACGGACTGCCATTGCGAGTTGGCTTGCCTTGTTTAATACAGCAGCCTAAATTGTTGAATAATCAAAGTGACTAATTGCTCAAGATGAGGCCAGAGATATGTCGAAAACAAGGTGACCCGGCTCAAAATGAAGCCTGGAGCCAGCAGGCTCCACTGAAAATATAAATAACACACTGACATAAACGTTTTGACTTCTATACCTGATAAAAGCAACATGCTTAGTTCATTAGGACTACTTTGTTGACAAACAAGAGTTATATGCACGGAATCGATGCTTGTGTGAATTGACCGATCCTTGGCAAATGCTTCCGCCTGCATGGTGCTCACTAACCCACCTAGGTAAGTGCATCTTGCTCCTGCGACTACCTACCTCGGGCAGAACTGCTTGGGTTCTTGGGATGCTCCAGGTACCTTAGTACATATGTAGTCTAGGCCAGTTTCCCGACAGGGGTCTACCTCTGGTGTGGCAACTCCATCCCCAACAAGACACTAGCAACGATATTTGGCGCGACAAGAATTGCGGCACGCCACCTGGCAATAAGTTTAGGTTCATCGGGTGGGGGACCACAAGCCCGCCAGGGAAGCATGTTGAGGAGGGCTTACAAAGAGATAGGGAGATCTAGGGGCCTACATAGCAGCCTGGAGGTTGAAGCTAACTCATTGGTCGCTACAGGTACAAAGTCGGCAGGCTGTGCTACCAACTACCAAGGAGACATGAGAGTACTAACGTAAGTACAGTACTGTATGAAGTATCCTTCGGGTACCCTACAGGGGTATTCTGTAGTTTGTTGCTAAGCTACCCTGCGGCACAATCTACCAGCATAGTACCTGACTATGCGAGTGCAAGGTACAACATGCAGCATCGAAGTCAGGATTGGTCAATAGTAGTCACACCAAGCTCTCTGTCTAAAAAAAAAACGAAGAGAACCCTCCAGGTACACGAAGGTTGACAAGACTTCAAGCACCAATTCTCGGTTCACTCTTCCTACCTATCTACCTAGCTCACTCTGCGGCTGTGTATAGCATCGCTGCTCCAGACTTCCGCTTCCTATATTCATTATTGAATCCCTCTCCCTCCAGCACCCAAGTTCAAAACATCAGGGGTGCCCCCGAGACGCAGAAGACCATTGTCGTGCTCTCCTCGATTCGGCGTCATACCTACATCCCACCTGTTTCTACAACATCATCTTAATCCGGCGCTCAGATCATTGGCGCCTCTAATAGGAATAGAAATACCCCTTGCTTGTAGTCGCTACTCGACTGCCCGCCAGGTTGTATCGTAATTATCACAACACCCTCACGGACGTCTCCTGCTCTTCGCTGAGTCCACGGACGATATTCCAAGGCCAATGTGAGCTTCCCACCCCAAAGACTGCATTCCGTGTCTGACTGACGGCATAGACTGACGCCAGAAGCCCCTACAATCCAACCAATACCGCGTTGGCGAGAAGAATAAGAGGGGGATCAACGTTTATACGAAATGTACGGCACGAATACTGGGCCCCAGACGGGCGTCTCAACACCCAGATCCTCCACCTCTCTCCGACCCTTAACCATCTCCCACGGTTCCCTCGAATCTTCCTTCCTTGTGCAGACAAACCTGCATTTCCATGCCTCCGAGCTTAAAGACCGCTTCGCAGCCACTCTGCCTGCTCCCACCGACGAATTGGCCCAAGATGACGAGCCGTCGTCCGTGCCTGAACTCGTGGCCCGATATATGGGCTTCATTGCGCACGACGTAGAAGAGGGTGAAGACGACGCCCAAGGGTCCTATGAGCAAGTGTTGAAGCTCGTTCTTAATGAGTTCGAGCGCATGTATCTCAGGGGCAACGATGTCCATGCCTTGGCCAAGACCCTACCTGGTATCCCAGAGAAGCAGACTGCCGTCATCAGGAGCTACTACGCTGCACGTTCCGTTGCGAACCGTGCAATCAAACCCCATGAATCTGCCCTATTCAGAGCCGCTGACGACGGGACTACCACCATTTACAACATATTTGGAGGCCAGGGAAATATCGTTGAGTACTTCGACGAGCTTCGCGAGGTATACACGACTTATCCATCCTTCGTCGGCGAGCTGGTGACCAGGTCCGCGGAACTGCTTCATAACTTGGCGCGAGACCCTCGAGCCGAGAAGCTGTACCCAAAGGGTATCGATGTTATTGAGTGGCTGCGTTCCCCCGACGCAACCCCAGATACAGACTATCTTGTGTCGGCACCCGTCAGCTTCCCTCTGATTGGCTTGGTGCAGCTATGCCACTATCAAGTTCTCGGCAAGTGCTTGGGTATTCACCCTGGTATTCTACGACAGCGTATTCAGGGTGCTACTGGTCATTCACAAGGCGTAGTGGTTGCGGCGGCCACGGCAGCTGCTGATTCGTGGGAGTCCTTCGAGAAATATGCTGCGCATGCGTTGACCATTCTGTTTTGGATTGGCGCTCGTAGTCAGCAGGTCTTCCCTCGGACCTCGCTCACGCCCGGTTCGCTACAAGATTCCATTGACAACGGCGAGGGCGAGCCGACGCCTATGTTGAGCATTCGCGATTTATCGCAGAGCGAGGTGCAAAAGCACATTGACGCCACAAACCAATATCTTCCCGAAGACCGCCATATTGCCATTTCTCTAGTCAATAGCCCTAGAAACATGGTGGTGACAGGTCCTCCCATCTCGCTCTATGGTCTTAATCTACAGTTGCGAAAAGTCAAGGCACCCACAGGACTAGATCAGAACAGAATACCTCATACCGAACGAAAAGTTCGCTTCGTCAATCGCTTCCTCCCTATCACCGCTCCGTTTCACAGCAAATATCTTGCTGATGCGACGAAGCTTATCGATCAAGATCTCAGCGACGTCAAGATTGATGTATCGTCGCTCGGAATTTCGGTGTACAACACATGCACGGGCGAGGACTTGCGGGAAACTGTCAAAGGCGATATTGTTCCCTCACTGGTGCGCATGATTACGCGGGACTCGGTGCAATGGGAGAAAGCAACTAAATTCCCTGGAGCGACTCACGTGCTTGACTTCGGGCCGGGAGGTATATCAGGTCTCGGCGTCCTCACCAGCCGTAACAAGGAGGGAACTGGCGTGCGAGTTATCCTTGCCGGAACTGTTGATGGCTCTGTGCAGGAAATCGGGTATAAGTCCGAATTGTTTGATCGCGATGAAGAGCACGCAATTGTTTTCGCCGATGACTGGGTCAAGAAGTATGGCCCACGTCTTGTCAAGACGTCGACAGGTCAAGTCTACGTCGACACAAAAATGAGCAGACTACTCGGCGTACCTCCAATTGTTGTCGCGGGCATGACGCCTACCACCGTCCCCGCAGATTTCGTAGCCGCAGGCATGAATGCCGGCTACCAAATGGAATTGGGCGGTGGTGGATATTATAACGCCAAAACAATGACGGAGGCACTGAGCAAGATTGAACAAGCCATCCCCGCTGGGCGTGGTATCGCTGTCAACTTGATCTACGTCAATCCAAGAGCGATGGGCTGGCAGATACCACTAATCGGCCGGCTTCGATCTGAGGGCGTTCCCATCGAGGGTCTTACTATCGGTGCAGGAGTACCATCTATCGAGGTTGCTCAGGAGTATATCGAGACGTTAGGCCTGAAGCATATATCTTTCAAACCTGGTTCCATGGAAGCGATTCAAGCTGTCATCAATATCGCTAAAGCTAATCCCACATTCCCGGTCATTCTTCAGTGGACTGGTGGTCGAGGCGGAGGGCATCACTCCTTTGAAGATTTCCATCAGCCAATTTTCCAAATGTACGGTCGTATCAGACGAGCAGACAACATTATTTTGGTTGCAGGAAGTGGGTTTGGTGGCGCTGAGGATACATACCCCTATCTTACAGGAGACTGGTCAAAGAAATATGGCTACCCCTCAATGCCGTTTGACGGTTGCCTCTTCGGCAGCCGCATGATGGTCGCTAAAGAAGCTCACACAAGTAGAGCTGCCAAACAAGCTATTGTTGACGCCGAAGGTCTCGATGATAGCCAGTGGGAGAAGACTTACAAAGGCCCTGCTGGTGGTGTTATTACTGTGAGATCTGAGATGGGTGAGCCAATTCACAAGCTTGCGACCCGAGGTGTGCGGTTCTGGGCAGAGATGGACCAGAAGATATTCAGTCTGCCTAAAGAGAAGCGCGTGGCAGAACTGAAGAAGCACCGCGACTATATAATCAAGAAACTCAATGACGACTTCCAGAAGGTATGGTTCGGCCGCAACAAAAAGGGACAAACGGTTGACCTCGAAGATATGACCTATGGCGAGGTAGTGCGACGCATGGTGGAGCTTCTCTATGTCAAGCATGAAGCGCGTTGGATTGATTCCTCGTACAAGAAGTTAACAGGTGACTTTATTCACCGTTTAGAAGAGCGATTTACGGCCAGCCCGAACCAACCCTCGCTCCTGCAGAACTACGCTGATCTCAATGAGCCATTTCCTGCTATTGAAAAGATCCTAGCTCAATATTCCGAGGCTGATACTCAGATCATCAACGCACAAGACGTGCAACACTTTCTACTCCTTTGCCAGCGTCGTGGCCAGAAGCCTGTGACGTTCGTTCCTGCCCTTGATGAGAACTTTGAGTTCTTCTTCAAGAAAGACTCGCTCTGGCAGTCCGAAGATCTTGAAGCAGTCATTGGCCAAGATGTCGGCCGAACTTGTATCCTCCAGGGTCCAATGGCCGCCAAATTTTCCACCAAAATGGATGAGCCCATCAAAGATATCTTGGATGGCGTTCATAACGGTCATATCTCTAAACTAACCCAAGACGTCTACGGGGGCAAGGCCTCTTCCATCCCCACCATTGAGTACTTCGGTGGCAAGCTCATCGAGGCAGAGACACCTTCAGATCTAGAAGGTCTCGTTATTTCTGAGGACGGGCAGAAGAACACATATAGATTATCTTCTTCTCCTGCTGCCACACTACCATCGGTCGAAGCTTGGCTTTCTTTGTTGGCCGGCCCGAACCGCGGCTGGCGGCACGCACTCTTTACATCGGAAGTCGTAGTTCAGGGGAAGAAATACCAGACCAATCCCATGAAGCGAATCTTCGCACCAGTTCGTGGACTATTTGTTGAAATCCGGCACCCGCATGAACCAGCGAAGACCTCGATTATTGTCCGCGAACAGCCACGTCACAACCACTATCAAGATGTGATTGAGGTTAAATTCGATGGGAAAGGGGAGATCACCGTCAGTATGATCAAGGACACAACAGCTTTAGGTCAACCGGTCTCCTTACCGCTCCGCTTCGTTTACCGGCCAGAAGCAGGTTATGCTCCCATACATGAGGTTATGGAGAGTCGCAATGACCGAATCAAGGAATTCTACTGGCGGGCATGGTTCGGTAACGAACCATTGAACCTAGACAGCGATGTTCATTCCCAGTTTGACGGTGGTAAGACTGTTATTACCAGTAGTGACATCAACGATTTTGTGCATGCCGTTGGCAATACGGGCGAGGCATTTGTCGATCGTCCTGGCAAGGACATGCTCGCACCCATGGACTTCGCTATTGTCGTTGGTTGGAAGGCTATTACAAAGCCGATATTCCCTCGGACAATTGACGGCGATCTGCTAAAGCTTGTCCATCTATCCAACGGGTTCCGCATGATGCCTGGTGCAGAGCCACTGAAGAGGGGCGATGAAGTAGTGACCACCGCCCAGATCAATGCTGTCATTAACCAGGACTCTGGCAAGATGGTGGAGGTTTGTGGCACTATACACCGGGATGGCCAGGCTGTCATGGAGGTTACATCGCAGTTCTTGTACCGAGGCGTGTACACTGATTACGAGAACACCTTTCAGCGCAAACTGGAAACTCCCATGCAAGTTCATCTTTCTACCTCAAAAGACATCGCCGTCTTGAGATCCAAGGATTGGATTCAACTTGATAATAACAATATTGAGCTTCTCGGTCAGACATTAACTTTCCGCCTCCAGAGTCTCGTCACCTTCCAAAACAAGACTGTGTTCAACACTGTGGCGACCAGCGGTCAAGTTCTACTTGAGCTGTCCACTAAAGAGATTATTCAAATTGGCAGTGTCGACTACGAGGCTGGTGTTTCCCATGGGAACCCTGTACTTGACTACCTTGAACGCCACGGCTCTTCTATTGAACAACATATTCTTTTCGAGAACCCCATTCCGCTGAGTGGGAAAACCCCGTTACTCTTGAAGGCGCCTACATCGAACGAGACTTACGCCAAAGTCTCGGGTGACTATAATCCTATTCATGTTTCCCGCGTCTTTTCCAGCTATGCCAACCTTCCCGGCACAATTACACATGGCATGTACTCCAGTGCGGCCGTCCGAAGCCTGGTGGAAACATGGGCTGCCGAGAACAATGTTGGACGAGTCCGAAGCTTCCATGCTTCCTTGGTGGGCATGGTACTTCCCAATGACGACATTGAAGTCAAACTTCAACATGTCGGCATGATTGGTGGGCGAAAGATCATCAAGGTCGAAGCCAGCAACAAAGAGAGCGAAGAGAAAGTTCTGCTTGGCGAGGCTGAGGTTGAACAACCAGTCACGGCGTATGTTTTCACCGGTCAAGGTTCCCAGGAGCAAGGCATGGGTATGGATCTATATGCATCCAGCCCAGTCGCCAAGGAGGTTTGGGATAGGGCCGACAAGTATCTTCTGGATACATATGGTAAGCATTCCCCTGTCATATCTAGAGCCCGTCATTAACAACTATCAGGGTTCTCCATCCTGAATATTGTCAAGAACAATCCCAAGGAGCTCACCGTCTACTTTGGTGGTCCCCGCGGCAAGGCTATTCGAGAGAACTACATGCAGATGAATTTCGAGACCATCGGTGCAGATGGGACCGTAAAGTCTGAGCGTATTTTCAAAGAAATCAACGAAAAGACGACATCATACACTTATCGATCACCTGCTGGTCTACTATCGGCCACGCAATTCACCCAACCCGCACTGACACTCATGGAGAAAGCTAGCTTCGAAGACATGAACGCCAAAGGCCTAGTTCCACGGGATAGCACATTCGCTGGCCATTCGCTGGGAGAGTATTCGGCACTGGCTGCTCTGGCCGATGTGCTTCCTATTGAGTCGCTAGTGTCCGTGGTTTTCTATCGTGGATTAACTATGCAAGTGGCGGTCGAGCGAGATGCGCAAGGACGATCCAACTACTCGATGTGTGCGGTAAACCCTAGCCGCATCTCGAAGACATTCGGCGAAGCAGCACTTCGCTTCTTGGTTCGCAGCATTGCCGAGGAGACTGGCTGGCTCTTGGAGATCGTCAACTTCAACATTGCTAATATGCAATACGTTTGTGCTGGTGATCTTCGTGCCCTCGACACACTTACCATCGTCACCAACTTTCTCAAGGCCCAAAAAGTGGACACCAATGAACTACTCAACAACGTCAGCAGTGAAGTTTTGAAGCAGCAACTCGCTGACATCATCAAGGGCTCTGCTCAACAGACTTTAGCCAAGCCGCAACCGCTAGAGCTACAGCGAGGCTTCGCCACCATCCCACTAAAGGGTATCGACGTCCCATTCCACTCTACATTCTTGCGATCTGGCGTCAAGCCGTTCCGTAACATCCTTCTGAAGAAGATCAACAAAGCATCAATCGATCCTTCGAAGCTAGTTGGAAAGTATATTCCTAATGTCACTGCCCGGCCATTCGAACTCACAAAGGAGTATTTCCAAAACGTGTATGATCTTACAAGCTCGCCAAAGATCGCTCAGATTCTTCAAAACTGGGACAGCTATCAGGATGATACAAGCAAGGCAAATGGCATTAATGGCATCGGTGGAGCCACCGAGACTGAAGTCTTGGTCAACGGCAACCACTAAGCTGGGCTATTGCGAAAGATGGATAGAATTGGCGAGATGCGAAACGAGCTACATCGGGGCTGCATTATACGATTATGATTTGAAGGGTATTGCTGGCGGGACCCATGTATACACTCTGCCGCTCTAGAAACCTTGGGAAACGACTTATGTCGGTGTTAGGAGGCGCTCTGCTTTTATTCTACCTCCTCGTAATGATATTTGAAGTCTTTGCCGCGTTCGCATGTATGAATTTATTGTGCCCAACGATGTACTTTTATAGATCTGCTCTACTATGTACGAGTTTGTGCAGAATGTGAGAGATGAACTGCTTCCCCATACACCAACCAGCCCGAATAACGAAAACTGGTAGAGATATATAGTGGTCTCCGGTTTAACCATTCAATATAAAATAACAGGAAATCTCTTCAGTCTACGTGCTTCGGTTGATCGGTGACATATTTGCTGGCGATTTGTAGTCTCGAAACTCTTCGTTTTGTTAATGAGAACATAATGCATGCATTCGTGAACATAATGATGATAGGAACCAAGAGGACCTGAGGCACACAAGGATTTCGGACGATCGTACCTCGAGAAAGCGGTACATAATATTGTTTATACTGAACAAGCCAATCGAGATATACACACCATGACCACCGAATAATCCATCCGTCGCTACCAGCAAGTATTAAGTAAAGGTAGTAGAGCTCTATCGCAAGTACCGATCCTCTACATCTAAACCCTTCTAGACAGCTGTGCTAGATGATAAGTCTGCCAGTCTATAACGCGAAGAAACTGGAAAAAGCAAAGGTACCGTAGTCTAAAATGGCGAGATTAAGAATGATGATCCTCGCCCACTTCTGCCCGTTCGTGCACAAGCCGTCCCTGCACCCATACTTTCTTGGTATTCCGATCGTCGCCGTTGAAGAGCCACTTCGCGAGGCGCTCGTCCCACGTCTCCCAGCCGAACACGTCCACGTTGCCGGTGATGGCCTGGTCGTCCTCGTCGACCTCGTCCGGGACGGCGCCGAGGTCGACGAGCTGGGCATCCCACTGCTTGCCGACCTCGAAGCCCCCGACCTTGTCCGCCAGGCCCAGGACCTGCGCGCCGCCCCTCGTCGCCAGGTACAGCACCTCGTCGACGCTCAGCCTGGCCCCGTCGCGCTCCTCCCGCGGCGCGCCGTCCAGCTGGCCGCCCGGCGCGATCAGGTGGTTCGACACGAGCTTCGCCTGCCGCGCGGCCTCGAGGATGCTCGGGCTGTAGCCGCCGCTCATGTCCGTGCCGAGGCCGACCTGGATGCCCTTCTCCAGCAGCCAGCGCACGCGGGCCACGCCGCTCGTGAGCGCCGAGTTGCTGCACGGGCAGTGGGCGACCTTGGCCCCCCGCGCGGCGACGAGGTCCGCCTCCTCCTCGGAGAGGTGGATGGCGTGGGCGAGGACCATCTTCTCGTTGAGCAGCCCGTGCGCGTCGTACACGTCGGCGTAGCTCTTGCTGCCCGGGAAGAGCTCCCGCACGAGCTCGACCTCGTCGACGTTCTCCGAGATGTGCGTCTGCATCGGCAGCCGCGTCTCCCGCTGCAGGTCCGCGAGGCCCCTCATCGTCTCCGGGCTGCACGCGGGCGCGAACCGCGGCGTGAGGATGGCGCTCACGAGCCCGAGGTCGCCGTCCACGCGGCGGATGTGCTCGATCGTGGCGCGCGTGGCGGCGAGCGCGTGCTCCGGCGACTCGTCGATGTAGTAGTCCGGCCCGAGGTGGTCCATGCACACGCGGCCGACGAAGGCGCGCTGGCCCATGGAGTAGCAGAGGTCGGCCAGGAGATTCGTGGCGTCGACGTCGATGGTGGCGTAGTACGCCGCCGTGGTGGTGCCGTTGGCCAGCGCCCGCCTGATGCACCGCGTGTACACCCTGCGCGCCTTGGGCAGCGAGGACAGCGAGGCTTCCATGGGGAAGGTGTACCTGTTCAGCCAGTCCAGCAAGGTCGACTTGCCGAAGATGCCGACGTTGGGATACTGAGAGGCGTGGACATGCGTGTCTGGGACGTTATCATCAGTATCAGGCCAAAGCAAAGCAACACGGACAGAGATTGACCACCTACCGATAAAACCGGGGAAGTAGAACTGCCGCGCACCCCGGGCGACGGTGACGGCGACGCTGTCCAGGCTCCAGCCCAAGCCGGCGTACAAGGTCTCGGCGGCCTTCTGCTGGCTGCAGTTGGCTTCTATGGCGACGATCTTCCCCGAGGCGTCGACGCAGACGGCGGCGTTGTGCAGATACTCCAGCTCGCCGAGGGTCTTGGAGTGGACGAAGGTGCCGAAGAAGACTTGGTTCCTGCCCTCCTTACTCCTCCCCTTGTCCAGCCTAGACGGCGCCATGATGTGTTCGTCTCGTCCCGTCGTTCTCTCGTCAGCGCACGCGGCGGACGTACTGCATGCAATACCTTACTTCCGAAGCGCGAACCTTGAACTTTCGGGACGAACTGGAGACGAGCCCGGCGAGTCCGCCTCTCTATCTGTATTGAGCCTCAAGAAGGTGCTTGACCACAAATCTTATTATGATTGACTCGTTCTAACCGCTGTCGAATGACTTGTGAGATTCTCATTTGATCTCGAGATAGAGAGAGGGGGGGGGGGGGGTTTTAATTAAACCAAGATTGGAAATAAAAAGTTCATAAGAAAATAAAAACCAAAAACCAACCGACTGAAGTTAATATGAAG
>MU392182.1:0-27030 GCA_022578495.1 Nemania sp. NC0429 | reverse complement strand
ACCCCCCCCCCCCCCCCCCCCCCCCCCCCCCCCCCCCCCCCCCCCCCCCCCCCCCCCCCGCCCCCCCCCCCCCCCCCCAAATGATCCCCTCGTTGCACAGAAAACGGTCTGCTCTATTAGACACCCGAAACACAGCCGCAGGACGTGTCTCGGAGAGGGAGTTGACTTATTAACGAATGACCGTAGGAGTTTATAGTTGACTCCGGCCGGGTTCTATGAGAAGATGGTGCGACAAATCTAAGCAGTACCTAAGTCAAACGAAGGTTGAGCGAACCAGGAAGAGGAGAAAGAAAGGAGAAAAGGGGAGAAGAATAATAATTAAGCAGAATATAGTCAGTCCTGCAGCCGCTTCCCTATAATATATCACAACAGAAATTGTACGGTCTGGCGTCGTTGACTGCGGTCGAGATTGCTGTGCGACAAACGGGATTTCCATGTCCACTCGGTTCGGTTCACAGCAACCATTTCAAGCCGTGTGCCGCCCGGCCAGCGCCGCAGCCCGGGAGCCGAGGAACCAGGTCGACGCTAAGATAACCCGCAATTAGGTAGGTACTTTTTCTATTGACATGACTCGTTAGGTAGTAGAGAAGAAAATGATTATTACAACAACCCAAAAAATTTGTTAAAGAAACCTGAGTTCGTATAAATAGACTAGAAAAAGAGGATGAAAAACTTCCACGCAAAATAGGCCAACTCTTTAAATGACTTTGGCAAGATAATCTGTGTGAGGGTACACATGACTGACACTCACGGCCACCAACGCTGTACTGTACCTAGCTCAGGTAGTTGTGTACAGGTCACCCAGTACTTGACTTCAGTTGTATACACCTATAGGTACTTCTCTTGTGGTGACCACCTCTTGTGTAAGTGAGATGGGGGCACTGAGGTACACTACAGGTAAAAAGTCTCGGCAACCATTCAAATACGTACAGACAGTAGCACGTTATAACATTAACCTAGATGCCAACTGCACTTGATGTTAGATACGGTATACCAAACTTTTGCTATAATTATTGTAGAGGTAGATAGGTACCTTAATGTATTCTATTTCCTCTCAACCTAACAATACCAGGTTAGCTGAGTCCGGAAAACCGGGAAGATGGCCTACCTAGATCAAGCACATTACGTTATAGGACTTAGGTAGGGTAGAGGTACTTGAGTGGTATGTATCTCCTATCTGTCGACCCAATCTAGATTGTGCCTGAGCTCAACTCCACTTTTGGAGACGGGAGTCGAGACTTTGTCGTCGCTCTTAACTCCTCCTCTCGACATTCGTATCATATATCTATCTACTTAACCTCTTGCCCGCCATCAACTTGCTTGCTACAGAGCGGATAGACAGTTACCTGACCTGGGAACTCGTGCAGAGTAGCCCAGCCGCAATCGATCGATCAATAGGACCAAGGTTGCAGAGACGTGGGTACATACGTGACACGTTCGACGCGCCTGGTGTGACAGGATACCTGTAACCCCTGATGATCGATTAGCTGGGATATCGTCGGGTTGCCGTGTATTTCGCGGGCTTCGGACGTTTCTCTACCGTGGCACCCCAGAGCCCCAACAGGGAACAGCCCACGCCTCGTCAGCTCGTGACGAGGACAAGAAGGGGTAAAGGAGGGAAAAGGAGGGCAAAGGAGGGAAAGGGAAAGAGATGCCTCCTCTACGCATAGCAAGCCTAGGGTCGTCTTTTGCGGCGGGCCCGAGTATTCCTCCCGCAGATGACAGCAGTGCCGGCCGCTCGGGTGCTAATTACGCCCATCTCGTTGCGAAGCGGGTCGGCGGCACGCTGACTGACTTGAGCGTATGCGGTGCCACGTTGTTGCACCTCCTCAACACTCCGCAAGATGCGGGGGGGAAGCGGTTCGCCCCGCAAGTCGACGACCTGCCCGCCGACACGGAGCTAGTCCTCGTTCTTGGCGGCGGTAACGACATCGGGTATATCGGCGGACTCTTCGAGGACACCCTACGCCGGAGCTGGCCCGGCACCGCGCTCCTGTATCTGCGCGGCCCCGACCCGGATAGCGAGGCCAAGTCCCAACTCCAACTGGATGTGGATGGTCTTGCGCAGCGGTACGGGACCGTTCTCGACGCCATTCACCGCAAGGCACCCGGCGCCTACGTCCTCATCGTCGAATACCAGGCCGTTCTCGGCCCAGACACCCGGCCCGGCGAGGACGTCGTTTTCGGCGCCGATCGCGTCGCATATCATCGGGAGGTGGCTGCGCGGCTCAAGGAGGCGACTCGCCGGGCGGCCCTGGGCCGTGAGGAGTGGTGCAGCATCGTGGGCATCGCAGAAGCGAGCGAGACGCATGCGGTCGGGGCCGAGCATCCCTGGATCTTCGGCTTCAGTTGGAAGTTGTTCTACCAGGGCTGTGCCTATCACCCCAGGCCTGAAGGAATGATTGCCATCGCTGATCTGATACATGATGAGATGCTGCGGTTGGGGCTCGTGAGCCAGGATCAGGGCCAGGGTCAGGCAGGCAGGGGCGAAGACACCGAAGAAGGCTTCGTTGTGGTTTGACATTCCTACCATGCCCTCTCTTTTCTTTGGGCCTGTCTTGAGGAGGGGCGTGCACTCGAAACTCGCACCCGTTGGTACAGTGCATTTACGCGATGTACATATGAAAGACTACTGCATCACACTTCAATATCACACTCCCTTTGCCAAGCACCGGGTTAGTCTCGAGTTACCAATTTTTTCTAAGCAATCCAGCAATTGCAGTGGCGTGGCATTCAGACCTTGCATCTGGCCCGGTACCTGCTTGTCATTTTAGTCGAGCTGTTCCCAATCCAGTGCCAGAGACGCACCACGCCCAACCCGGTACTGGAAGCGAGGCGACGCATAATGGTATCACCACAGGACGCATATATAGTCTACCAGTCAATCCCAAAGACTGGCAAGCCCCAGACTTTGTGGCGACCGCCCGGTCTGTTCCGCATACTCCCCGCGTTTCCATCATTGTTTCTAGCTAGCTTACCGCGACCCGGTTCGTTAAGAAACAAAAACGCCTGGGCAAAAGGACCATCAAGTCACCGCCCCCCGGAACTATTCCCCGGGGCGATCCGCGCCGCTCGATCGTCTTAATAGACCGGTCGCGAATTAATAAATCGTAACAGTTTTCCTTCCTTTCCTGATTTTGCGTTCCATCGCGCCGACGACTTGCTTCTTGGCTTTCGTCTACCTACCTACCCTACTCAACCTGGCTTGCGACGACTTTTCTTTTCTCTTGCAATAAGCGTAGTCATTCATGTGCTTAGACGCAATTCCATAGCATCAAGGCGTTATAGCCTTCGACATCTGTCACGCCGGTAACGCGATGCTACACTTCGATGATTCGCCATTTCTCGACGCGAGTTTTGCTAGCGCTAAGGCGGGGTGCCTCATTGGAGAGCCGTGCAGACAAGACGTCGGCTCTTGGCCTGGAAATGACTGCTTTGAAAGTGGTGTCTTAGTATCACATCTTAAGTGTGTTTACAGATGTTTTTCTTTTTCTTTTCTTCTTTTTGGTATTCGTCGTATCTTCCATTCAACGTGTTTCTAATTAAGAATCCTGGAGCCTACGACGTCTTAGCATAAATGATTACAATTAAATGTAATTTCTTCTAGGTACCCCTACCTACGACCCCTAGTCAACGGCAAGACCTCCCCCTGCCAGCAAATCGGCACTCGAACAGATCGAGGCGGACAGGGCGCGCCGGACAGGGTGTCCCCAGGCAGATTTGCTCGTATAATCGGGGCAATATATGGCAAAAGGCGCCGACGATCAGACGCGCCTGCTATTCTTCATGCGGGAGGAGGTAAAAAAAATAAATGAAAATATTTTAAATGAAAATGAAAATAAAATAAACCCCGAAAAAAAAATGCAATTCAACTAAAAATAAAATATTAAAATTAAGACATATAAAAATAAACAGCATAAAAATAAAAATAATTTGGAAGATGGGAGATTGCAAGTGAGAATCGAAAAAACATTTCAAATAACCCAGGCGTACGGAAACGCTTTCTACTAAAGGAAAGGGCTGCTTTTTCTACGAACGCGTGTGGTGTGGGGGGACCAGGCGCTCGCGTGCGAACTTATGCCCAAGTCGTCTTAAGCCGCGCGAAGAGAGAAGCAGCAGAACGAGCTAAGAGGCCAGAAGAAGAAGAGAAAAGTGAAATGAAATGAAATAATCCTTATCTAAGTGTGTGGCAAGTGTTATCGCGCCTGTGTCTCAGTGGATTTGCCCACACTTGTCACCCCTTCTAGAAGGGAAGGGGGGTGGTGGTGGGTGTGCGAGGACATTGAAATCCCAGCCTCTTCCTTGCCGGCCGAGATTACCGTTATCGTAGACGAGCGAGAACGACCTATTTTCTCACTTGACAAAAACGCGCGATGAGACTCTGCGGATAACCAAGTGGGCTCCTCGAGGCTCGAAACGGGGGGAACATGTGCCCTTACGGGGCAGGCCATCATGGATGAAGGAAAGGAAGGGCACCGACTGACTGACTAACTGACTAACTTGCTAACTAACTGACTGACTGAACTGACTGCTTGCCTCTCCCGCAACACTAAGACCATGACTACTTCCTCGCACAACCACTCGTCGTGAAGTCGTATCCCGACTGAAGTGGCATTCAGCATGCCGGGCTAGGCCGTCAGGAGAGAAAGAGCCGAAGGGGAGAGCTCGCGGCAGCAGGGAACGGTTTGTCAACGTCTCGCCCATCGACGTCGTCGATAGCAGATCTGGCTCGCTTCGTAAAAGAAAAAGGTTCTGAATCTCCACGGGCGAGTGGCGAAGAGGCAAGACACGCGAAGCTTTGATTCGACGTTCCACTTATAGGGTCTTCCGGCTCGGCGGCGTCTGGTAGCGAAACGGCATTTGGGCTGCATCGGTAGAGATGCACTCGTTAGGCAGGTACACGATGCTGGGCACATGCTGGGTAGCTTCTTGATACGGGAAGCTGAGCGACGGCGACCCTGTAATATCTGCCTCTCTGGCTGGCTATCCATTCATACGTCTATCTGTCTGTCTATCTATCTCTCTCTCTATCTCGATCTCTGAATCTGCATATCGGCTTATCTTACGACGAGGCGGCATCTTTCAAGAATCATGAACGGCGAGATTTCATTCACAAGCGAAAACACCAGGCGAGCCAGTCAGGGTCGAGCACGCAGGAGAATATTGCGTAGGTGGCGCTCCCTGCTCCATGGTGCTTGCTTGTTCCAGGCCTCCCGAGTTCTGTCGTTTGAACTTAATGTGAAACCGCAGCGAATCCATGTCATGAGTTTATGATATGCTGCGTGAAGTCATTCAGCATGCAGGCCGGAGGCTCGAACGTACATCAATATGACTGCCTCCCGGGTCCATCCCTGATCGAGATAGTTATTTCGTATGTACACACAACAAGTTGCTTGGAACAGAAGATGGACCTACATTAATTAAACCTAAGCCATGCGTATACCTATTTTGCATCTCGTCTACTTCCGCCGGCATCCGCTGGTCCCCCGTTCCCGCTCGTAGTAGCTGCACCCAGGGGTGAAATTACAGTCATACGGAGAGGCTCAGATGTTAAGGCAGTCAGTGTAGCTAGGGAGGTAGATCGTTGTGCCGAAAGCTTATATCCGCTCTCCCAATTACGAGCCCTCGCGCCCGGCTTTTGAAATCCGCCGGGGTCCGCGGATCAAAACCGTCCCGACGGGAATTGGAATACGCATCCTTCGTCATTCAAAACGGCCGGAGTGTCCATCCAAGGTGGTTCCGTCCAGAGAGCAAACCCACCCCGCCCCCTTTCCCTCCTCTTCCTCCTCCTCCACCTTTTCCCCCCCACCTTGAAACGTCAAGGACAGGCAGGCCGGCAAAGAGAGAAGAAAGAAAGAGTGACAGATCCGGTATTTCTCTTCTCATTTCATCATGCTATTGCGTCTGCTCGTTGGGAAAAGCATCTGACTTACTACATCGACCGTCCAGCCAAGCATTCGTGACGATGCTGGTATCGCTAGATCCGGCAGTCATTTGGATTATCTTCGTGGTCGGGACGTGTATGTAGGATGTCCCCAGACCTCTTGCTTGTCGCGTGCGTGCTTGCTTGCTTGCTTGCTTGCTTGCCCGCTATTGCAGGAGCCCGTGAAGTTGAACTGGGTGGTTAAGCTCTCGGGCCCTCTTGGGAGGCGGGATAGAGAGGAGTGAACACTCGTCACCCCGTTACATTCAATGTGTTGTGAGTCCTACTGTAAGTCTGTAGCTAGCTCGTTTTGAGACTGTGACTGCTTCGCTGGCGTCCACTCACCCACCCGCTCGTTCGCTCGCTTGCTCGCTCGAAAGAGACGCGAGAGATTATATAACGGCGGATAACAAAGGCACACACACATAAGAGATCGGTAGACGTCGGCTCTCTCTCTCTCTATTTCTCTCTCTGATAAGAAAAAGAGGGAGCCAGCCGGCTTACAGTAGTTCGTAGCCGAGGGCTCGGAGGCGATCATTAGCCCTCTCCCTCTCACATGGCCGCGTTCGCTATCTTGCTCTCACGCAATGGACCTACCATTTGTAGGTAACGCATATTGCCTAGGGGGTGACCCCCAAACAAGAGACGTGGGCGCGGATCATGTAGTGTACGTACCTAGACTCGACGGGGGCGGCGTCTGCTCGTAGTGTCAGTCCGAACGAACTACCCTCGCTACCTAGGAAAAGTAAGGGTGCCACGCTATCGTGTCCGGGCGTTGGTGGGGAAGAGGTGGCTCGCAAGGTGACACTGGGTGTAACGTCTTGTCGAGGAAGAGTTGGGTTCGACGAGGGTCGATAAGATAGCCGATGGCTGGACTGTCAATCTGCAATGCAGGAGCCAATGTGGATGTATGCGGGAGACGTTTAAGGTACGTTATAAGCTTACTTTTTGGGCTCGGCCTGTGGGCCGCATCTGCCAGATGTTCCGCGGAGATCATTGGTGTAGAGGAGGGAATCGAGGTGAGATCCTTGTGAGGGATCTTCGGAGTCGCCTACACTAGCAGATAACTCAAAATCCCTTGACTGCTTTACATACATACTGTACCTAGCTTGCTTGCTTGAGCGTATCTCGCTCGATGGCACTAGTAAAAAGACGCCGGTTTCCTTATGTAATGCCACGTCTCTCATGTCAAGCGCCGCAGTGAGCCAGCCGACCTCGACGTGCCAGGCCAACGTGATGAGACAGACGTCCTATCCCGGGAGACGGGAGCCAGGTGAGGTGGCTGCCATCCCTCGACTCTACAGTTCGCTGTCCTACGTGAGTAACTGGGCGCCATGTGATGGCATGGCTGTCTGTCTGTCTGTCTGTCTGTCTGTCTATCCAGTACCGTCGTCGTGTCGTGCCGTACCCGTATCAGTAGGTAAAAGTAGGTAGCCATCCATATACGGGGCGCTCAATCAAATATCGAGCTGGCTACGAAGTAGAGCTGGCCGAGATAGGCAGCTGGAAAGCGTTTCCTCAATCTGCCAAGGTGGGTACCAAGGTTACGCACTCGGTGGGTGTTGTTACGAGGGCGCCTCTTGCGAAACCGCTGGCCAATGGTTATGCCGGTCGCGAGAGAACAGGTTCGTAACCGGCCGGGACACTGGAGGGAACTGTAGGCCCGAACGCTGACCGCTGGTGGACGTTGAACCAGTCTCTTGTGTTGTGTGTCCTCGTCCCGTGTCGCCCGCATGATGCTAACAGCTCGTCCGGTTGTCGTAGTGTAGATCGAATGTGGCTATTTCCGGACTGTCAAGTTGAACTGACTTATCCAGCCACACTAGCCATTGCCATCGAGGAACCACATAGAAATCGAGACTTGGACACTTACACTGCGTCCATAATTACGGCATAACTCACTTCGGACATAGGTAGTTGAGGCAAGTGGTTCAGATAGTGTAGTCGAGATCTGGGATCGTCAGGGCAGCCGTCTCCCACGCTAGCAACAATTGCGCGCAGTCTGTCCTCGCCAGTATCTCTGACCACGTTTCGTAGGTGTTCGATCCCGTCACAATTCCAAATATCGCTCATCTTCCTCACCCGCTGATTAGCTGGGAGGCGGAGGGATTTCTCCACAGCAGCAGTCGGCTCGGATCCTTCAGCCCACGATCAGCCAGGGTCGAGAAGCCCTAGCAGACCGCAAACGGCCAAGTGAGGGAGACCGGGGGCGGAGAGGCAAAAATCAGAGAGAGATGTCCTTCGGCAACCTTAATATTGCCCGCAGTAGCGTCGGTGCATGCTCCGTAGCGCATGTATGCAATAGCAATATCTCTACACTACCTACCTACTACTTCTTCGGACGAGGTTACTTACCGACCTACCTAATGTCGTGTCCAAGTCCCCACGGACGGACGAGCTGCTCTGTGCGGAACTGATGACGGCCCCTTGCGTGCTTGATCTCGCTTCTTCGTTATCGGTGGGCATGGGGAGCAGAACGGCCTTCTAGAAAACGCCACGCAAGACGCTTCTGGTCTTGGCGGCCAAGCTTGTTCAGTGGACTCGCCCGCCCACTCCCTCTCTCCCACCAAACCTCGTAACTCGCCAGGTTTGACAGTAACAGGGCCAATCCCCGTCGTCACTGAGCAGTTGCCAGTCCGGGTGTGACCCATCGCCTCAGTTGGATGGGCGGAAATGATGAATAGAGTTGGTGCCGCATTGTATACCGATTCGTTGACGGCAAAAGAGGTGGCTATAGCGCCACCGTGCCTGTCAATAGCTGTCTTAGTCGAAGGCAGCAACAGGATATCTGGTTTGTCTGTGGTTGAGTGAAGGTGACAGTGACAGGGTAGGATAACCACACCATAGATATCGCCCGAGTTGAGGTGCTGTGGTTAGAGCTGCATCAAGCAAGTCACAGGACTGTTGGGCTTGGCTGTTGGGTTTGGCCCGTGGCCCAACGAAGGCCAAAAGCGTTCCAGAAGTGGTGACACACGCACGCACGCACACGCGCGCACACACACACACACACACACACACATACACATACACATGCACACATTACACACATTCAACGTCGTTACCTGCGAGTAATGATAATGAGACATGAAGATGTGAGACATGGACGGGTAATAAGGCCATTGTCGACGCTTATTGTATCATATTGTATTCTTGGACGATGTCTATCTAACTTTGGGTAAGCCCCCCTCCCTCCTCGGGACCCAACCATCACGACAGTAAAGACTGGTTGGTGTCTAGAGTTCCTTGTGACCAGGAGCAGATGTATCCGCGTCAAGATAACCCCCCTCTATGATGTTTTTTTTTTCTTTTCGCGTGGACAGGATAGGAAGGCGCCCAAGCTCGCACCATTTGCACAACAGGGTATCCGAAGTTCAATCCACGCCACAAAACCCCAATTCCAGGCCGTGTTCCCCCCCCCCCCCCCCCCTTCCCCCCAAGTTGTTGACACACACAAGATAAAAAAAAATAAATAAGGGTTTTCCACAACCCAGGGACCTAAGCCAAGCCCAAGCCAAGCCCAAGCCCAAAAGTAAAAAAAGCAGTAAATAACTCCCCCCGATATGCAATGCAGCCCCTAGTTTCCGTCATCAATTGCGTGTACACATGTGCTCCTCAGGCGTTGCGTTGCGCTGAGAAGAGAAGACAGCAGCGCTCTCAGCTGTCAATGTTCACTTCCGCGCCGTGCTTGAGAAGGAGCTCGACAATGTCGGTGTGGCCATTGATGATGGCACGCTGCAGTGGCGTGTAACCGGCGCTGTCCCGCACGTTGACGGAGACATGGCATTGCTTGAGAATGATCCGTAGTGTATCTATGTGACCACCGGCCACGGCGAGGTGCAATATGGGGGCATTGGCATCCGGGAGGGACCGCGGTGCTGCTCTGCCACCGAGGCTCGAGTCGGAGGGCGACCTGGGCATGCCGTCCGCGCCGGGCATCTGCCACGCCGGCGCATCGTCCATGTGTGGTGGCGAAGGGTAGTGAAACTCGTCAGGGTGCGGGTGGAGGTCAAAGTGAGAGGAGTAGACGGGCATCTGCGCGTCTGGTGCCATCATCATGACGCCCGGGGGGACGTGGACATCAATTGGCGACGCTTGGGGAGCCATCCAGGGGGAATGGGGGCTTTGTGGGGCTTGGATGGGGCTGCCAACGCTGCGAGGCAGGTTCGGGCGAGCTCGTTTCGACTGGGACGAGGCGCGTCTCGTCTTGAGGTGTTGTCGGCTCGTGGGAGGCGACTTCATCATGGCGGGAGCACCGCCGAAGCCGTCAGAGGAGTAGCTGGTGCAGAGAGGCTCGTCGTAGGGGGGCGGCGTCTCCAATTCCGTGGGGGAGATCAGGCCGGTCATGAAGCTCTCCTGTGGTGCCGGCGCCGCGGGCCACTCGTGGAAATATCCTCCCACCCACTGGGGATCCGACGACGCGTTTGCCATCTCGAAGTTGGGGGGTGATAGGGAGGCCGGGGGCATGGCGGGTGTGCCGCTGGACTCAGGGGGTGTGCAGGGCGTGCTCTGCCTGCTGGTGTTGCTCGACTCTGGTGTTTCCTGCAGCTTCTTGATCTGGTCTCTCAGCTTCTCGACCTCGTTCTTCTGCTCCCGCATCTTGCGTCCTTGGATAACGAGTTAGTGACGTTGGGGCTCAGCCAGGTACGATGAGGATCTTCACATACGGTAGGCACGTTGAGCGAGACGGTTCTGGATCCGCCGGCGCTCTGCAGGGTCCGCCATCTTGCTTAGATCCTCGTCAGGCTTCATCATGTCTGCGTATAACGTGTCCCGGAGACGCTCAGGTCTCTTGGTGGCGGTGGTGTTGCCCGAGTTCTGAGCGAGAGTTGCCATTGCTCGTGTAAGTGGCGGGAGAAAAGCGATGGGGGTTACCGGTCAACTTTGCGGTTGGTGAGAATGGCAGGGTATGAAGGCAAGCTCAGGAGGATTTCTAAATATTTCGAGAGGGTGGAAGATGGGCAGACCTTTATGAATCTCTGGCCGTCCCTCACAAGCAGCCGGGGTAGGGGAGTAGTAAGGCAGTGTATATCTACCTACGCTACGCTACCTACCTTGTCTGGCACCTTGTCTGGCAACCCTGTATGGCACCTAGTGTAAGGTAGTCTGCTACCTACCACCTAGTACGGTACCTATGCTAAGGTACCTAGATATGTACCTCTGCTGCCGACTTTACCTACTTAACTGAACGAGTTAGAATATAGACCCTGGACTCGAAGTGCGTTCCTGCATGCTCTCTCTCGCCCCTGGGGTGTGTGGAACTACGACAAGGCTTTTACACACTATCTTGAGTATCGCTCCGCCAAGAGCCCGTGCATGGGACCATCTCGGTTCCGATACTGGTTTGATGGTTGATGGCCTAATTACACTACTTTGAAATGCTTCATAGGTAGCATATAATAATACTACATACGTAACGTATATATGTGTATGCAAATATCACACCTCACACCTCGTAGGATAGCATCTAGAGTTACCTATACATTTTCATGTAAGTGCCCCTGAAGCTGTCATACGTGTAGTAACCAACCTACATGTAAGTAAGTAAGTAAATAAGTATTACCTAGTAGGAGTGTATCTAGCCTACGTATGTATATGTGGTCTGGTAGGAACAGAAAGTCAGGGAGATAATGTGGTGGATAGAGACAGAGAGAGAGGTGGTCCTTAGGTAAGTCTGTTGACAAAATACTTAGTGCAGCTCCGAGTTTCTCATGGCCAACGAGCTCCACCTAACTACGGTATACCTACTAGGCCCGCGTTTCGTTTTTGCTAGGAGCTAAGACGTAGACTATTCCACATCAACACAACAAGCGGCCTCGGGCTAGCACAAAGATATTACCAGTTTGAGGATAGCGAGTGATTGTGCAGCACGCTACAGCTACCTAGGTACTTTCGCAGGTTTACTACCTAAATCTCTCATAGCGCTCTCGAAGCTGTACGCCATCGCGGCTTAGCCTGATTTGTTCACTTATGCAGCCTGGGTTGCCAATTGCCTGCCTGGGTAAGTAGGTAAGTAGGCATCCTGACAACAGACAGCATAGCGCTCCTAGTGTAGGAAGCATGGTAGGTATGAAGTGCACTATCCAAAGAACGCCATCCCAGTGGCCTGCTATTCAGAACTTACGCATTCCTTCGCCAGGCCGGGGTCGAGGAAGCCTCGGAAGCTGCTGTAACACAGTACGGGGATCTCCTCGGCCCTGATTGCCACACACATTCTGCCTGGCTTACATACATGCACCGTGGCAGGAGATATGGGAACCGCACTATGCTGAACCGTGCCGTGCCGGGCCTGGCCGTTCACCATGTGCGGGTAAGGCACAGGCACCAGGAGATTATAACCGTTCTAGACTGCCTATTCTGGCAACGACGGCGAGGACGATACCTGAGCAGCGTCTGGAACAGACAAAGCACTAGAATAGGCTACCTGACGTAATCTTTGGTGGGCAGTGCGACCGAAATAGCGTCTGTAACGGACGCCACTGGCCAAGCAACACGATGGGATTGGAGGAAGACCAGCCGAAAATACGGTTGCCATGTCTAGTTTAGGCAGTCTACCTAGTCTAGTCTCAGGGGGCAGGACTCGCTAAAGGCGTTGCTAAGGGAGAGGGGGGCGAGGAGAGAAGCTTCTCCACAGATGCCACTTTCGGCGACTACCTTCGAGCTGGCGCTCATGAACCGCCTCCAGGAAACCAGCGATTGGCTGCGGCGAACTGGTGGATAATCGATTCGCCCGTTAACCTTAGCTTGCCGATAAATAAGCTTAACAGGAGAGCAGGACTAGCGACTAGCGCAGTGTGATCAAGTAGACTACCTACATGGATGTACCTAGATAGAACCACAGTACGAAGTAGATAATGCAGTCCTACATGTACTGCTAGCTAGTAGATAAGAAGTAAGGTAGCCAAGTACTTAGTGTCCATCGATTCCTACAAAGCATGGGCAGGTGATTCAAGCTCCCCAGCAACACAGATTTCCCGAGATACGCAAGTAGGTAGGTAACACGAGATATACTGATTACAGCATCATAAAGAGAAAGAAAAATCGTTAAGCCAACTCTATATAGCTAGGTATATAGGACCGACACCTCATAGACACCTATGTAGGTAAGTAACTCACACGAAATACCTACACTTTCAATGCGATACGTAAGTTAGGTATGCTGTACTTGGCGGCTTTGTCAGCTGGGCTAGCATCCAACCATACGAAGGAAGTGTGGGCGTTACGTCTTGTTACCCACCTGGTCCCTGTATGCTTGATACGCCACTCATAATTAGCGTAAACTTTGAACATTAAGTCGAGATGTAGGCATCTGGGGTCGGGACCAAGTCTAAGTATATCCCCAGGTGCGATGCCGCGATAGAGAGGTAATAGGACACACTGGGTAGTGTAGTGAGTAGAGTTCGATTCTTCATAGCACTATCTCGTTCCATGCGTGTCCTCGCTAAAATACCCAGAGTGCTTCCATGTTAGGTAGCTCACATATATGTACGTAGCTCTGCATGTACTGCATCAGTAGGCCCCGCTATATAGGGCAGAGCCGACTGCTTTACCTATCAGTTGCCCCGCGTTACAGGTCACAAGCTCCGTCTTGGAGCAAAGTCCAGATGACTCAGCACACTAGGCCATTACGAGCTGGCTTCATTGGATCTTGACCGCTTTGTCTCACCTGACCTAACAGAGTGAATCCTAAGAGTGGGTTACCTAAGCTGCATTACAGTACCTCCAAGATGTACCCTGGAAATACTTTAGGTACTCGAGGAAATCTAGCACGGAGGATCTGGCTACATTAGAGCTCATTGTAAATTGATAGGGGTGGATTCCCAGAAAAAGAACCGCTAACTCATTGGCCAATCATTTCTACACGCAACAGCACTACATGAGGCGCCCATCTACATCTAGGTTAGGTATATGTTAAAGTGCTGACATGGAGGTAGGTATTTGTGTTAAGTAAGCAAGTAAGGCCGATAGTCCTAGATTCCTAGCTGCTGCGCAGCAACTTTTGTTGATATAAACCCCGGCGAAAGACGGTTGACGTAGCGCACTGCGGCTGACAACTAACAATGTGAATACCGGTTGGCGAGATTACCTAGCCAGTTACCGCCGCCAGCCACACCGGCCGAGCCAAGCCAGCTAAATTATACCGACGGACTTTCTCCTCGTACTTCCTCGGTGGTTTTACTCTGCCGGCATCGAGCCTGACATAAGATGAGGTTGGTTACGTAGTTGGAGTAGGTAATACCTCTCCTCATCACGTCTCGTGCCTAGGCAGTGTTTATCCATACTCTATTAAAATACTATCTAGCATACCTATGATCATAGTGCCTAGTACGAAACAGTTAGTCATCGTCTTGAGCATCCTTTCGGGAATAGGTTTTAGCAAGATGAATAGCCTTTTAGCCAAGCTTTTAACAAGATCAACAGGGCTCGCGCTCCTCCTTCCAGGTCACGTCAACCCGCGTCCTCTCAAGCGGTCTACTCCAGTCGCATTGTATAGCCACATGTGCTCGAATACGCTTCTCTTGAGCTATACTAGGTACTCGGCGCTACACTAGATTCACTAGGTCTTATGCTCGGCATGAGAAAACGTGCCTGGTGTGGGTAACGCCGTGTTACTCCATACATGGAGGCCAGGACACGCACGACCCTGGGTAATTCCGTCATGCAACACGGATAAAACGGTAAGGCCATCTGCCTAGCACTCCGATCTCAATCAAGCTTAATTGTCAATACCCAGGCAACGTGCCCTGGATAAGGTTTACGGGCAGTTGGCACTAGCTAGTAGGCACTGCCTAACTCGATGCAAATGCCATCCTGCCGTACGCTAGGACATATCGGCTCTGCCAATCCACCGAATAAGATTATCTAGGTTTTCCGCACAGACCGTATTTCGTAATCACCATGTTCTACACGACAATGACATAGGTTAACCTCGATCCTTTTTCTTCGTGGAAGCTCTGCGAGAACAAGGGCGCCTGCGATCGATTGCTCCTCGGGAAAAGCCACTCTCTCTACACTAATAGTACTGCCCACCGATCGATCCGTCGTTTCTATGATTAGAAGAAGGGTTGTCTTCTCTCTTCGAATTACGTGGGTTACGTGGGTTACGTGCCATTACATTACGTGAAAATGGAGATGACGAGATGAGATGAGATGAGATGAGAGACGACCTGAAACCGGGGCCCACCAAATATGCGTACAGTGCACAGTCCAGAGAGCCCCATAGTGGAGGCAAAGGCACTCAAAATTTAAGGTTAATCGGACTAAAAATAGAGATGCGGGTGGACGTTACATTGCTTACCTAAATACCTATCTTAAGCACCTATCTAGGTAGGGAGCGAAGGTAGCGTAAGAGGTAGCGTAGGTCTAAGAGGTACCCAGGTCGAGCTACCCAGGTAGGTTACAGGTAGCTAAAATACAAAGTAACAAAGCGTTACGGCCGCAAGCTGGTCGATTGGCCTCATCCACCATCCACCCACTTCATAGTAGGCAACGGAGCCATCATGTTGGGGATCGGCACCCCCCCCATTGCCTTCGATCGAAGGATTCTTCCAAGGATCCTGCTCTACCTCTAGCATGGCCGACATCGTTGCTGGCAATCCGTCTCCGAGCACGATCGGCCTACGATGAATCAAGAAGTGTATCGCAACTGGCGCGAAACTAGGCCTAGCATCTCCAGCACATGCTTCCGCCAAGGAGTGCCCAAGGGGATAGTGTAGTCTCATGGGGATACCTGGCACCTATTCGCACGCTGTCTAGTATACGCTACAGTGGTTAGCTCTTATACCGACCTGTCCACTACGTACTTCGTAGCCGAAGGCGATTGCGGAGGAGTCGCTCTAGCGATCCCCAAGGTGTACGGGCGCCTAAGTTGTTGACCCAACCTAAAAGCGTGTGAGTCGGTATGAGCATGATTGGGTAAGTTCCGGCATCATCACGTCCAGCGACAAGCGGCTGGCTGTTTCCAATGCAGTGCCATGTGGCTTCCTACAATGAGAAGGGAACTTGATGTTCCTTGCCCCAACACGGTACTTTTCTATCATCTATGCTGGGGCTTCTTCGCTAGCTCGGCCGTGAATAGCAGATAAGCACGATCCATGGTCTCGGGCAAGACGAGCGCGCGGTTGGCAGAGCTCAACAGGGTCAAACACAGAGGCTCACAACAAGTCCCGGCATCTTCCTCCTCATCGACAAGCAGTCTACGAAGTACGTAATCGTAGGTGGAACATACTGCTGCCGTCCTGAATTGCCGCTTGGCACGATTTACATACACTAGATGGACTACCTATATTTAATCGGTACGAAGTACGAAGTATAAGCATCCTAGGTTCGATTTGAGACCTAAAGGTAGCTTATTACATCTTGGCGGGCCAGTGAAGCAGCGAAGTCATTTTTAGCCCTTGTTCGAATGAAGATCTACCCTCTAGGTAAACTTTAATGAATGGGGCAAACCAAATGCTAATGTCATGCTAGAAATGAATCCTCCTACCTTAACTGATGTCACTCGGTGACGCTATAGTGCAACTTGTAAGAGTGAAGATGCGGTGAACCAGATCTTCGTTTTCCTTCGCTTTCGCCTGTGGCTGCATCCTTGTCTGGGCATGCGACGACGAAGAGCAGAGGTTGAGAGGCGCAGCCGAGACAAATGAGTCGAAACAGCCGACCCAGGCAAGGCTGCGATCTTGGCCTCCGAAAGATGCATGTCGGAATGTTTATGATGCACACTATTCACGCTACATGTGGCTTGATGGACTGATCATCACAACAGCCACTCAGTCGTCGGTGCCGTCGTTGCCGTCATGGAGCCGGCGCGACGATCAGATGAAGCGGGTGCGGGCGCAGAGTCGGACCTTCAAAAGGTCGAGCACTACCTATGCCTATGATCTATCAAGCAGCCGTAGCGAAACGGGGCGGCTTGAAGGATTCCATGTGAGTAACGTGTAGTTACAGGCGCGCCTCCATGGTGCATCAGAATCATACAGATCCATCCCGTCTCGCTGGCATGTTCCGTTCAATGACGCGTACCGTCTTCTCGATGAAATCCTGCAGGATGATCATGAGGATCGTATTTCCAATGAGGACTTGAACAGCCGGCGGGCTCAGACAAATACCGGAGGAAGATGGACGGTTTCATCCCGAACGATGCCGGCGGCGTCGCTGGGTTTGGATTCAGAATGCCAATCTCTCGTGCGTCGCTGTCGTCTCGCGATGACATAAGCCAATAAGGCTCTGTGCTGTGTGGTAGGTAGGTCATTATTTTTATCCTCCGACTACGACTAGGCAGAGAGGGTATATAACAGACGATTGTCTTCTTAGCACGCGGTAACCCCGTCAAGCGTGACTGAGTAAGCCAGCCATACCCCCGGGAAAAGATCCCCCTCACTTCGGATTCTTCTCTTTCGAAGGATGAGCTAATCATGCGGCTGTGATGCAAATGTTAAGCCCCCAAATCTTCATGCTGATTCTATCGCATTCGCAATTGATGGGAATCCCATGTGTGGCGCTGCATCACGGATTACTTAGGAGCCAACCATGCACCCGTCAATGTCAATGGCACAGCTGTGTGTGTATCGCGCAATCAATCGCCCCCTCGGCGGCTGCTGTATCGAGACCGAGACGATGGGCAATGCGGTCAAACCGTTGACCTAGACATCTCATAATTCGTAGTCTCATTCCAAATGAAGCAAAGTTCAATACGACGGCCAGGCATACGGTATGCTGATAATCAGCGGTACAAAAGCTGCCCAAGAGGGGTTGCAGCATTTCGATCCGCCAAAGCTGAAGTGGTGGTCAGCTTGGCCACCTTTTCAGAAGACCTGGTCGCCTGAGGCGGGTCAGAGCTATAAAGCGTCGCACCGCTATCAATAGTAGTGAAAGCTAGAAGCAAGTTATACCCCTACGGTCGGCTAAGTATCCTATTGACAATGCATCAATAGTGCTACGTAAAGTAGGTAAGCAGTGCATGGACGGCGTTGTCGGACCACTGTCGATACAATACCCGCCCTGAACAAGACGCGCTGAAACTCGGATCAAATTTCCTGCCACCGCTATTCATCATCATCGTCATCATCAACGGCGGCGGCGGTATTGACTGATGTTCCACGTAGCCATGATGAGTGGCTTACGAGCCACATGGCGCTGAGGAGTCGGGTCCGATCTTTTGAGACGGGAAGCGCCAGGTTTTGGAATTTTTATCGGATACGTTCACGCCACTGACGATCTCACATCTCTCGCATTCCGAGAGACTGGTCGGCGGTCATATTGCACCACTTTTTTGTTACACGGCAGCACTCATTGCCCACGTGCCGGATATGCAACTCGCAGCTAAGACGACGGCTTATCCCGCCACTCTAATTTTTTTTCTCCCTCTCGAGATCTTGCTCTTCGCACTCACCGAGCGCTAGTCGCCAAGGCGGCAGACGCTCCCCGCCTCGGAGGCGAGGTAACGGGCCCCAAGTCGTGACCGTCGTGACGGGTCGCGGAATCTGGGGCGGCACCCGGCTTGCCTCGGTTAGTTTATTCCCACGACCGACAGGTATCTAGCGCCAGGGACTTTTCACGCTGATAGTCTGACGTGTGATGAGAAGGGCTCGACGCCTGTCAGAGCGCCGAGAACGAGCCTTTACGGGGGCCAATCACAGGCGCGCAGCGCGGTATCGTCGGGCGCGGAGGTTGGGCCAGCCCCTAAGCATCCCGCAAATACGGGTTGGACGTATCACACCATTTCGGATCATGGCTATAGGCGGCGTAAACTCCATCAGCCCAGACCCGTCGTATCGCAAAACTGCGTAGCGTCGCTTCTCCACCTCTGTACGTGGTATGCTGGTTCAGTTTTTCAGCTCGCGTCGAAGTGAGTTGACCGGGAGCAAGCCTAGAGTGAGGAATAGGAGAACATGCAGGCACGATTATTGGAAATGATAGCTGAGATAGGGGTAAGCTAGAGGTGACAGTCCTATAATCGACAGAATTATCCTGGTGACTTGCCTCTCTCGCCGCGATGCTGCCCGTTTTCTCCCTGCGCCCGAGATCGGTGGAAACAGTAGGCCCGCACGGAGTTGCATTTCAAGTCATCTGGTGGCAGCTAGGTGCGACAGCGTGAGTAACGTTCTCCGCCTATTCGGTTTCCTAAGGCGGTAAATCCCGAGGAGTCCTGCGGTCGGCACGATGTCCTCGTCGACATGTAAGAAAATTTTGTCTTGAGGTGCTCACAAATCTTAGCAAGCCATGCGGAGAGCTTAGTTTGCATCAAGTATAGAGCGTATCAAAGATCGCGTGCTTGCTCCTCACTATGTCGGATAGCCAGTCCTACGATAACAGCGAATAAAACCGACCCCCGCGCCAAGTGCTGATCTGTTAATATATTTTATTCTTCGTCGTTGGACTCGCATCATGAGGCACTGGCGGGAACCGATGGTAACATGGTATTACACAGTCCCGGAAACTGGGAACGTATATTACATCGTTAGGTCCCTCTCGCCAGTGCAGCATGCAGGTTTATCTGTCGAACAGGTTTTGTCCATGTAACCACACAGGAGGAGCGATAGCGTCTAGTCGCCAATAAGATATTACGCCATTTTCTCGCGCCCTCACTCTACCGGATAACCGGCCGCCTGTTGTCCAATACGTGATCCATCTCTAAATGGCTTACCACCCCAGATGTCTTTTTGGGACAATGATCGTCCCCGTATTGAGATTCTTCGGGCGCACATGTTCGCGATGTTATGCACCAGGTCAGATTCTTATCCTGTGCGTAGATCCAGCTTCTCTTTTCGTAATAGATCCGTGAATCTGTTGACATGTTCATCATCATAGTTCAACTTATACTGTGGGTATGACCAACTCCAGATCAGGCGTCCAGCTCAACAAAATTTATCTCCTGATAATTAGTGTGGTGCCACGAAGTTATGATTCAGTGACAAATGTCAAGGGACTTGTTACCACGAGCTCTCGCTTGCATATACCTCATTCGGAAGAGGGAAAAAAATAAACCTGAGCATTAATCATTTTCTCGTTAAACAATAAAATAATACAGCTCGTGAATATACATACAGAGGGCTACGGCGGCATAGTGTTAGATCTGCAGTGTCAAATCTTTAGCCTTGAGGCGACTACAAGCCAATATCTTTCCTCGCTGTGAACGAATTATTTATTATCGCATAAAAAGTATAATTCCTCATAAGCAACCTCACTAACCCCTAAATAGCACCATTATTAGACGTAACTGCGTTCTAGAATCGAAACTGCTCTGCTTCTTAATGTTCGGTGGAGCGTAATTACACTATCAGACAATAATATAATATGAAAAACATAAAAGCTTCGCGTTGTTACATAGTTGCATTTGACGTTAGTGTGATAATTGCTGATGTTGAGGAACCTGTAACCGACTCAAGCCGAGGACCACGACCCTCGCTGCCTGGCAGCCGCTCTAAATAATGTCCTTGATCTTCAGGCAGAAAAGAATGCCCGAAACAGGAACGGTTAGATTGCAAATATAACTTGCTATCATCTATCAGCTAGTAATTAACATTAGAGGCCCTGAACCTATAGCCTGATATGATAACACCGCAGTAGTTTATATCATCTAAGCCCGTGTTAGATAAAGTACACCGTCGAGATCTACCTTCTCCGTCAATACTTACGTCTGGACATCACCTAAGGGCGAATATTACTTTAATTGGTCCATGTCCTTGCACGTCAACATGCGGCTCTGGGGTGGAGGGATTAGTAGCCATGATAATCTCCTAAGCCCGGAACATAAACTTGTCGACCGCTGACATCTTGGTGACTTGCTCCTGTGGTAGCTGGCACCGCTATGTAGGCAAACCTGTTGAAAATCCCAGGATGGCCGTAGGTGGTCGACTGCCCGTGGTGGTTTACTCTTGTAAATTAAGACTTAGACCATATTGTTAAGTTGTATGCCATTATCCGAGCGGTCTACAACTTCTAGAATGACTTTTCCCTCTGCCCATCCGGCTAGCTCTGCCTTTTTGAAGGGTCTTAGATTTCTATGGGGTGAGTGCATTGTCTGGTTTCAAAGTGTCTAACAACCCTTCGTATTCCCCGGGGTCCCCCCGGATTGGTCGTACGCGACGGGACTGCCAGCGAGGGTCCTCCTGTAGTGTGAAACCTCTGCCGTGTAACAAGTGCAGTATGTATTACCGTAAGCACCGTAAACTACAAGGATAGGGGTAAGTTTTCGATTCCTCATCTCCGACCCCAATTCATGGCACCAGTCTGATGTCTGTCTTTTGAGTTCATCACCAACTTCAACACGCAGAAAGACAGCTTGACCGTCATGGTTAAACGAGAACGTAGTGTAGGAACTATATATAATCAGTGCCTAAGTCGAGAGCTGGTTCCCACTGATATGCCAATGTGCTACCTTTGTGCTCCGGCCTCAGTATTGTTGCTAATTGTTCTTACATAGCGCTTAGATTCCAGCCAGAAATTAGTCTCCCGTAGGCTCACAGCCTCCTTCGTCACTTTATACTCAATTCCACCAGTATCTGCGGCCGATCCAAATTCGATTTCAGAAACCGGTTTCTTAGAATCTATAGCCTCTTCGTAACTCGCATGACTGTCAGGTGACAAAGCGCCACCCATCCTGCAGGGTGGCTGCATAGTCGATTTGTCTATATATAGGGGGCTCCCCCCCCTAGATATTCTAGAGATTCAGGAATTAATTGATCACTACCCTACCCCCTACCTAACTATTCGATCTATTAAGCCCTACTACCCTTCAATCCCTCGTACTACCCCTCGACCCTCCGGCTCTCTAGTTGCAGCCGGTCTTTCTATTCACTCTGTGCCCAAATACTCCTGACAATGACCTATCATTCCGCAAGTAAGCCCTTGAACAGATTAGCCCTGTCGATTTATCTCATAATCTGAGTGAAGATAAACTCGGATACTAGCAGATGCTATATAAGTAGACGCAAACGCCAAGTACCCGACTTAACAACACTCTTTATTGCAGTAGTGTCCAGGCAATTAGACGGCAGCTGGTAGTATAGCGCTAGAGTCCAATGCCATAACAGATACCCTGACTGAGCGGGTGCTGGTGAAGTCTCATGGTCCTCGTAACGCCCAAACAAGAACACATAACGAACCAATAAGGACTCGTGAGTTTCGGATGTAAAAGTGGCAACATTGCGCGGTGACGGCCCACGGGGAAACTCGTGGGCAAGATATTTTGCCCTCATGGCTTCGCTTATTGGGCGATTTATACCTGGCCGATTTTAGGTCTGGGGATATGATGCTCGTTCTGTGGCCACCCAGTTCCACGTCGCGATTTCCCAAAGAGATACTTGCAGTCCACATAGGTAAGGTGGTCGCTCTGCTAGAAAGTACTGTATTGTTGCTTACATCGCGTTTTAGGCTGGAATATGTGTATGTTGTTCAAAAACTTGCTTATTCCAATGGCGCGTGTAGAAACGGCACTCCGGATTCGACATCTCACTAACAACAACCAACGCCTTTCCTCACGCAATTCTTCCCCTGCACACCTCCCCCAGGGTCAGGAGATGCCCCCGAGATCCGTTTCTTCAGTTAAACGTAGTCCCATGTTTTCTTTACCTTGCCGTCATATACCCACTCCACACAATGTCGCGTTTTCCAAGTGACCGGGTTTGTAAACGATTTCGTGACGAAGTAGGCCGTCTTCGGCTGACCCTCGAAGGAGTAAGACGTAATCTTGACCATGGCAGTCTTCTCCACGCTCCCTGATTGTATTACCGTCCTGTCGATGTAGTTAAGCTTTCACGGGAAGCTGGGCGTCGGGGCTCATATCGAGCGACCGTCGATAATTAAACGGGGAACCCTGCAGCCCGTAGATCAAACATGTGTCTCGCTGCCCATCCCATTCTTCAAGACCACGGTGACATTTCCGGCGTCAATTGACGCGGAAGCATCTTCAGAGGTGACGAAGACATCAGAATCCTCAGCCGTCGTCAAGGGTTCGGCGATTGGAGCGTCGGTGATATCCTTGCTTCCGCTGGATTCAACGTCGGTTGGCATATTGCGTGTCTTCTGCGGACATCTAAAACATTTTATGCTCGAATTGGCTAACTGTGAAGATTTGCGCCGGCGCGTGGAAATTGCGCAAGCCCGCAGCGACGTAGGTAGAATGGCACACTGAGGATCACCTAACACAACCGTTGAATTCAGAAACAAGTCGGCGTTACAAACTGTGCGGGAGGAGTCGCAAGCTAATAATATTGATAAAGAGGTCTCGCAGCCCAGTAGAGTGGTTTAGGAACGATGAGGGTGCGATAATTGTAAAAACAGGAGACAGTTGGTAACGTTCATACGAATCTCAAATGCTAGTCCTCTAGAAGAGGCATCGTCTTCCATCGTTAACTTAAAAATGTGGACGAGTTGCGCTATCCTGGTCTGATACGGAAGGCGTTAATATTGGAGGGTCAAATGCACACATTTTCAGCTATAATAAACCTGCCATGCATCGTAGGTCTTAGCAACTTATAGCTCAGCTGCCTTTGAGTTTAACGATCATGCGTATCTCAGAATGATGGCAACCAAATACGCAGAGACTAGAAAATTCGAGGAAGCCTTGAAGCACTTATTCACTCGTTCAACAGGGAATGTGAGATAATTATAGTGCTTGGAACCAACTTGGCCCCTTTGACTGAACCCCTGCGTAGCTGATCATACCAGAAAAGTACAGTGCCAGGGGAGAAAATGCGAAATAATTAATCGGCTCGCCCTTATGTGACAGCTAATCTGAGATTGGATTCGACAACTACTGTGCTTGGTCGTGTACAAGGCTCTACCCGGGCCCGTGACGATGGTGCCTGTCCGGAGGCATGACGCTGTCGAGACAGAGACATACATCGCTGTCTATTCGTAGGCTAGCGTGGGCCATAGGGCGTTGAGGCCAAACAACCAGAGAAAGGAACGGCTCGCACCACGGTAGTTGCAAGGCAGCCAGTCAATCAATTCATCTTCCTTGTCCGGAGATGCCGTCCATTTGACTAGCGTAAAGGCTCCCGAGTTGGATCAAAATTGACCCCGCGAATCAACTCACGATTTATCTGGGGGCCGGGATCTAACCGCGGTGTCGAAACAGCTGAAAAGCACTTAGCCATAGCCGGTGGATCTAGACACTAAATTCTAACCAGCTAGGTTAACAGGGTAGATGCAATAGAAGAGAGCGCGAGACAACTGTCTAATTATCGCGACTTGACGTGATCGCCCTCGCTTGCTAGATGTTCACAGATACGACAGGCTGTCATGGTGAACTGTTTGATAGAGATATCGCTATACGGCCCTTAGCTGCCCCTGTCGCTATTGGCACGCAGCATTGCTATGCACGCACAGTATAGTTGTTCCTTGTCCAGGTATAGACTAGTGCTAGGTACGAGCTGAGCACCCACTACGCGTAGTTGAGGTATTCGCAGCCCAATGGCGATGCTAAGAAGAGGGGGAAAACCTCACAACGTCGCAAAGTGACCCAATTGGCAATATTGAACAAGCTCTCCAATAATGTACTTACTCCACGCTGCAATAATGGGAGATTAATGATGTCCGGCGGGGAATATCGCGGCGTGCATGGTAGTTTCCTAGGAGCCAAAGGCTTAAAATGAGCTGCATTCCTATATAGAGCAAGATCTTTCCCTCGGTTTCATGCCCGTCATATCACATAATTAATCAAACCCATTCATCACTGCAGAAACAGATTCATTCGTGCCACATACCACGCAACCACGGAACAGGCACCCTCACAGCGCCGCATAGACAGTCAAAGTGCTTCACGCCTCAACGATCTGGATAGTCATTGGGAACATCTTGAACTAACAGCCTTTCCAACGTAGATGCCGACCGCAGAGGGTATCATGAGGACTGTTTCCGACTATGGGATCAGCGCCAGTTTTAGAATTGACGGCGACGTGTACAAATTCACTGGCACTTTCGATTCCGCTGTGCCATCGTTTAGAACCGACGAAGCTACCATACAATACCCGAGTAGAGGGTAGTTGATTAACGTGAGGTCGTTTGATGGGGTGATTGGGAGAACAAGCATCTCGCTCTCTATTGGCACTGGCCCGAGGGTCGACGGCAGTCTCGACTCAGGCCTTGACGAGCGGACGACCGTCTCCGGAAGCGGAACTTGGGAAAAGGAGGAGGAGGATGAGTAGTAGTCTAAGGCTGTGCGTACTGTGTCCAGAATAGGGATGTTGCGACTAGCTGGGCAACCAGCTACCAAACAGGAGTCGAGGAAGAAGTTATACGTTCTTAATAGCGAAAGTTGTCCTAAACTTTTATGAAATGTTGCATGATTAAATACGACGTGACTCCTACTCGGTGTTCGAATCATATACTGGACTGGAAGATTCAGCTTCTTGCAGTACCCCCCTCCCCGTTATATTCCAATATAGTTGATAATTGCTGTCTTGATCACGACGGATTATGTTGTTAATTAAGTACGTCTGGTAAAGTGACCTGCGACTACGGTAATAACTCTGTACCAATCGCATACCCCCGTAGGAATAGTAATGGTCGCATCTACACAGCTGAGGTGCAACCGACAGGCTATACTTTCACGTGTAGGAAGATGAGAGACCTAAGTCAGTCGCTTTGTGATGATTCATGTTATGAAATAATTGTGGTGTTCATTACTTTAACTGACTCTTTTCATATATTGACCATTATGCCTCGTAGGTTGCCTTCAACTTTTTAGTTCCTGTCCCGCACACGAAGTCTGATAGTAAGGCTAAAGGAGTAATCGCATTCTTGTCTCCCAGCCGAGTGATCCGTTTGAGCTCTTCGACGTGTCTTGTCTTCCATTTCTCAGGCTCAGTGGCCCCTAACCTCTCTCATAAGCTTTATTGACACCGTGCCGCGAATTTTTTCTCTTTTGTAGGCGACAAATCTTCAACGCTATGTCCTATACGCAATGCTTCGGTGCTGTGAGTAAAGTTAATCATAGCCGGACATCGTAAGGGGGCTTTTTGTACTTTCTCTCTAATCAAAGCACTGTATAGTCAATCTCTATAGTTGCTCCGCAAATCTTGTTGACCCAAGCTTGTTGCTGATCAACATCAGCGGGGCAATCCATAGTGTTGATCACCATATCACTGCTCATTGACACAGACACACCTCTGCTCTAGCCCACAGGGCGACCACATCCCCCGGCCTCAGAAGCTCGAGGAAACCTTCGCCGTCGCCCGCCGCTCTTGGATCGTGGACTTGGGTCGGAATACCCGCAGTCCAGCGTACCGCGTAGTAATTATATCTGTCGCAAGCCGTGACGTTGTTGTGCACTCTCCAGACGACCGAGCCGTTGTTCTCCACCATGGCCCAGCCGCGACTCCGAAGATAATCTCGGGCCGTCCCCGGATCCCGGAAGACTTCCACGTCGGTATCTGTGAGCGTCGCGGCCGCGGGCGCTTCCGATCGTGGTCTCAGAATGCTCACCTCGTACCACGTGTGACTGTTTTCGTAGGTTCCCTCGCCTCCGAATGTGGCCCAGCCCTGGTCTGCGGCCCTCGTTTGAAAAGTGATCGACTTTACCCTCGCGACGTCTTCCGGGACAGACAGAGTAGTCAGGGTCAAATACAGCCCTGCAATGCTGGCCTCGGGACCTGGGAGCCAAAATGTGTCGGCTCTATACAGTGCCTCCGACTCCCTGATGCTCGACTGGTACGGGTGATAGGAAGCGAATGAGAGAATCATGAGAGCTATTTCCATGGGAATTTTGTGATTGTTCACGCCTAAGTTGGTGAGGATGCGCCTCACGTTGATAACGTCATCGACCGTCGGGGTGAAGCCCCTTCGAGTGAGCTGCAGACGTTCATTGGCCATTTCGATTAGATGTCAAGAGGAGACGTAATGCCGCGCGACGCCTTAAATACCGATGATCTAGTTGATGGATTGACAGCGTTGATTTCCCTTTCACACGTAGGTAATTACTGAGATAGGGTCAGAGATGTGACTTTGTCGCGTTGCAAGGTGACTGCTCTTGAAGCAGTGGGGTAGTTGGGGGGGGGGGGGGGGGGGGGGCGAGGGGGGTTTATAAAAAATAAATAAAATAAAAGTGTTTGTTACGGAAATGTGTTTTTTTTTGGGAGCCCGGCCCGCCATAGTTTAAATGAGTG